>PVHT021183579.1:195683-263550 GCA_004024745.2 Catagonus wagneri
CCCACACACACACACACACACACACACAGCGGGCCGCCCCCGCCCCCACCCCCACCCCGGGGCGCTGAGGAACAGCAGAGTGCGCTGGCGCCCCTCCCGGCCGGGAATCCCCACAGCTGCTCCACTCTGACCCACGCCCCGTGTGCGAGTCTCCCCCCGGGTCAGAACGCAGGCTGTGAGCACGAGGCCCCCGGGCCCTGGTCAGCCTCGCCCCCTTCCCCTCCCCGGCCGCACGCAGCGCTGCCGTCCGCACGTTCATCCAGCCGCTCAAGTACTTCCTGGACCCTAGCGTGTGCCTGCTCGAGCCTGGCTGATAACGCATCACGACAGACGATGCTCAGCCGCGGCTTTACAAAACCCGTCTAGCTCTCACAACCCTGCAGGGAACCCTACAGCGCAGGCTGCCGTTGCTCGTGGCGCAGGCAGGCAGACAGGTTAAGCAAGGCGCCAGGGTCACACGGCCAGCCAGTGCACACGGCAGGATGGACAATCTCCCCCTATTTCAAAATAAATTATGTCCAGAGGAAGACTGCTCAGCTCGAGAGCTGCCTTCTCAGGCTGAGTCCTACATAAGCCAGCGCCTGCGAGGGCTGTGTGCTCTGGTCCGTGAGGCCTGCAGCTGGCCGTGACCCCGCTGGGCAGGACGGCTGACAAGCCCCGAGCCAGACTGGCACTGACAGGGAGTAGTGACAGGGTCGACGCCGGGCTAAACCAGACTGAGGGGAAAGAGGGCGGCCAGAGGCAAGTGTCGGGGACCGGGGGCCACTGCACTTGGCCGCCCCTCTGCTCCTCAGGGCTCAGCGCTGCCGTCCACGGCCGTCTCTGCACAGCCACACCCAAGGCCCCTGATGAGTCCCACAGCAGACACGGGGAGAGAAAACTCAGCCCGGTGCTGATCACATCCACGCGTGGAAGTGAGAACCGCCTCACGTCACACACGCCTGGACCCAGCACCTGCCGCAGCATCCACCAACTCGGCCGCTCAGAGCCACGCAATTCAGCGTCTCACAGCTCCGCAGGCCAGATGCCCAGAGAGGCCCCGCGGGGCGAAGGCCAGCCTTCACGGGGCCACATCCTCCTGGAGGCTCTGGGAAGAGCTATTTCCTTGCTCTTTCCAGCTTCGAGGTGCCCGTGCCCCCAGCTCGCGGCCCCCTTCTCCATCTTCCACGCCGCCAAGAGCAGCAAACCCAGTGTTCCTCACCTAGGAGGCTCTGACCTCCTGGGACCACGCTGGCCGGCCTGCGTAACCCAGAGGCCAGCAGTCAGCAGCTCAGAGCCCGTGTCCACAGTCCGGGGTCAGGATGTGGCCGTCTTCAGGGGCCACTACCCTGCCCACCACCCCAGCCCAGCAGTTTCCATGTTGTAACTGACCAGGTGGAAGGCAGGACTAAGATAACCAGGGCCTTCGAGGCACATGGAGGACACCGGGCAGGGGGCAGCCCACCTCCTTCTCCAGCTCCAGGGCCACGAGGTTCTCCTGCAGTTTCTCCTGCCGCCCCAGCCTCCGCTGCAGGCCCTCCAGCTCCTCCCGCAGCAGCCCACTGGCCTCTTGCGTCTCCCTGGCGGGGCCAGAAACAAAGTCACTGTCAGCCAGGCAGCCGGGGATGAGCACAGGAGCCCGCCCGGCCCCCGCCCCGGCCCCCGCCCCGGCCCCGGCCCTTACCGCAGGCAGGCGTTCTCCTCCCGCAGCTGCCGCAGCTCCCTCTCCACCACGGGCAGTCGCACCAGCTCCGACCTCATGTTCTTCACTATCACGGCGTCCTGTTCCTGCAGGGACAGCTTCTGCTCCAAATCCTGGTCAGGCCGGGGACAGACAGGACCAGTCACAGAGGCCAAATGCCCAGGTCCTTGGCAACCTCGTGGCCCGGCCCCCAGCAGCCTGCCCTGGCCGCGCCAGACGTACCTCTGCGCAGCAACCTCAGCGCGGGCGTTCACAGTAGCCCCACGGGGCCCTACGGGCTGGCGTCAGGCAGGGTGCTGCACTGCCCAGCACCCATCTGGCACGAGGACACGCAGCCCCTGCTGCACTGGCTCTGCTCGCTGCTCCCACAGCACAGCGTAACGACCAAGTCCCCACTGGGGGAGGTGAGCCTTTCCCTTACAACACCCAGTCCCGGGGACACACGGACAGACTCATCGGTGAAAGGCACGGAACATGCTAGGAGCACAGGACCAGGACCAAATCAGGTGTCATTCGACAAACACCAGGAGCACAGCTCTGCGCCAGGTACTGGGCCAAGAGGTGGGGGGACACCCGACGCGGGAGGCGGGTGAGGTCTCGGCAGGAGGAGCACAGCCTGGGCCGTGCAGGCAGGCGACACTGAGAAGCGGGCCACGGCTGCAGACGGGGGGCCAGAGCAGGCAGGGGGGACAGGCGTGACACGTGAGGGCAGAGGGGTGACGTGGCAGAGGGGTGCTGCCACCACAGAGGATGGCGGCGAGAGCCCAGATGCCACTAAGCATGCCCCCAGCTCAGAAAGCCCTAGGAGCTGAGTATGAGGAGTATGACTGGGGGTGACGAGGCAGCAGGCAGCAGTGACGGGGTCCCCCCAGTGAGGCAGCACGGCCTGGACCCCAGAGTCAGGAAGACCTGCCGAGACCCAGCTCAGTCAGGCGCCAGCCGGGCGGGTTCTCGCCCCCAATCCCATTTCATCGTCCTCGCGGTGGTCACGTTTACTCGTTACTCTGTGCGTCTGATCGCGATCTTCGCCCAATAAAATACGAGCTTCTCGAGAGCGTAAGTGTCCCCTACTCACGGGGGCACCCTGGCACCTGGCACAGGGCCTAGCACACAGGGAGACAACCAGCAGTGCTCACGGCTACCGCGGACACAGGCACCCACGGGCCCCAGACGCCACTGCACGTGCCCCCAGCTCAGAAATCCCTACGGGGGCAGGAGGGCCGAGACCAGTACTGTGACACCCACCGGACACAGGCCAGGGACTGCAAGGGGCCGACCCACCTTGATCCTCTGCTCCTGGTCCGCCCTCGCTTCCTGGATGGCCTGGAGCTCCTGGACCTTCTGGTTAGCTTCCTGCCACTTCCTAGGACGAGAAACAGACGTCGGCACAGAAACAAGCACGTGGTAAAGCCAGCAACTGCCTCACTCCAGAAGCTCTCCAGCACAGAGGCGCGCTCCCTGCACGGACACCAGACGGAGCCGCGCTCCCTGCACGGACACCAGACGGAGCCCTGCAGACGGCTCTGGGCCCGAGGCTCAGGGCGGGGGTCCAGGCCGGCTGAACACCCTGCAGCTCTCTCCCCAGAGCTCTATGGCCCTGGGGCAACCAGAGCCAAGGGCCTGCTCCCACTGACCCTCCGTCTCCCCGACTGACCCTGCATCTCCATCAAGGGGTCAGAACTCAGACAGTGCCCGCTTCCTACTGCCCTGGTCGCCCAGCTGCCTGTGGACGGAGAGGACAGCCCGTGAAGGGCACTGCAGAGCCTCAGGCGCACTGCACACACGCTCGTGGTCATGGACACCAGTGCTCAGGCCGCAGAGGGAGGGCGCAGGACGGCAGGCCTGGCCCTTCCACATGGTTCCGAGTGGACCTCCAGCTTACGCACACCCCAGCAGGCTGCAGGCTGACTGTACCCACGTGGACAGGTGGCCAGGCTCACCTGGCAAAGCGGCAGAGGCCGCAGCCCTGGGCAGCAGCGCGCCCAACTCCACACTCACTTGTGCTGCAAGTCCAGCTGCTCCTTCAGCTCCTGCTTCTCAGACTCCAGGCGCTTCACCTGCATCTCCTGGTTCATCGCGCTCCACTGCAGCTCCGAGACCCTCCCCTTCAGTGCGCTGATGGTCTGCAGGCAACGCGAGCCAGTGAGAGCCTCCCACACACAAGCGGGTGGGACGGCCGCCCTGAGGAGAGCCTGGCCCTGCAGTCCCGCTCCCTGCGGGCGGCGGGGCGAGGCCAGAGCCGGCTTGCCTGTGGGAACACCCAGCCCCACCCGGGGGGAGAAACGAAGCTGAGGAAGGCGGCCTCCAGGTCCACGCCCCGCATCATCCCCTCCCAGCCAGCAGCACACAGGCCCGTGCCCGGGCACTCGGGCCGCGGTCCACGACGAGCTGCGCACAGCCCTTCCCACACCCGCGTCTCCCGGCCCGGGCTCCTCCCCTGACCCCCCAACAGCACATCACACTCGGCTCTGCACAAGCGCTGCCTGTGAGCCGGGCCAGGCACCCCCCGAACGTCAGAAGTGGGGGACCGAGGCTGTCCTCGAGTGACACCACCAAGGCCGCACAGAAGGAAGGGAGCCGCCAGAGGGCCGAACGCCCCAGGGGCCGGCACCCGCGCCGGAAGTGGCACCTAGGGAAGCAGGGGAGGCCGGCCCAGAGCACAGCCTCCAGGCAGCCAGCCCGCGGCCACTGGGGCGGAAACCTCGTCCTGAGCTCGGACCACACCCTCCGCAGACCGCCTCCTGGCGATGGGGCTCAGCGTGTGGCTCTCCCAGGGCGAGAGAGCCGGCCTCCAACGGGAAAAGCCACCGCTCAGCGCGGCCACTCAGCGTGAAGGAGGGTGGACGTCACCACGTCGGCCTCCGAGCGCTGAGAGCCAGAGGTCCGGCCCCAGGCTGAGGACCGGACAACAGACCTGCAGACTCGCAGCAGCACAGAGGGAGCCACGCTCTGCAAACAAGGACGCAGCGCGCCCTCCGCCCAGCCGGGGCCGTTTAAACGCATCAGCACCGCCACCCCCGGCCCCAGGGAGGCAACGGGCTGTCGTGTCCCGCCCTCTCACCGACCCGCCCGGCTTCTTGGATGACAACAGTGACCATCAAGCCGGGAATCAAAAACGCAGACACTACAAACATATTTAACGACGACCGTATCCTTCAAGAGTCCTCCCTGAATTCAGCAAAGCACAGCCGCCGCGCTCAGCGCAGGGCTCAGACGGTCCGGCCCACGGAGGACAAAGCTGCGGGGAGGCCGGCCATCGACAGACAAGCTGACCTCAGGAGTGCGAGCCTTGAACCAGGGCGGTGGCAGGAGAACCCAGGCGGGGGGCGGGCTACGACCCCTAGGACCAGGCTCCTCAGAGGGGTGCAGACGACAAGGAGCAACACGGGGTCTCCCTCCCCACGGCAACTTCTGAGTAAAGGCCTGGCCCGGGCTCTTCCCGGACCCGCGCGGCCTCCCCTCCCCGCAGCCCCGCCTGCCCCGGAGCGCAGGCGGCAGGCCCGCTCCAAAGGGCAGAAGGAGGGCTGTCCCCTCCCCCGCCAGCACCCACACCAGCACACAGGCGCGGGGACAACCTTAACACGCTCTCCAGCGCTGCCAAGGCGAGAGGCCCCAGGAGCCGCCTCCGAAGACCTCCCCAGACAGAAAGCCCGCGGACAGAAGGCCGGTGGTTCCGGCCTGCCCCGCGGCAGCGCTTCATCTTTTCTCCGCGCGCCTGCGGTCTCGAGCAGCACAGCAGACGGACAGGAAAGGGCAGAGGAGCCCAACTCCCACCAACATCAATTCTGGGCTCTTTCTAAGAGTTACGCGATCTGGCCGTTTCCACTACGGCTCAGCAGAAACAAACTCGACTCGCACCCACGAGGACACGGGTTCTGTCCCCGGCCTCGCTCAGTGGGCTAAGGATCCAATGCTGCTGTGAGCTGTGGTGTGGGTCGCAGACGCGGCCTGGATCCCGCATTGCTGTGGCTGAGGTGTAGGCTGGCAAGTGCAGCTCCATTTCAACCCCTAGCTTGGGAATCTCCGTATGCCGCAGGTGTGGCCCTAAAAAGCAAAATAAAATAAAATTGACCCAACTTTCACTTGGTAGAAACAGTAAGGACCATGGTTCACCTACGCTCTGGCTCCAAATACATATACTCTCAGGTGTGAACACACCTTGCTAAGATTCCAAGAAATGCAAACCCAGAGGCACCTACTTATACGTCCTGGAGGGGAAAAAAGCCCACAAGAATCTCCAGAGAAGACCACTCTCTGTGACAGGGAAGGTTACAGGGAAACTAGAATCCTCAACAACGTCTGCTGGTGCACCCCAGCGACTGGTGGAAAAAAGCATAGAGAGAATTCAAACTGGTGCTTTTGGGACCCTATTCCTAGGGATTTGTCCAAATAAGATAATTCAGCAGAAACAAAAAGCATGAACAAGCATGGACCCATCTGCCAGCCATGTATCTATAACAAGGTGTCTCTGTATTTCAAAAAAAAAATTCTTTGAAAATGACAAAAAAATGGATTAGTCAACCACTGAAAGCCATAATTACAAAGACAAAAAAGCAAGCGTTCAACTTATTAACTGGAAACCGCAGAATGGAAAATTGGTATTTTTGCTACGATCATAGCTGTGCAAAAAACGCAGGAATGTGTGGGAGAAGCAGGATTGAGCAGCGAAGCCCCTTGGAGCTGCAGCAGAGGGCCCGGGGGCACTCGCGCCCCTCCGCAGAAAAGTAGCCTCACCTCGCCGGCCTCGGCCCGGCCGTCCTCCTCCTCCCGCAGCCTCCTGCTGGCCGCGTCCAGGCTCTGCTGGCACAGCCGGTAGCGCTCCAGCTGCTCCTTCATCTTCTCCTCCGCCTCGGCCTCCCGCTCCTGCAGCTGCCGGATGCGCGCCAGGAGCTCCTGGTTGCGGTCCACCTCGCGCTGCCAAGACGACGGGCCGGTGAGGAGGCGTCGGTGCGGGGAGACCCCACCCCACCCCCGTCCTCCCTCAGGGCAGGACCCAGAGCCAGAGCAGAGCCGCCGGTAAGCGGCAGCCAAGTCCACGGCTGGCCCCAGGCCGCAGCGGGACCCACGCCGGGCGCACGCTTGGCCACAGCAACATGCCGCCACGGCCCCCGGTCGCCAAGCACTGCTGACGGTGACCACCTGCGGGAGGAGTCGCGGACGGAAACCCCACTCAGACGAGACCCTGGGAACAAGCCTCTAAGTTCGGCAGCTCGAGCAGCTGTCAGCACGCACGTGGGCTCCCCGTTACAAGTCTGCCACCCCGGGGAGCAGACGACTGGGCAGGGACAGGGGGGACGTGAGCCTGCAGAGAGGGACGCCCGTCCCGCCCCCCCCACGCCTTCGAAGCCGCCCTGCACGGGGACGGCAGAGCGGAGCGCGGCCGGCGCTGGTAGGGAAGGCACAGAACTCGATGCCGCACCCCGGCGATCCTGCGGCCACCGGGGTCACCCTCGGCCCGGAAACAAAGCGACAAGTGGCAGCCAGAGTCCTAGGGGCAGAGGCGGCAGGTCCCGGCACCTGGAGCCTGAACTCTGCTGACCTCTCACCTCTCGTCAGGAAGCCGAGCTGCCCAGGACTGCCAGGCACTGGCAGGGCCGGCCCGCCTCACTCAGCCAGGGCTCGCACAGGCCGCTCCAGGCCCAGCACCTAGAGGGGCCCAACACGAGCGTGGGCCGGGCCACGGCCTCCTGCTGGTCCGGGTTCTAGAAACCGAGGAGCTGCACGTACAGCCTCCAAGCAGCCAGGAGCCCTCGAGGCCAAGGGTCCTGCCACAAGGCGGGAGCGAGCGCTGTGGCTGTGACGGGACCCAGCTGGCACATCGCAGGGTAGGGTGCGGCATCTCTGCCCAGGCTGCTGGTGCCAAGTGCACACGGGGTGGTCCGGGCAGACTCCAGACGCTGGGTACCAAAGTCTCACCACCTAACAGGTACTTCCAGGCGGGAAGTACCCACCCAGCTGTCCTCTCCCCCTCCGCCCAGCGGGCAGACCCTGAAAGCCCAGCACAGGTACCCGGACTCCAAGGACAGCTGGGAACCGCTGGGTCCGAGGCACCCTCAGCCATGTCTGGTGGGCCTTTCAGAGTAGGCCCGAGTTCAGCCGGGGGCCCCGGGATCAACCCCCGGGATCTCCCCAACAAAGACTGTCAGTGACCCTGTGGCAACCCCTGACTCACCACAACGTTTTCTCAGCACCAGGAAGTCCACAGCCTGTCCTGGACACTGCGGACGCAGAGCAGGCAGGACAGGCCCTGGCCCCAAAGGCCGCGTGACCCAGGGAAACTGCGACAGCTCCACACGCTCCACACGCACGCCTTCTCCCCGACAGCCACAGCAGTGCCACCAACACCACAGTGCCTGCAGGCTGCCGGCCCCGGGGCCACCCCCCACCCCGAACGAGGGCACCTCAGTGACTGCAAGGCTCACACGGTCTCTCCCTGCCCCGTCCCCCGGGACAGTCCCCCCCTAGCACGACCCAGAGCGTCAGCAAAAGCCCGGCTCAGAGAGGAAGCCACCCGGAGCAGCACGGGGCCAGCACCCGGGCAGCGCTACTGAGCCCGCACAACACTGCACAGCCAGGGACCCGCACACGGGTTCGAACACAGCCAAACAGCATCACGGCCTCCAAGACAGCAGCTACTTTTAGAAGGACTAGGCAGTGTGTGCCTGCGCCACGTCAGGCAAGAGCGGGGCCAGGTGTCATCCTCAGAGAAGGCACAGAGGCCAGAGACTTCGCAGTCCACGCTCTGCCCGCGCCTTGGCAGCCTTCCCACAACCCGCCAGCACTTACTGAAAAGCCCTGCAAAGCACAGGTTTTAACCAAAGCGAAGGCAGCCCAGGACCCCTGCACTAAGTAAAACCCAGCATCTCCTCTGGGCAGCAGGGCCTGCGCCGGGCAAGCCACGGCGACACGAAGCAGCCAAGACGGGTTCTCTGCTCTGAGACCCCATAACCACTTGCATGAAACCGTGGCATTGCTGCCAGATCTGCATCCCAGCTCTCATGGCGAGAGAGGGCAAGTGGGCAGCCAGGGCAGAGGAAACCCGCCAGCACCTCGCGGGGCAGACATGTGGGGCAGCCGCCCGTTTGCCGCCTTCCCAGGACACACAGCGCACACCCGAGTCTGACCCACTTCAGCAGGCGGCCGAGAAGACTGGCCCTGGGGCCCGGAGGCAGAGCGTCTGGGCTCCCGGCGGCTGGGGCTCTTACTTCCCAGGGTCCCGCAGGCACCGTGCACAGCCCCTCGCTCGGGGCTGCCAGCGGACCCACCTCGTAGCTCCTGGCGCTGGTGCTGGCCGCCCTCTCCAGCTCCACTCGAGCCCTCTTGTGACTCAACTCCATTTGCATCTTCTCCCGCTCCACCTGGATGAGGTGGGACTTGGAGCGGATCTGCTCTGCTCGCTCCTCCAGCTGACCAGGGCACACACAAAAGAAAGACAGGTCTTCAGGAGCGGCATCCAGCAGGCGACGGGCTCACTCACCACCCCTTCCCTGAGCCCCTGCCCCTGCAAGGCCCAGGCTCAGCCGCGGGCAAGAGGAGCGCCGGGCCCGAGGCGGGAAGCGGCTGCAGGAGGCAGCAAGCCAAGAGGTGATAAGGGACAGAAGAGAAAGGTGTATTTTCAGAGGACAGCGGCTGGGCTTGTTTTAGGAAAGCAGGTGTTCTCTTCCTCCACTCTGGGACAAACCACCCCCAACTCAGCAGCTCAAAACCCTCATGTGCAGGCTGCCGGTCTCGGGGTCAGAAAGCTCGGCACTCGCGGGCAGCCTCTCTGGTCAGGGTCTCAAGAGGCTAAAACCCACGCAGGGGGCAGGCAGAGCTCCCCTCCGGAATGCAGAGGCCTCTTCCACGCTTGTATTTCCTCACCGCTGGCAGGCCTTGGCCACCGCCGGCTCCCCGAGGCCCCCCCACCCCCCGCCACAGGGCCCTCGCCACCTGTGAAGCCAACAAGGGGGACCTCCCGTCCTCGCTGCCCTGCACCGCTGACCTCGCTGGGGTCTCTGGACCCAGAATTAAAGACTCATCTCTGACGCAGCCTGACCCTGGGACTCAGAATTAAAAGATTGTCCTGCCTGGGTCAGGCCCACCCGGGAACTCTCCCTGCCTTAAGGCCAGCTGACTTGAGATGTTAATCACGACTGCAAGATCCCCCGACCACAGCACCCAGTTAGTGTCTGATGAGGTGGGAGAAACTGCAGTCCGCCAGGGCCGGCAACGTGGGGCCCATCTGAGAAGCCTGCCTCCCACAGAGGGCAGGGAAGTGAGGGGACTGAAGCGGTGAAGGGCCTCACAAGACACAGCAAACAGCATCACAGAACCGCTGACTGCAAGGGCCTTTTCTTCAGGTGGGCTAGCGCCCAGCCACTCCGGGAATGGCCTGCAGGCCAGCAGTACAACAGCTCCTGGGCACTTAACAGAAACGCAGAACCTTAGGCTGCACCACAGAAACCCAACCATGATCTTCCTTTTAAAACAGGCACATTCAGGAGTTCCCCTCGTGGCTCAGTGGTTAACGAATCCGACTAGAAACCATGAGGTTGCGGGTTCAATCCCTGGCCTCGCTCACTGGGTTAAGGATCCAGCATTGCCGTGAGCTGCGGTGTAGGCTGCAGACACAGCTCGGATCCCGCGTTGCTGTGGCTGTGGTATAGGCTGGCGGCTATAGCTCTGATTAGACCCCTAGCCTGGAAACCTCCATATGCCGCGGGTACGGCCCTAGGAAAGACCAAAAAGATTAAAACAAAACAAAACAAATAAAATAAAATAGGCACATTAAAGCCCAAGAAGCATTGACTACAGAAAGCAGTTCTCATTTCAATCGGGCCCATGCGGCAATGTCTAGAGACACTGCTGACTACAGGGCCTCAGCAAGGCTCGGACACCGCACTCCCTTCCCCGTGTGATCCCTGCCCCAGCTGGCACTGACCCCACGACTCTTTGGAGCCTCAAGTCCTTCAGGAGAACTGAGCCTTTACACCTGTGCCTACAGAGAGCATCACCGAGGACTTGAAATAAAGTGAAATGGGACTAAAATCCGAGGGAAACTGTAAAAACCACCCCCTGGTGGACTGAAGCCAAGACGTGCAAACGGCCCCCACGGTCTGAGACGTCACGTGGCCAGTCCTTCACCCGCTGCCCTGCCTCTCCTGCCAGGGTGACCAAGACCCGGTGCTTACAACACAGCCTTGCCCGTGTTACACCATCAAGGGAGCCAGCAGCTGGCTGGACAACTCCAAGGTCATGTCCCCATGCAGTCTGGGATTGTCTTCCTCAATTAAATGAATCTCCTGGCTTTCCAGTCCTACCTTTAGTGTCTGTAAGCTCATTCATGTGAGTGCAGTGGTGAACACCAGACCCACTCCAGGGGTGCTGTTATTTCAGGCTTCTGAGCCAGACAGTTCCTGAACCATGACCGCTAGCTAGCCTCCAAAACAGTGCACACCCATGCCAGAGACGTGGGAGACGGCCAGCTGGCCTCCAGGCTGAGAAACACTGACCCGCCTCGACTACGGGGAACTTGAACCAGTCCCACCAAGGGCGGGGGTCTTCACCTAGAGGCCGCTAGCCAGATACAGGCCACTCACCTGCATGCTCTGCTGGAACTGCATCTGCAGAGAGCCCTGGACAGAGGCGGGCACGTCCAGGCCAGACCCTCCCTCCACTCGCTGAGCGATGAAGTTGTTCAAAGACCTCAGGGTGGAAAGCACGGTGGTGTTTTCGCCCAGGTCCTCCATGGCCGCTTCCCTCTGGAGGAGAACAAGGGAAGGGGCACAGGGGCCTCGCCGAGCACCGGCAGCTCCGGCCAGCAGGCTGCCTTTGGGGAGCCCCACCCCCCGGTGCCGTCTCAGAGCCCTGGAGACATTCCAGGGTCCATAACCACGTTCTTCCGGGCTAAGCGGGAGCTCACACTGCCAATTTCTCAGAGAACAGAGGCATAAAAAGACAACATGCCAGCAAGCGGCTGACCGTCAGAGCGCTGACGAGCATGGCAGCAGCTAAGACGGGGTGTTCAGCCATCAGGCAGCACATCTCCCACATAAGCACTGACAAAAAGTCTCGCTTCTGAGAATCAGAAACAAAGAACACGGGAGTTCCCACTGCGGCTCAACAGTAACAAACCTGACTAGTACCCATGAGGACGTGGGTTTGATCCCCAGCCTCGCTCAATGGGTTAAGGCTCCAGCACTGCAGTGAGCTTTAGTGTACGTCACAGACACAGCTCAGATCCTGCATTGCTGTGGCTACGGTGTAGGTCGGCAGCTGTAGCTCTGATTCCACCCCTAGCCTGGAAACATCCATATGCCACAGATGCAGCCCTAGAAAGACAAAAAAACAAAACAAAACAAAACACATGACAGTGGCAATCAGGACGACAACCCCAGCAATACTAATCACAGGTTGACAATGACATGAATAAGTGCTACTACTATCTTCAGCCAGGTACCGCAAGGAAAGATATCTGATATTCGCTGAGCACCAAGACTCCCTAAGCCTGTTTCCGCATCTGTAAACTGATGGCCCCACCTTTAAAGCTGTGAGGACTACCGGGTCCAGAAGAAGGCTCCAAATGCAGATGGTACAGCTACTGCCACGAAGTTTGACTATCACTCTACTTGTAATTTAACACATGACGTTGCAGTCTTCAGAACTGGCAGGCAAATTAAGCCTTTTTACACATGTATTAGATGAGGCTCCAAAAGTTACAGGAGATCCCGTCATGGCACAGTGGTTAAAGAACCAGACTAATATCCATGAGGATGAGAGTTTGATCCCTGGCCTTGCTCACTGGGTTTAGGATCCGGTATTGCCGTGAGCTGTGGTGTAGGTCACAGACGGGACTCAGATCCCACGTTGCTGTGGAGTGGTGTAGGCTGGCGGCTGCAGCTCCAATTCAACCCCTAGCCCAGGAATCTCCATATGTCTACGAGGCAGGTAGGGCCCCGAAAAGAATAAATAGTTAACAGAACTGAGATTAGACCCTGGTCTGTCTGGCTCTAAGGCTGACTGTGCTCCACAGGCCAGTGCATGAAGGGCTGAGGACAAGCAGCAGCCAAGAACCTGCATCCCCAAACCTGAGCCTGTTATGGCCTCACACCACGCTGTCTACCAGCCAGAAGGTGTGGACGTGTCCCAGGCAGGGTTAACCACCAAAACATGTGACTTTCTACAGGTGTACACGGTTTTTCCCTTTAGGAAAAGAGCCAGCTATCATCGATTTCTCTTAAGCATTAGACAGAACACACTTTCCCCCACTCGAGCCCCCTTCCCCCCAAAAAGGGAAGACTCTTGGTTTGATTCTGAATTTCCCGTTTAACAAGAACGCTGGCCTTGTGCTCCCAGAGCCCATCTTCCTCTAGAGGCCGTGGTTCCCACCCCCTGCACAACACGGCTGTTCTCGCCCCCTCTCCTTCATTCCACAAGTGGAAGATGGACTGGAAGAGAAACCCGGGAGGGGCGCTCACAGTGCTGAGAGCCTGGCAGAGAGATGCCAGCCTGCAGGGAGCGAGGCACAGCGCCTGCTCCGGAAGGCAAGCCCTTCCATCTGCCAAGATTAGACCGTGCTTCCCATCCCACGATAGCAAATTTAGGCAATACACCCCCTTCTCAAGACGCCAGTCCTTGAAAGAACTGAAGTCCGTAACGCACCAGAATGACAAGAGCACACACATTTTCACCTGCCCAGAACTAAGCTGCTCCATGAGGCAAGCCCTAAGGCAGCAACTCAAGTTCCATCCTTTTTATCCAAGCCGCTCACATCTTCCAGCATCCTAACCACTGACTCTGAGCTGGGAGTCCAGGGCACGCTGCCTCTCACTGCCCTTCTCGTCCAAAGACAGCTGCGGGAATCCGCAGAAACTACAAGGACACCCGCCACACGACACCCCTTCCCACCGCCACAGGATTTACGACGGCGGCCTGGCGGTTCAGCACCCTTTGGGGTTCTCTCTCCAAACTTCTACTACAGGTGCCCTGCCTCCTGGCTGCCAGCAGTGGCGCTCCGGGCAAGTCGCCTGCCACCGTCCCCCGGTTCCTCTGCTGTAAAATGCAGTAGTGGCAGCTCCCACGCTGCTCGGCGAAGAAGAGCAGGTGAGGACGGGGTACGCGGAGCGCGCCGCCGGCTCCCCGGCCTCGGCAGGTGAAGGACCGCTCCCGCCAGGCCGCCTACGCCCGGGCCCTCCCTCGCCTCTCGAGCCCCTGACCACTTCCAGCCGCTCCTTTCCGGCGAAGACGCGCTGGGGACGCCGGCCCAGCCTCGGGCACAGAGCAGCGAACGGAGCGGCGCGTCCGCAGAGACCCCTACCCGGGGAGATCGGGGACCGGAGGAGGGGACGCGGGTCCGAGCCCCAGGGCCGGGGGCGTCCGGAGGGGGCGGCGCCCGCACCCAGCCCCAGCCGGGCAGCCCCAGCCTCGCCCCCGCCCGACCCCCGCCGGCTCAGCCTGGCCCGGCCCGGCGCCCGCCCGGACCCCAGCCACTTACCTCACCGCCTCGGTGCACTTGGCGCCGCCGCCGCCGCCGCCGCCGCTCAGATCTCCCTCCTCTACGCCCGCGCCCACGTATCGCGAGACGTGCCGCTGCGCTATCGCGAGACTTGGGCAGGACCAGGCGGGAGGCTCCGGGTCTGTGCGCCTGCACGTCCGGGGGACTCCGCGTCCGTCCCCGGAGCTACCTACTCCCAGGACACCCCACTAGGAGAGGACTCGGAACCACAGGCCGGCCCGAGGGACTCTCACGGTGCCCCCACCGCCAGCGTGTCGGCTTCCACTTGGCGGGTGCCTTGTGCCGTATTGGGTGGGATGGCGCCATCCAACGGTGGCCTCTTGGAGCCAAACTTCCCTGCACTCCAATTTCCCCAATTTTGCCACTACTGTTATTTGCTGGAGTTAATGCGTTTTAAATTTTCACAAAGCCCTCTGAAAAAAATGCACAATACTATGCTACTAAGCTGTCCTCCCAGTAGCCTGTGAGCCGTCGGGGCGCGGGGACCTCCTCTGAGTCTCAGTTCTCCAGGGCTCAGTGGTCAGCCTGTCCCTCCTCGAATTACAGCCACCTGCGTCCAGCAGAGTGCCTCCCGCCCCAGCTAAGCGCCCGAGGGCCTGCACCGAATTCCGTTCTTCCAGAGGACAGGTTAGTGTGGCCAGAACAAAACTGGATAGGGAAGAAGAGAAGGTGATGGTGAAGGCAGGACAGAGGGCTCTCTGGCGTGAACCAGACGACTGCAGCCGAAAACAAAATGAAAAACATAATAAGAGTCTGGCCAGCAGCATCCTTCAGGGATCTGGACTCAACCTGATGCCTGGGTATGTCCCCTCCCCATGCAGTCTCGGGACTCAATCATCTTTACAGTCAATTAAAAAAAAAATTTTTTTTAGGCTTTTTAGGGCCCCATCAGCAGCATATGGAAGTTCCCAGGCTAGGGGTCGAACAGGAGCTACAGCTGCTGTCCTACACCACATCCACAGCAACGCCAATGTGGGATATGAGCCACATCTGTGACCTATACCACAGCTCATGGCAACGCTGGATGCCCAACCCACTGAGGGAGACCAGGGATCGAACCTGCATCCTCATGGTTACTAGTTGGACTCGTTTTCCCTGCACCACAACAGGACTCCCAGGACTCCATCAATATACTGTTTGGGTTTTTTTTTTGTTTGTTTGGTGCCTTTTTTTTTTTTTGGTCTTTTTGCCTTTTCTAGGGCCGCACTTGTGGCATATGGAGGTTCCCAAGCTAGGGGTCTAATCGGAACCATAGCTGCCAGTCTACACCACAGCCACAGCAACACAGAATCCAAGCCGTGTCTACAACCTACACCACAGCTCACGGCAACACCAGATCCTTAACCCATTGAGCAAGGCCAGGGATCAAACCCACAACCTCATGGTTCCTAGTTGCATTCATTAACCACTGAGCCACAATGGGAACTCCAATATACTTTTTTTTTAAATGTTTATTATTACTCAATGAATTTTATTACATTTATAGTTGTACAACGATCATCAAAACCCAATTTTATAGCATTTCCAGGAAATGGTTTTGAAGAAACCAATCAATTAAAAAAAAAAAAACCTTAAAAACACAGACATTACTTATACAGCTTATATGATTTTACAGAGTTGCATCGTGATCCTGGAAAAGGGTAAAAGGAAACAAGGGAACACACCATGCCGCTGCTTGCTTTGGCAATTACCTTTAAGTCTTTGGAGAGCCTGGAATATTACAGCAACATTTTCTAGTGAAAATACAAAGCACACCTGCCCCATGCATAATTCAGACCAAATGTCTTCCCTAATTGTCCTGGGAACCCTTCACTGCTTAAAGAACGGATATATTTCCAGATCATTCACCAAAGAGATGGAAAGAAATCCCCAGACTGAAATTTCACTTTTCTACATTACACTGAATAGCAAAATTGCGTCTGGAAACCCGCGGGCTGTTTTTGGAGAGAGGACGGGAGCCTGTTTCTCTGTGACACGCCTGCTCACAGGGGGTAAGAGGAGAAAGTTATCTGAAGCCGTCTGTGTCTGTTTCTCTGCCTCGCACTGTTTTTATCCACCCCCCGGATGCCCATTCATCTTTTCATTTTTGCCACTCTCTTAGAAAAAAGCTCCCCAGTTTGTCCCGCCTGCTGCATCCCAGATCAACCGCGGGTCTCCCCAGCCACACTTCAGGAAAGAGCTCGGGCTGCACTTGCAGTGAGAGCAGAAGACGCTGGGTCCTTCACAGAGCTCCCCTCTTCCATCTTCGGTACTGTGTGGCCAAGAGGTACAGCTCTGCAGACTCCTTCCTGCTGGCTTCGGGTTTCACGGTCTTTGTGTTCTGGAATTCCTCCGCCAGTCTCTTCTGTAACCGATGGCTCTGACTCCCAGCCCAGATTTTACAGAGGAAAGCCCCCCCGGGGTGCAGGACGTCTGGGGCCATGTCCAGGAGGGACGAGCACAGGCTGATGAGCCTGTCGTGGTCGAGGCCCCGGATCCCAGTGGCATTGGGTGCCATGTCGCTCAGGATCACATCCGCTTTCCCCCCGGGAAGCAGTTCGCGGATTCTCTGGAAGGTTCTTGGGTCGGTCACGTCAGCAGGGCACAGAAAAGTTGCTCCTTCCAGGGGGTACACAGGAAGAAGATCCACCCCGAGCACAAAGCCCACGGGAGCAGTGGCATCTGAGGAAGAAACACTGAACGCACTTACTTACTACGCCCTCAGTCTCCCCCCAAAATACATGCAACGAATTAGTGAAAGAGAAATCAGGTCAGGACGGAGGAAAAGAGCCAATGCGCCCATACGCGGACCAGGGCCTCTTCCCACTTGCCACGTGTCCTCCAACACCATGGCAGGGGCGGGGGTCCCTCCCTCTACACCCGAGGGATCGGAAGCCCAGAGACGACGAGTCGCTCCCAGACGGGGGCTGGGGCCTCACCTTGACCCGACTCCACCTCCCACTGCATTTCACACCCCAGGCCTGCTCTCCGTGAAAGCGTTATCTCTAGGTGGTCTTTTTGATTAACTAAAGCAGATAATGACACACTAGTACAGAAGAGGCCCCTGGATTATATCAACAAATACACTCTGCAGCTTATCCAGTTTCTTCAACCTAAGAACTTTCAGAAACAAGCCAAGAGATGGGGAAATGGACAGATGCAAAATGAGGTAAAAAACGGGAGTTCCCGTCATGGCTTAGTGGAAACGAATCTGACTAGTATCCATGAGGACGCAGGTTCAATCTCTGCCCTCGCTCAGTGGGTTAAGGATCCAGCGTTGCCATGAGCTGTGGTGTAGGTCGCAGACCCAACTTGGATCTGGGGTTGCTGTGGCTGTGGTGTAGACCCACAGCTATAGCTCCGATTGGACCGCTAGCCTGGGAACCGCCATATGCTGCGAGTGCGGCCCTAAAAGGAGAAAACACACACACGCACAAACTGACACCTTGCCTTTATTTGAGTGATACCAGTTGTGAAATAAAAAGATGTCACTGTGTGGCCTTACCTGAAATAAGACTGTCCCCAGTCTCCACTGCCCTTCCTCACGCAGCAATCAGTTTAAAGCGTCCCCTCCCTGCACCGCTCTGCTGCTGGGGGCCAGCGGGCAGTGCCGAGGGCATAATCACAGAGCCCAATCCGCTTACCCAAAAGGCTGCTCCGAGGGCAAGGGGCAGGGTGCTTTATCTTTATCTAAAGCCTGGAGGAGTTCCCGGGTGGCCCAGCAGTTAAAGAGCCTGGTGTTGTTACTGAAGCTGCCCAGGTCGCCGCTGCGGCATGGGTCTGACCCACAAGCCGCGGGGGCGCTCGCACAAGTAAACAGGAGTTCCCTCTGTGGTACAGTGGGTCAAGAACCCAACTGCAGCAGTTTGGGTCGCTGTGAAGGTACAGGTTAGATCCCCAACCCCGCACAATGGGTTAAAGGATCTGGCGTCGCTGTGGCTGCAGCGTAGGTCGCAGCCGTGGCTCTCTGATTCAGCCCCCAGCCCGGGACCGTCCCTGTGCCGCAGGGGCAGCCGTACAGCCAGGCATCCCGCAGGCTTCCTCCCCTTCAAGGGCGAACGCGCCGCCGCCAGCCCTGGAGGCAGGACCCCGCCCAGGCCACGCTGCACCTGCGCTGCCTTAGCCTTCCACCAGTTCCAGCCTTGGGAGGTGTCCTCTACAGGCAAACGGCTTTGTTTGCATTTTGGCAGCTTCTGGGAACAAAAGGACCCCAAACCTTTTATCCGCACAACCTTCTGACACTTCTTCCTAGAAATTAAACTTGACCATTTTTCTGCTTCTGCTGAAGAGCACGTAGGGAACAAGAGCCACTAAAATCAGCTGTAAGAGAGTCTGTGGATAGACTCAACCAGGGGGAAAGAACTGACGCTTCTGACACAGATGCATCCACTCGAGTCAGTAAATAATTACTGAGCTTAAAAGAAATATTTTTCCTTTTAGGGCCGCACATGAGACGTTATGGAAGTTCCCAGGCTAGGGGTCGAATCGGAGCTACAGCTGTGGCCCCAACCCAAAGCCACACACATCCTCATGGATATCAGCCAGAATTCTTAACCCGCTAAGAACTCCAAATTTTTTAACTGCTCTAGAGCCCCTTGAGGCATCCCGCCCATGACGATGCGGCCGATGAACGAAGCCGGGGCCCAGCGTGCCCAGGCTGTACTTTCAGCAGGTCACTGAACTCCTCTAATCCTCAAGTTTCTCATCAGGAAAATGGGCACAAAGGTCCCCATTCTAAGGTGTTTGAGAGAGATCTTTGTGAATTGTCACCTATGTCATAATGCCGTGGCATACAGTACCCTCAGACTTTACAGCAGAAAACATGAACTGGGAACTTCCATATGCCACACGTGCAGTTCTAAAAAAGCAAAAAAAAAAAAAAAAAAAAAACCCAAAATGTACAACATAGAAGCCAAGTCTCTTGGGCTGAGCCAAAGTGGAGACGGCAGAGCCCTGGCCTCGAGGGGTCCCCTGGGCAGCACCTCCAGGAAACCCAGGACTTCAGGGACCAGGACTTGCAAACCCCTGGGGCTGGTTCGGCTGGACTGTCATGATGTCAGGAAGCAGAAACCACAGCTCCACGGAGGCTGCAAACGAGCAAGGCCCTGGCCACGGTGCTGTGGTGTGATCTGAAGCAGTTTTCATTTCCATCGCCCCTTTCTTTCTACCTGGCCTTTCACTGCGACAAGTCAGTGTCCTGTGTGTATCGGGCCTACTGAGAAACCACTCAGAGGCACGCGCCTTCACAAAGCGACTCAGCAGGTGCACACCTCCTGGCCGAGGGCAGGAGGAGGCAGAAGGCCCCAAGAGCAGCCTGGCGGCCCCACCTGTGCCCGCGGCGTTGACCCTCTGCACAGCCACCTGGCTCCATGCGCCGGGAGCGGCCCCACAGTCCAACACCCGGAGGCCGGGCCGCAGGATCCGGTGCCTCTCGTTCACCTCCAGGAGCTTGAAGGCGCTGCGACACCGGTAGCTTGCCACCTTCGAAGCCTTCACAAATGGGTCCTTCAGATGTCGCGCCAGCCACAGGTGCTCGGCCCCGGTTCGGCCTTTGCAGCAGCTGCCGGCCGTGTGGAACCTTTGAAGCGGAAGGGAGGCCCACGCCAGCTTCCAGGACCTGGTGAGGAAGCCGGAGGGAGCAGGCTGGCACACCACCGACCCGCAGCACGGGCTCGTGCAGCCTCAGCCTCAACAAGCATGTTTTGTTTTGTTTTTGTCTTTTTGCCTTCTCTAGGGCCGCACCCGCGGCGTCTGGAGGTTCCCAGGCTAGGGGTCTAACAGGAGCTGTAGCCGCCGGCCTTCACCACAGCCACAGCAACGCGGGATCCGAGCCGCGTCTGCGACCTACACCACAGCTCACGGCAACGCCGGATCCTTAACCCACTGAGCAAGACCAGGGATCGAACCCGCAACCTCATGGTTCCTAGTCGGATTCGTTAACTGCTGCGCCACGACGGGAACTCCCCTAAGTTTATTCTTTGACTACAGTTTTCCCACAGACAAAACGCAGGCGGGGGACATGGAGCGGGCGGGGTCCTGTGCTGGGAAGGTCCTGCTTGGTCTCCACGTCAGCAGGGTGGCTTTACTGCACACGGGCCAGCCCAGTTTTAGTTCGGTAACACCATGAGCCACACACACCTCCATTTAACTCTCAGAACAACCCTACGCGTAAGCTCTATATCCTTTCTTCTGATGAAAAAGACTATCATTAACCCCACGACAAGACTTGGAGATGACTTGGGAATTGCTGCCTTCAAAAAGCGCAGGGACGGGCCTCAAGGCAAGAGTGCACGGTGTCCTTGGCTCCACAACTAACTCCAAGTCAGCGGAGGCGGGGGAGCGGAGGTACACACGCCCGGGCACCGCATCTGGGCAGGTGACCTGCAGCCCCATCCCACGTCCTGGATTCGGCCGCGCGGGCCTCTCCGCTCCGCTCCACGGGCTTCGCCTCCACCTGCCCCCCCACTCTCCGAGGCTCCCTCCGGCCGGCCGCCGCCCCGCTCGTCCGGACCCCGCCTACAGCGTGCTCGGAGCGGACCGGTTGCCCCCCCCCCCCCCCGTCACCTCGCGGGGGCCGACCGTGTGCGGGCCAGGACGAGCTGCGCTCTGCGCCCCCTTCGGGCGGGAAACCTGGGGCAGGGCCCTGGCCACTCCGCCTCCCGCGCGCCCGCTGCGGGTGCCTCTAGACTGCCGACTGAGCGCCGCTGCCGCCGCCACCGCCCCCGCAGGGCTCACCCAGCCATCCGCGCGGACCCGCTCCCGTCGCCGCCGCCGGAAGTGCCGGTCTAGCTTCCGGCCCGAGGCCACGCCCCCGGACGCGGCGCGCGTGCTCGGAAGGCGCGCAGAACCCAGGACGTGTGGAGCCCCGCGGCCGGAGAGCGGGTGAGCTGGGCCTGCGGGGAGCGTGCGCGGGCGGCCGCAGAACCCGCGGGCACCGGGGTCCCAGCCCAGCCCCAGGGCCCTGTGTCAGACGCCCAGGATCCTGCATCTCGTCCAGTGCGCCCCCGACTGGGATGGGATGGATCCACGGCGAACGTGGTCCTGGTTCTGCGGCCTTTCTCCAGCAGTGACCGGACGTCACTCCCAGAGTCTGCCTCTGGACCATGCACACCCGTTGAGGCGGGGGGGGCCTGTGGTTCCAGTGTCCGCCCCGAGCGCCAGGTCCCAGAGTAGCCACAGCTGTGAGCAGAGTGTGAACACCCGTGGCGGGAGGGGGCTGGCCAGGCCTCGCTGGGTGGACGCTCCACTGTCAGGATATGTGCATTTCCTGGGAATCCGGGGGTCGGCAGTTGCAGAGAGGCTGAACCCAGAACCCGCTGGGCCAGAAGAAGGCCATGCGATGAAAAGGCCAAGGCCAGAAGCAGGACCCAAGAACCAGTGGAGAGACTGCATGGTTCCCCTGGTGCCGGGTGGGCGTGGGGGCTGGTCACAGGGGCAAGAACGGCCCTGTGCTAAGGAGTGGGGAGGCGAAGCTGAGGCCATCACCTGACCCGCTGGGCCGGCTTCCGGAGCAAAGGGCCTGGGCACTGGGTCCCAGGGTCAGACCACCCACTTCAGCAAACCCGCCACCTGTGGCGGGACTGGGACGTTGCCCCTCCCTGCGACCCTGGCCACCGCGCCCACATCAAGCTGACGCAGCCCCTTGCCTTCCTCAGGACCCCAGGGCACCATGGGCGCCTCCAGGCTCTACACCTTGGTACTGGTGCTGCAGCCTCAGCGAGTCCTCCTAGGCATGAAGAAACGAGGCTTCGGGGCCGGCCGCTGGAACGGCTTCGGGGGCAAAGTTCAAGAAGGAGAGACCATCGAGGACGGGGCCAGGAGGTGAGGGGAGGGGCAGGCCCGAGCCCAGAGCCGACATCTGCAGGGCTGTAGAGCGAGGCCCCTGATCTGACCACTTAGAGCCACGTGGCCTGGGGCAGGTACTGAACACTTGAGCCTTTCTACATCTGCAAAGTGGGGACAGTAACAGTCCCTGACGCTTAGATGCAGTGAGAAAATACAGGCCAGGCCCGTGGTCCACGCTGAGCGCACGCGGGCTGCTGCTGTCGGGTGGTGGTCTTCAGACGTATTTGGGCAGCTGCCTGCTGGTGGCTTAAGCTGAAAGTCCAGCTTCCTTTCTAGCCAGGGGCCTGGCCAGCCGCCCCTTTTGTTCAGGGGAGCTGATGATGAGTGTGTCTGGGCCCTTTTGCGCAGGCTCAACTCACCCTCAGTGCGGCCGGTTTCACGTGGGGAGGAACTGAGCCTGGAGAGGCCGAGCTGCGTGCCTGAGGTCACGCCGCCCCCAGCCCTTAGCCGCTTTGCCCGGGCTCGTGTGGACAAACCCAACTGCGTGTCATCCCCGGCGCCCCAGGCCCCCAGCCCGGCCGCACCCGCCCCCTGGCCTCCCTCCCCGGCCTCTGCGGGCAGGCGGTGCTGCGCCCTGGCTCCTCGGCCCTCACGCGGGCTCCTTTATGCCCCTTTCTGACCCACTAGACCAGGCCAGGAGCGAGGGCCTTTTAGGTCAGGTCTGTACTGAAGGGTGAAGTCCACGTAGGAGAATGCTCATCTCCAGGGGATTTTTAAGAAACGGGTCCATCATTTAACCAGCGGGTAGATCAAAAAGTGGGGCTGGGGAGTGGACCCTGCCCCCTGGCTTCTGCCGCGGTTGACGGTTTGGCTTGTTCTGAGTAACCGTGTAGAAGAAGCCGTGCGGCCATGCCCCATCCCCCGGGCTTGTCGGCACCATTCTGCATAGTTTGCCAGGCGGTGAGCACCTGTGGCTTGCCCACTCCTGGAAGGGCATCTGGGCTGTCTCCGGGCTGGAGTTGCAGCTGCAGATGGTCCTCTCCGCCGTGGGCCCCAGGGCTGCCCTGACCCCTCCCAGCACGCCTGCGCACAGCTGCCCCTTCGGCCCTGGCCCTGGCGGCCCCGCCTCTGCCCCGGGAGGTCACCGCAGCCTTGGCGGTGTCTGGCGCGCTTTGCCCAGGCCGGGCCCCCCTCACTCACCTGCAGGCCCAGTGGCCGCGCGCAGTGACTGTCCCATCCTCTGTGCCTGACGCCCCTGGGGGCACCATGGGAGCACCAAGGAGGCTGCCTCACACCCACTCGTGTTTGGGATTTGGGTGCCTGCAGCCCGCCCATGCCCACCGGCATCCCTGAGGACGCAGACGTGCTCCGAGAACTCTGGAAGGCCCGCCGGAGGGGCGCCGGCCGAGGGGCCCCGCGCCACCTCCCCCCTCCCACCGCGGCGCCAGGCTGCCGTGGTTCTGTTCCCCGTGTTGCTCTGCTGCCCCGGGGAGCGTCGCGGAGATGCAATCAGACACATGGGCACAACTCACACAGTGTCACCTCCGGCCGCCTGACTATTCCAGCCTGTGAAACGGAGCCGCGGCTCTGCCACCGAGAAGGTTACCGGTGTTTCATACGCTGCCATGGACTCAGGAAAGATTAGCCAGAATTAGTCACAACATGAAATCAGGAGGTGAAATTTTTAAAAACGAGATCCACCAGCCTGCTGCCAGAGAGGGGAGGCAGCCTGCCGCGCACAATCACATTTAGCTGGGGAGCCGCAGACACCCGCACGCCCCGCCCAACGAAAACACACATTCTTTTTTGGTCATGTCTAATTTTAATTAACCACCCCAGCGGATAAACTCCAGCTTTCAAAACATGGCTTGGACCACATCTCCATGGCAGCAGACGGACACGGGTCCTCTCCAGGCCTCGGGAAGGGCAGGGCAGGCCCAAGCCCAGGAAGGCATCGTTCAGTTAGACCGTTTTACCTAACGCCTGTGCTCAGTGTTTCCCAGCCCCTGGGCAGACGCACAGGAGGTGACTGCGCGTTGTGCTCCCACGTAACCTGGAGATCAAAGCTGAAAAAACTCTGTTTAACCTACAACTCTGAGCGGCCAGGGACAGAGCATTTTTACAGCAACAAAAATAAGTGCAGGGCGGTGGGGAAGTGCGAAGCTCTAAAGGAGACACAGATGCTGAACTCCACGGTTGCAGGGCTTGTGGGTCCCCAGAGTGCTGGGCACAGCAGAGCTTCCGGGAAGTGTTCGCCGAGTGACTCGATAGAGGGGTGTCGTCAGAGCGCTGGGCAGACAGGGGTGCGTGAGGAGGCCCGTCCGCGGCGTTTGTGACGGGCGAGGTGGACTTTGATTTTGTGAAACAGAACAGTCAAGAGGCTGGTTGAATTCCTTGAGGCGCCTTGTGTGAGAAGCACAGGTATAGATAGGTGTGTTTGGTCTGATGTTTTTATTTTTATTGATTGATTGATTTTGTCATTTTAGGGCCGCACCCACGGCATGTGGAGGTTCCCAGGCTAGGGGTTGAATCAGAGCTGTAGCTGCCGGCCTACACCACACCCAGAGCAACTCAGGATCCTTAACCCACTGAGCAAGGTCAGGGATCGAACCTGCCTCTTCATGCATACTAGTTAGACTCATTGCTGCTGTGCCACAATGGGAGCTCCATGTCCACCGTTTTTGAAAGGTCTGCACAAAGGAGAAGGATTCAAAGGGGCAGCTGCAGTGGCCACAGGGTTCTTGCTGGGCGAAGAGTCCCGTGTGTTTGCTGAGTCGTCTACAGTTATTAATAACCCGGGGAAGCGGGGGCGTCCAGGTTCTTCTCTTGAATCGAGAATCAGCATTTGTGCACCCAGGTGGGAATGCTGGCCGTGACCCCTCCTCCGGGCACTGGTGGAGCAGGGGTCCTGGGGGGACAAAGCTCACCCCCCCACGATCGACTGTGGATGAGACGAGCCGGCTCGGGAGGGGCCCTCCTTGGTGGAACTGAAGCTCAGACAGAAGCCTGGCTTTGACCCTGAGCCCTCTGAGCCTGCGCAGAAGGGCCTCAGCTTGGGGCCCAGGTAGCGCTGCCACGTGGCTGCCACAGGGAAAGCAAGGGCAGGACGCGTGGGGCTCCCGCTCCCCAACCCCCGACCTCCCGCGGGCACAGCAGCCACATGGCGCGCCCCCAACAGCAGCCTCAGCTCCCAGCCCCTTGGCCGCACGTGCGCACACACCCGGCCCATCCTCCAAGCACCACTCCCGGGGTTCTGTGGGGGCGGGTGCCGTGTTTTCTCTGCCGCCTTCTTCCCGTCCCCTCCTGCATCCCTGTGCCCGCAGGGAGCTGCAGGAAGAGAGCGGCCTGACCGTGGACACGCTGCACAGGGTGGGCCAGATCGTGTTCGAGTTCGTGGGTGACCCTGAGCTGATGGACGTGCACGTCTTCCGCACAGACAGCGTCCAGGGGACGCCCGTGGAGAGCGACGGTGAGTCTCTCGGCCGAGGGGCAGACACCGAGCCGCCCCCTCTGCTGCGCTGCCCCCTCTGCTGCGCGGTAGGATACAGTCGCAAGGGCTGAACACCAAAGCTGGGTCAGGCCCCTCACACAGGATGGAGCGGGGAGCCTCGGGGGCTCCTGTTTTGCAGGCAGGTCCAAGTCTGAGCCACCCTTGGCAGCGCTCCTTTTTCACCTGCTACAGAAATGCGCCCCCAGTGGTTCCCGCTGGACCAGATCCCCTTCGGTGACATGTGGCCCGACGACCGTTACTGGTTCCCCCTCCTGCTTCAGAAGAAGAAGTTCCACGGCCACTTCAGGTTCCGGGGCCATGACACCATCCTGGACTACACGCTCCGCGAGGTGGACACGGTCTAGGGCAGAGCTGCGCCCGGGCTCCCGGTGCCTCGGGTCTGGACATGACTGGACGCAGAGGAAGTGTGTTCAGCACCCTATACCCGCTGGTCCAGCCACAGCCAGCCAGGTCCCATCCTTGGGGAGCCACCAGACGCGCCCGGCTGTGACCAGCACCGCCAGACAGGTGCGGGGAGGGATGCAGGCCCAAAAGGGGAGGGGACAGTTTTTCCCACATCCCGGCGTGGACCGCAGGTGCCAGAGGCCAGTGTGTCTAGATGGGGGTGGGGGGTGGGCTGGGGGTTTGTCTGCCCCCCCACACACACACACAAGGGGAGAGTGAGGCACAGGAGGCCAGGGGCTAAAACCCAGGTCCAAGCGGCCACAGCCCAGCCCCTCCCCTCCCCTAGAGGACAGGTTGGGCTCCTTCGGGTTCTGACCCCAGACGTCGAGGGGATGGGGGTCACCATCCATCAAACACCCCCACAAAGAACTCACAGCTCGACCTGACTTTTATAAATACATTTAATGATAGTTCAAGAAAGCTCACTGATAAAAATCTCGGAATGTCGATCATTTGTAAACAATTCAGTTAACTGGGCGTGGTGGTACCTGATTCCTGCAGCCTCAGAAAGTGCTTCCTACATAAACTGACTCCCGCAACGCAAGGGAAAGGCCTCAGACGCAGAGTCGCCCACCCTCAGTCGGCTGGAGCCAGCGGGTCACCAGTCGGCTGCACCCGGGCCGGGAGGACCCAACCCAAAGGCCGTGCCGCGGTCAGGCTTAAGGCAGTGGCGTGCGCAGCCGCCCCCCGGACAGGAGGGCGGGGACCCAGGGACTTGCTGGTGCAGCACAGAGGACTGCCATCAGGGTACCGCGATCAGATGTCCCTCCTGGGCCTCCAGGGCCCTGCAAACACTGAGCAGGAAGCACCAGCCTCCAGCCTGGGAAATACCAGAAGCCCAGGTTCAGGGCAGAGGAGCTTTGGAGAAAAGGTGCCTCTGTGTCCCCAGCTGACAGGCACGGGGGGACACGGCCTTGTTACATCACTCCCAGCAAGAACTAAAGCCAAGCACAGGCTCCTAACCAGGCAGGGAGCTGCCACCAGGCGCAAGTCCCACCCCTGCGGGGAGGGGCCACTTAACCTGACCTGGGAGTGTCCTCTGCACCCTCTGCTGCCCTGTGCCCCTCACCCCCTCAGCGCGACCCCAGGGTGCAGCAGAGACCCTGCGGTCACGCTTTACAGCTCAAGTGAGCACAGTGCCCAGAAGGGCCTCCCCTGCAGGATGGCACAGGGCCACTCAGAGTGGCTGGGAACCCGTCTACAGGAGGTCAAGAGAGAAAACAGCCCACAGAGGGACAGGCGCTCCCAAGGGCCACTGCTCGGGGTGCACCGCCCACCCCACCCGGCCAGACTGGCCAGCCCAGCACAGGAAGGCACATGGCGGCTGTGGGTGGCCCGGTTGGACGCAGCTGTTTGCTGGATGAAAGAACGCACGCTTCCCCTGGACCGTGACATGTCAGCGCGTCGGGGAAGCCACCTGTCTCCCAGGGCCTCTGGGTCCCGCGTGCAGCGTGTGGACATCCAATCAAGAGCAAGCCCCGGGGCAGCACCTACTCCCAGAGAACAGGACTCCTCCAGGCCCCGAGCCAGGCCCCAGAAGGGGCAGGGAGGCAGGCAAGTGTGGGCGCGAGGCTGGAAGGCGCGCTCCAGCGGCCCAAAGATGTGAAGTCAGTTTAAAAGACGGTTAACAGAGCAATGCGGACCCCCCTCCGCAGCCCCAGGCCCCGCCCGGGGCTCACAGTGTGGCCTCCATGGGGCGGGGGTGCCATGTTTGGGACAAGCAGCTTCCTGAAGCACCACCTCAGGGACCTCCGGGTACCCTGGCCCCACCTCCGTGCTCCAGGCTCAGGCCGCCAGGCATGAGCGCGTGGAGTAAGAGTGTGCACGTGGGGGGCCAAGGACACTGCCCCAGAGCCCAGCCCAGGGCCCCAGAGCGCTGGCTGGAGTTTGGCCCCCAGACACTAAGGGTTTGCGCCCAGCGTCCCTCGGGCCCCCGCCGTCCACGGCGCTCCTGCCTGGCTCTGTGGGCCGAGACAGGGTTTGCTGATGGACGACCCGTTAGACACAGCCACCTCCTTGCCCGATGGCACCATGCTGGCCGCAGGGACAGTCCTGCCCCGTGGGGTTTCACCCTCTCTCCCCGCACACGCCCCCAGGCGCCACCTCCGAGCGAGGACGTCCTGGCCGCCTGGCTTTGGGAATCAGGAGCAAAGCTCTCCAGCCCTCACACTTCTCGGCACTGACAGGTCACAGGGCAGGTGCCGGAGGGACGGGCCGGGTCCAGGGCGACCATGCAGACCTCCACGGACGCCCAGCGGCCTGGGCCACGTTCTCGGCCCTGCTCCCCACGGGGAGGGGAGCCACGGCCACATGGCGCGGGCGCCAGCTCCTCCACCGGGGCTTCGCCGGCCAGGCCCTGGGTGCGGGGACAGCCACCATCCGAAGGGACTCACACAGGGACACACCGTTGGGAAAGAGGTTTTAGTGGGGGCACCGGCGCCGTGGCCGCGGCCTCCCGGCACTAGTGAGGAGACAGGCCGTCCTGCGGGGACCTCGGAGGGGTCGGGGCGCCGTGCGGTCCAGCGAAGAGGCAGCGGAGCTTGGGCTGCAGGTCGTTCCACACCTTACTCATCTGGGGGGGAGAGGGCACAGCGGTGAGGGAGGGCGCCGCACCCAGGCCCGGTGCTTCCTGCGACGCCGCGGCGGGTGCACACCCTGGAGCGGCCACATGGCCATGCATCGCCTCCCGGAGCGGCCAGAGGGAGGGCGGGCTGGCCTCCCCAGCCCGGAGCCCCGGACGAGCCCGGGCAAGGGGGTGCCCGAAACCAGGGATCCCAGGGGCCGGGCCCTCCGCTGCCGCTCGCGGACAGAGCGTAAGGACTGGCAGCGGCCTCCTGGGCGGCTCGAGGCCCAGACAGTTTCCACCAAGGGAACAGAATCAGGCCAAGCGAGAGCAGGGCGGCAGCCACCACGGCTTCCCGGGCAGCACAGGGTCCCGCTGCCAGCGACGCAGGTGTCCGAGCCTGGAACTTGGGGCAGACCGGCTGGATGGCGACAGAAAGCAGTGTGGCCTAAGAACGCAGTCCAGTTCCCGCGTCACGGGACTGGGAACTGGCGAGTGGCCTTGGTGGGGAAATCAGGACGGAAGCAGGAAAATGCCCCGCCCGCCTTCTGCCTGTCACCGTCCCTCCCGGTGTCCCTGCGCCAGCCACCCCGCGCAGGCACACCAGCACGCAGCCCCACCTCCCCGGACCCGGGGCCCAGACTGGGCCCGAGGGCACCCCGGTGACCTCCAGGGACCACACGACCACAAGAAGCGCCCAAGGGAAGCTCAGAACCTGTCCGGTCTCCAGGGACCCAGCCGCCCAGAGGAAGCACCTCCTGAACACAACTCAGGGAGTCATTCCAGCCGGGGGCCTGGGAAGGGTTCCTGAGGCGCCTAGGGACCAGGAACCGAGAGAGCAGAGAGGCTGCTGGCTCACCCACCCGGCTCCCCCGCTGCCCCACACAAAGCAGATTCCCGAGCGCCGGCCCTGCGGCTCCGTCTGACGTGGGACCCGCAGCCGCAATCTGCTCACCGAGGAAGCACACCAGCTGACGCCACAGCTGGTTCTGGACCAGGGCACAGCCGCCTCCCGGCCGGGCTCACAACCCACCCTCTACCTCTTAACACGAGCTCCCCACGCCCACGGCCTGCTGAGCTGCAGCGCGAGGTCGCCCACGTGCTGCTCACCTAAAGCTTCCCGACCTCCAGGCCAGGCCGCCGCGCCCGGGCTCGGCGCAGCCCTCCGCCAAGCGGGGGAGACCCGTCCGTCTCCGGCAGGGCCGCCCTCGGGGTCTCCTGCCGGCCACTATGGCCCCTGGTGCCAGCCACAGCCTGGCCCGGAGTGACGCCTGCACAGCCCGTTAACACCGAACACCCATTCGCTCTTGGAAGGAAGGTGGGGAGGGTGGCGTTTTCTGCCATGTTTCAGGAAGAGAAGTGGCTGCAGAGGTAAAACCAGCCCAAGGCTGTCAGCGCTCACAGCCGCGACGCAACTGGAAGGCGGGCCCTGGGGTTTGTCCAGAGAAGGTCTGAGCCCGAGCTGCCGCCACCCCCCGCGCATCGAGCACCCTGGCCAATGCGTCCGTGGCAGGTTTAGGTCTGACCCTGAGCCACCGCCCACCTACCACGGGGCTGGACATGGCCCGGCAGACGTGTCCGTGGCAGGAGGAGCCTGCGCCCCCGGTGCCAAGATGGAACCAGGAGAGAGGACGTCAGAGCGCGGACGGTGGGTACTGCGAGGACCAGCACAGAGCCGGGCAGGCGTTACCCCTCAGTGCCCATGACGCACCGCCTCCCAGGCCGTGTGGGGCAGCGAGCAGAGCCAAAAGCACAAGCCTGAGTCACGCGGCTGGGACGACTGAGTCTGTAGGGCTCAGGGGCCGCCCTCGAGGAAGCTGACAGGGTCTTCAGGGAAAACCCCTGCCTCCCGACACCCCGCCGTCTGCTCTCCACCCCGGGGCCTCTGTGCTGCGCCTTCGTCCGTCCGGGTCCTGCTCTGCTCTCCAGCACACCACCCCTCCCCCAGGCACCGCGACGCCGGCTCCGGGGACACCAGGAGACCTGGGGACGCTACATCCCGCGCACCCCCTGCCCCCGTCCCCTAAGAGGGCTGCCGGGGCTGCGGGAAGGCTGCGCGAGGCAGGTGGCCTGGCCAGGCAGGCCCAGGGACCCACCTCCTTGTGGCCTTGGATCTGGGAGCTGACGAAGGCGCCAAGGATATGGGAGGTAAGCGGCAGGTAGGCGTGGACCAGCTGCGTCTCCTGGTGCAGACAGTACAGCGAGAAGTAGTTGCGGAGCTCCATCGTCTGGATCACGTTCTCCTGCTGCGGCGGGAAGGGCCCAGCTCAGCGGGCGGGCGGGGCACAGGAGGGGCACGCGCCCTGACCCTGCCGGCCCGGAGCCCGGGCCCGCCCCCGCCACCATCCAACAGAACACCGACCAGCCCCGTCACCCGCAGCGGTGACACCGGCGTTCTGGAGGCTCAGGGCCCCAAGCACAGCACACCCGGGAGGCGTCACCCGCCCCGTCACCACCCGGAGGAGACGCAGGCCGCCCGCCTGGCCCACCTCCACGATGCGGGACTCGAGCTGCTCCACGGACTCGGGCTCGCGGTTCTGCGCGGCGGCGCTCATCATCTGCCTCTTCATCAGGCTGTACTTGTGCAGCGCCCGCTGGTGCTTGTGCAGGACGCCCTTCTCGTGCCGCTCGCACAGGTCCTGCGGGAGGCGGCGGGCACAGGCCGTGCACACGGAAGGGAGCACGTCAGGGAGTCGCGGTGTGGGTCAGCACAGCCAAGATCCCACGGGACGCGCTTCGGTCACGGGGAAAACACGCAGAGCGCCGGGACAGCCCCGGCCACGATCGGAGGCTCAGCCCATAATGCTGACCGCTGTCCAGAAACCGCGTCCCCCAGCGACGAGAGCGGTCTCCAAAAGGAAAACCACGGGCCTTTCCCGGGGCCCTAAAATAACACCAATCAACCATCTTTTGGGGAGTTCCCGTCGTGGCTTAGCGGAAACGAATCCAACTAGGAACCATGAGGTTACAGGTTCGATCCCTGGCCTCACTCAGTGGGTTAAGGATCTGGCGTTGCTGTGAGCTGTGGTGTAGGTCACAGATGTGGCTCAGATCCCGCGTGGCTGTGGCTGTGGTATAGGCCGGTAGCTGTAGCTCTGATCGGACCCCTAGCCCGGGAACCTCCACATGCCGTGGGTGTGGCCCTAAAAAGAAAAAAAAAAAGAAAAAAAAAAAACCAATCCTTTGGGAATACTGGCCACAGAAGCACAGCGCTGCAACTTCAGAGGAGTTCCTTCTAGAACCTTCCCCACCAGCCCTGGGCCAGCTCTGAGCTCAGCCTCACAGATGGCTGCGAGACAATGCAGGTGGGAGCGCCGCCCCTGCCCCGAGCTGAGGTCCGACTCCCCGGAAGCTCCACCCACTGGAAGAGGCGGCCTCCAGCTCGCCGCCAGCTCCCCCCTTGTTTGTAGAGACAGTGAGTGACAGCCACACACACCCCACACCCGTCCGCTCTCTTCAGCAGCCCGCTCGCCTTATGGAGCCTCAGCCCACCGCAGCCTGCAGGACCCGGGGAGTCTGAAGAAGGCCCACCCACCCCGCAGCTCTGGCTTCAGACTCTTTCGATCCCCTGGCGTCACAGCCTTTAAAGGCCCCAAGACCCCCCTCTGTCCCCAGCCGAGGACACTCACTTTGTAGGACTGGAGCAAATCCAGGAAGAGGTTCAGCTTCTCCACCACGTCGCTCTCCTCCTGTTTGCCCTGAAGACGACAGGCAGGTGAGCCCACAGCGACCACGCAGGACCTGGGGCCCTGCCCAGGGGCACACGCCCACCCCCAGGCCCGGACATCGTCCAACCAGCTCGGCAGGGCCCATCCACACGACACAGAGCCTGCCGAAGCCTCGGAACCCAGCGGGTGGACGAGAACGAGGGCCGGGCGCCTAAGGCCCTGGGCCCACAAGGCTCGGCACCGCTGAAAGGGGCCTGCGAGGAGCGCGAGGGGGCGTCTGCAGCTGCTGGACCGGGTCTGAGACTCGGCCGAGCGGAGTGAGCAGAGTCCTGCCGGCCCTCAGCTGACCGGGACATGGGTGGGAAGGGGCGGCGGGCCATGTGGGTGCTCCCTCCCAGGCCCTGCGCGCCCCTCTGCAGGTGGGTCACAGTGCAACGTCACGGAGGGCCCTGTTGGTGGGATGGGTGTCCCCGGTCACGACACGGGTGAAGGGCAGCTCCTCCAGTCGCCCACCGCAGCTGCACAGACAAGCCACGTGCACACAGCTGACGGTACCAATGCTCGGAGCCGCTCCCGGGCGGGAGGAGCCCTGGGCCCGGCGCTTTGGGCTCAGAGTCCGAGCTCTGGTTAATGGGGAAAGGCAGCGGGAGGGTGAAGCGGTCTCTCCTCTGGCCTCCACACCCTCCCTCAGTCACCATGGCAACGACTGGGGGTGGTGCCAGGGAACCACCCCACACTAACTCTGGGGGCTTAAGTACCCTCAGCCACCAGGGGGCATCAGGTGCCTCTCCCAGGTAGGGCTGGGCATCTGCCCTAAGTGCTTGCTGAGCACCTGCCCGAGTGCTGGCTGGGCACCTCTACCAGGCGCAGCACCAGCCCCTGGGAGCCCAAGCCCCTTTTTCCAGCCATAGAGGCCCAGCCATGGCAAAGAGACAGCTCAACCCGTAAACCACCCTGAGACTTGGTACGGGAGGGCACAGGCAGCAGAAATGAACTCAAGTTCAAGTTCAGCGTGGATCTGGGCACAGGGGGCTGCTACCCAAGCTCTGGCACCAACTCGGGGACCTTGGGACACTTGGGCTACTGAGCTCAGAGGTTCCCAGCGTTCAGTCCCACACCCCAGCCAAGATTCCAGCAGATAATGTGGCAGAAAATAACAGGCACACTGCAGGTTCTATAAACACAGAAAGAAAAACACCAGATGGCCACTGGGGTCGGCCCTCCTGACCAAGCAGGGACGCAGGAGAATGGAGGGTCCCCCGGGTCTGTGGCCACGGGCCCCTGCTCGCGTCGCTTGCTACCCAGCCCCGTTTCTGGTCCGATGCTGTGCGGGACCCTAAGCCGCCTGCACGGGGGCCTTTACAGGACGCGCTCATCCTGTCACGGGCGAGAACGCAGCCCCTCCGGGAGGCTCGCAGTCTCACCGTCCGGCTGGGCTTTCACCACCAGCTCTCCTAACGGGACTTTCACCACCAGCTCTCCTAACGGGACTTTCATCACCAGCTCTCCTAACGGGACCGGGACAGGACCAGGACCCACAGCAACAGAACTCAAGCCAGCCCTCGGGTGTGAGCACGCGAGCAGCAAGCGTGAGATGGAGTCCCGGCTCCGACAGGCGCAGGTCCTGATGGTCGGCCCTCGATCCAGTTTCCTGCTGTAACTACACTCGTTCCACTTCATAAAAGCCGCCGAGGACAATGAGGAAAATGTGCAAAAAGGCACCTCAGCGGCCACGACGCTGCAAAGCCGCCTTCGTGAGGAATGAGAGCCCCTCGGAGGGGGGGACTGCCACACACCCGAGGCCTGACGCCCGGCCCCTGGAGGCTGACCAGCATCCGGACGTCAATCAGGAAAGAGGGTGGAAGTGCCCAGGGCGGGTCCCAACCTGCTCTGTGTGCCCCCCCAGGTCTCCTGTCCAGGAGGGCGCTGGAGGCGTTTTACAGACTGAGCTCTGAGCAGGAAGGCACTCGTGCCCTAGTCCGGCTCCGCGTTTCTAATCACGGAGGAAAAGGCCCCGGGACCACAGCGGCTGAGTGAGGTCCCGGCACCGGCACGGGCCCGCGCAGAGCAGGCCGCCTGAGCTCGCCGGCCCCCGCCCGGCCGGGCCTCTGCCTCCACATCCCCGGTCCCCGCACCGCGGGACGCAGGCCCCTCTCAGACCTGGAGACGGGCCGGGCCCCGCGCCAATCCCGGGCAGACACTGCCCCACGCTCAGTTTCTGAAGGAACACACGGCCCAGGGACCACGGGGAGGAAAGCCCAGGACTTTCCACACCAGGAGCACAGGGAGATCGCCCTGCCAGCGCTCGGAGCTGTCCCGGTGCCCGAGCCCCACCTGAGCCCGCAAAGCCCCCAGCACCACAAGGGGATCCGAGCTGTCACTGGTTGAGACTCGCGTCTGAGCAGCTGAGTCCCTGCCGCGCGGCCAGGCCCCACGCGGCGGCGGGTCAGCTTAGGGCCGTGGAGAGCAGGGGCTGGGAAGCAGACGCTTACCCTCAAAACTACGTAACAGGAGCACAGCATAAAAGTGCCCAGGAGAATGTTCCCGTCTGACGGTAAACCCTGTATCTCCAAATTAATACAAGATTCTTCACGGATTTCTGCAGGTGACACCTGCCCGAGGAGCAGAAGCACTCCCGGAGGTCAGCTGGGCATCGAGGGTGAGAGATGGAGGGAGCCCCGGGTGCTGGGAGCTGGGCCATTCTGACGAGTTGTCAAGTGGCCAAACACTAATTGAGCAGGACAGCAAAATGCCCACCACGTGGTCCACCCGGACGCACCTGGAAGGCCAAGTTCACATCTGCAAGGACAGATCACGTCCTCCACTCTCGGCAAAGTCAGCTCCCGAAAGACCTGACCCCCTCGTCCTTGATGAGAAGCCACCCAGAACAGAAGAGGACGTGCACCTCCAACCCGAGAATTCAACTCAAGAAGCGGGACGCAGATGCCCATCTGGGAAGGAGACGCCCCCCGCACGTCACGGCACAGAGCGTTCTCGGAACGGGTGCCTCGGAGAACCACTGCACTCACTCACCTGCTGGGCGGCCTTGTCGGCGAGCAGTGCAAATTCAACAGACAGGCCTTTCAGCGCCTGTTTGAGGGACCCCCACGTGCTACTGTTCAGAGTGGCCCAGGAGGGGAGTGGGGTCGTGTCGGACCCTAAAGCACTGAGGAAAAAGGAAAGACACAGGAGAGGAGACACTCAGGCCTGGAAGCGAGCCCCCTGCCCAACACCACTGCAGCCCGGGCACGGCCCTAACCTAGGCTATGCCACTCAAAGAGCAGGGACCCGCGACTGTTAGAACGGTGGGGTCTCATCCCGCCAAGACCTGGAACCGACCGGTCAACAAGACCGCAGGGAGCATGTGCACGGGGGCCTGAGAAGCAGAACTCTGCGGGCAGCCGCAGAGGGCAGCGTCCTGGCCGCAGACCCCCGCCCCCGGAGGAGAGCCAGCGTGCAGCCCACGCGTCGCTTCCCAGACCAAGTGAACTTTGCAGCGAGGGTCGCTGTGGCAAATGCACTTCCTGCCCCAAGCCCGCCCCTCCCCACGAAGCTGGCGGCTCGGAGCCCAGCGGGGTCACCTGCCTGAGCTCCCTCCCGAATATGAGCAGGTCGGCAGCATTGTCGATGGCCCGCGACACCATGCGCTCGGCCCGGTCGCGGAGCTTGTAGAAGCTGTTGTAGATGTTGCGGATCAGCTCCCGGCTGACGGCGAACTGCATCTGGATGTCGGCTGGGAGGAAGTCCTGGTGGGAGGGGGCGAGACGGGCCACCTGACCTGAGCGCCCCCCAGCGATGGGCGACAGGAGAGGACGCGCCCGGACCGGGCGGGCCGCTGGGCCCAGACCAGCCCGCGACCACGGTCCTCCTCCGGCAGCGGCCCGCGACCCCTTCTCGTCCCGCCACCCTGTGCACACCACCAGCCGCGGAGGTGCTGTCCCGAGCCTGCCTCTGTGCTCCCTCACTCGGGCCTGCACAGGGACCTCCCCAGCCTGAATGCGACCTCCCTGTCAATGCTGGCTGACAGGAACTACGCAGGCTCAGAAGACAAAAGGCTCAGGGAGGAGAATGAAGGTAAGAGTCCATAGTTTCAAGTGGAAAAGTCACTTAAGAGGAATAACCCAAAAAAGCTACCAAACAGCTCTACAGCTCTTCCATCCTTTTGAGAAAAAAACAGATTAACTAAATTTAAAAATAAACCAGGAGTTCCCGTCGTGGCTCAGCATAAACGAATCCGACTAGGAAGCATGAGGACGCAGGTTCGATCCCTGGCCTCGCTCAGTGGGTTAAGGATCTGGCATTGCCGTGAGCTGTAGTGTAGGTCACAGATGCAGCTCAGATCTGGTGTTGCTGTGGCTGTGGTGCAGGCCTGCGGCTACAGCTCTGATTCAACCCATAGCCTGGGAACTTCCACATGCCGCAGGTGCAGCCCTAAAAAGCAAAAAAATAAATAAATAAAAATAAACCAATGCAGCAATCAATCGCCTGAAATCCAGAAAGCTAACGACCAAGCATACATCCCTCTGAATCACAGAACAGCTCGGGACGTGGCACAAGCGCCCGCTGGGACCTTGGTCAGAGAGAGCTGGGTCACGCCAGGCCCTGCTGCTCAGACATTCGGGACCTTGGCAAGCGGCGGACTCTCTCCATCTGCCCCCTCGGCTATAAAACAGGCGTCACACCCGCTGTGATTCACAGCAGCCGCAACACGGGTTAAATGAGAAAACCAGACAAGGCATCGTATTAGCACGATCTCTGGCACACGGCAGAGGCAAAACAAACAGTACGAACGGTTAACATTAACCCTGCTCTGGTTAAGTGATACTCAAAATCAGCAAAGTACCTTGGCCCGAGCAGCCAGCTTGCAATTCATGAATTCGTCTCCCACACACTGAGCGGACTCCTTTAACTTGTTCTGCACGTCCTGCAAAAAGGAGAGACATCTGACGCTCAAGTGGCCACAGGAGCAGCGGCCAGCCTCGGTTCGGCCCCAGGAGGCAGGACCCAGTCCTCGGGAGGAGCGCCGAGCGCTGGCCTCGAACCCAAGTACTCCGTAGCCTCCACCCGTCTCCTGGCCTGTTCTGCCCAGCGGCCTGAAGCTCTGGGAGGCCGCTCCTCCGCAGGCAGTAAGCCCGACCCGGTGACAGCGCGGCAGACTCCAGCTCTGGAGAGGAGGCCTCGCTGCAGACAAAGAGTCGCCCAGACCAGAGACGCGAGTACTCGACAGACGTCAGATCCACTGGATCCCCTGGGGCTCAGACAAGGACACCGAGGTCTCTTCCTTCTGTGATCAGACCTGTGGGACCGGGGCCCCAGAGCCCCGGGAGAGCTGACGGGCAGAGAAAGCAACACTCGGGGTCCCGAGCCCTGGCTCCAGGCCCTGCCCTCTGAAGGGAGGCTCCTTGGCGACGCCAAGCCCTAAGATGAGCCCCACAAAGAGCCACAGGAAATACAGGCGGAGACCCTGACATGCACCGGCACACCGCCAAGGAACTGCAGCACTTCGGAGATGGCCTCGGGGGCACCTGTCCTAATTCTCGCGTTTTAGCAAAGAAGCAAAGGGAGCTGGGGAGGTCCTGGGGACACCTTCTGGGCAGGCGCAAGGGGTGGCTGGAGCCTGACGCCCCGACACGCAGCTGCACCCTCCCCACCTCCCCGCCCTCTGCCGCGAGCCGGGTGCAGCTCCAGGGCCCACCACATTCCTCTTCTGCTGTAAAGATCCCTGTTCTGTGGAAGCCTTCCACCCCCAGGGTTCAAAAGACCTGCCCTCTGGTCTTTTGAAGCAGATCACAGCGAGCACTCACTGAACGTCTGCAAACGGCCCCATGAGGGGCAGACTGACAGGCGCCCCGGGCAGCGCAGAGGAAAAGGCCAGAGCCGTCCCCAGGGGTCAAAGGCCCCTCTGGCCTCCAGGGAGGAAAAGGAGGCCAGGCTGGTGCAGAATCTGCCTTGGTGGCTCCGAGCCCCTTTCCAGGTCCTGCTCAGGAAGGGGTTTCTTCCGACCAGGGCAGCCGGGCAGGGCTTTTCCACCACACAGCGTCCTCGTCGGAGCCCCCCACCCACCCTCACAAGGAGAGGGTCCTTCGGGAAACCTCTGCACCCACGGAGGGCCCAGGACGGGGCACACGGGCTGCGGGGGAACAAGGGCTGGGCCTTGGCTCCCGACGCATCGGGAGCCCGGCTGTGGTCTGCAGAAGCCGCCACCCTGCTCTCACTCGGACCACAGTCCACGCGGAGCTCGCTTCCCAGGACACAGGGCCACCCGCTGGGGAGACTTGGCAGCTGTCCCTGAGTCAGAGTCCAGCCGTCATTTTTCTTTTTTTTTCTTTTTAGGAATACACCCTCAGCATATGGAGGTTCCCAGGCTAGGGGTCCAATCGGAGCTACAGCTGCTGGCCTGCACTACAGCTCACGGCCACACCAGATCCTTAACCCACTGAACGAGGCCAGGGATCGAACGTGCGTCCTCATGGACACTAGTCGGGTTCCTTAACCGCTGAGCCACGACGCGCAGTCCCCTGGCACCTTTTCTAAAGCGAACGCTGGTCCACGTCTGGAATCTGCAGCCCGTCAGAGAAGCCTCCACTGCGGAGCCTCCGGGCAGCAGCTTCAACCCCGTGGCAGCGGAGAAACCACCCACTGCTCGCACAGCCCCGCGCGGTCGGGAGCAGGACGCCGCCGAGAACCACCCTCGGCCCACTAAGTGGGGGAATCGCAAGCTCGCTGACACCGCCCCGGGCAGAGAGCCGCCGCAGGGCACCCCAACCACGATGCAGGAGACGGAACACATCCAAGAAGGGAGGCGAGCACCAGGGAGCCCCGGGCCCCGCCGGCGGGCAGGGCGGGCAGCGTGCGCGGGGCACTCACGGGGCCGCTGAAGGACAGGAAGAGCTTGAGCACGACGTCCTCGGAGAAGGGCGGGTGCCGCGCCACCAGGTTGATGAAGCGCTTCAGGGCTCTCCTCCGGGCCTCGATGAACTCCCTGTCGGCTGAGGGCAGAGCACGGTGACCGCCCGCCGGGCCGCGCCGAGCCTGCGCACAAACCCGGGGCCCACCCTCCGGGCCCGGCGCCTCCCGCACCCACGGTTCCCAAAGCCTCCCAGCCCGCCGAGGGCGGCGGATACAGAGCCAGAGGCCGCGGGGGAGAGCGCAGCGGAGCTGCCCCACGAACGTCCGGGCCCGGGACCGCGCGGAGAGAAACCGGAACAATGTCCCTGAGCCCTCACTGCGATGTCCCCGCTGAGAGGTCCCCTACACCTTCTGACACTTCCAAGATCAAACGGCTGTCGCTAAACTCGCACAATGACTCAGCCCGGCGGTCCTGGTCACACCTCCCATCGCCCGCTGCCTTCATCCGGGCAACTTATTTTTCACGCCAAGGGACAAGAGCGTTAACAGCGGACAGTGGCGCGCTGCGAGTGTTCACATCCGACCACAAATGAAAACCGCGTTTAAAACGTCAGTTGTAAATTACGGAAAACAAAGGTCGGACGAGGTTGCCTCCAAGGTCATCAGGGACCCATCCGCTGAAGGCTACGCTCTCAGCGCGAAGCCACGTGACCCAGCATCACAGGCTGAGCCCGGGTCCAAAACCCTGATGCCGGGGGGTCGGTGAGCAGCCACCTTCCTCCTCGCCTCTCCTGCCCTTGGCACCCTCCACCTTCCGCTTAACGTCCTCCATCCCACGTGCACACGCGGGGCGAGAGGGGAACGCGTTATCGGGCTCTGGGCTGCTCGAGGATCAGTGAGAGCAGTACTTCAGGATGGTTGGAAAATGGCAGAAAATCAACCTGTCAGCTTTGGGGACTCACCTTCTCTCCAGGTTTCATCTAGAATTTGAGAAAGGGACCACGGTGAGGGTCCACGAGGCCTGAGAGGAGGCCACGGCCACCTCCGCGCTCTGGAACCCGGGGGACGGGCCAGTGCAGTGGCCCGGAGGCACGCGTGACCCCTCACCTAGCCCCAGGTAATAGCAGGTGAAGCAATGAAGATGAGATAGCCTCCCGCTGTGCTTTAATCTCCTTCGGGAGGCGGGTTAGATGGCCTGGCTCACACTTCCTTCTGGCTCTAGCAGCGGCCACCTTACGCTGCACTGGTGCCAGCTCTGCAAGCGGGCCACACAGCAGCGCTCCCAGCCCCACTCCCTGGTCGCCGCCTCCAGCAAGGGGAAGCGGGGTACACTCCTCCTCCCCTGCAAGCCTGGACACCTCCCTACGTGTCAGGTATCAAGCCGGGGGCTCGCTCGTTCAGGCCCAGGGCACCAGGTGACATCACCACAACCCCCACTTGACCTGGGCCATAAGCCACCGCTGCGCCCAGGGTCACCCGCGGGCTGGGACTGCCCCGCAGCCTGCTGCCATCTCCTCCTGCTGGGCAGGGGCTGGAGGAAGATGAAGACGAGCCAGGAGCAGAGAGCGGCCAGGCCCTCAGCGCCCGGGGGGACCCCCTCCTCCACGCGCCCCGGCCTCCAGCAAACACAGCTACCTCCCAGCATCCTCTTGGGCGGAAGGGCTGGCACCATGCGGTACGGGAACTTCTGCAGCAGCATCTCGTGGAAGACCACGAAGTCATTGTACCGTCGGTACACAGACGACTTGAAGCGCTGCAAGGAGAGGGGTTCGGAGTTCAGATCCGAGGTCAGAAACCGCCACGCTCCACCGCTCCCCTGCCGCCTCCTTCCGCACGGAAACAGCGGTACCCAAGCCCTCGCTGCCCAGGCCTGTACCGAAAGCAGAACTCCCAGCCTTCCCTGAGGCACCTGCAGACGCGGCATAGATCTAACTACGCACTTCACCACCATCATTCTGGACCTTCTCAGAGACACAGGCTTCTGCCTAGGAGTGTCCCCTGCTGCGGTGGCACATGAGAGAACGCATTCTTCCTGTCACGGCAGGTCCTCAACACACACGTTCCCCTAACGCCAACACGCGCGGCAAGCGCCAAGCCCACCGAAACAGCCGGCTGCCCAAGGGCGGCCCCAGGGTGGACACGGAGACAAACACGGCAGATGCGCCATGAGGCGCTCAGGTGAGACTGCCCACAGGTTCCACCGTGAGCCTATCCCCAAGAGAAACGCAGGCTGCACGAGGTAAGTGTCCCGTCCAGAGTAACCTCATGGGGGTTGGAGAAGCGCCCACCCAAGAGCTGTGCGTGAGCCGCGATCTCCAAAAGTAAGCGTTTCCCTGATGACTCAGTGACCTCGCCAAGTGGAAGAAGCCAGTCCGAGGAGGCGGCTGACTGTGCGATTCCAAGGACAGGACACTCTGGAACAGGCACAGCCGCGGACACGGTGCCCGAGGTGGTTTCCGGGCAGGGATGCGGGGGCAGCAAAGCAGCCGTGCAGGCGACATTCGGACAGTGAAACCACGCAGCGTGACTTTACCACGGCGGGTACGCGTCCCCCATCTGGGCAACCCCAGAGGACATGCAATGCCAAGAGGGAGCCCTGATGTGAGGTATGGACTCTGTGGGGAGGCCGACGCGGGGGAGCTGTGCCCACGCGGGGGAGGGGAGCGTGGGACATCTGCTGAAGTGTCCTCGGTAAAGGAAAAACACACAGTCACGTGCGTGTGCCCGCTGCCACGTCGGCACAGACCCCAGACTCCAGGAGAGCAGCTGCCGCCCTCAGGCCCATCTCAGGAGGGAACCTGGGCAAAACCGCCGGCAATTTACTTCGGGGACGGCAGTTTAAGGAGAGTGAAAAAAGGCCGCTGCTGGCACACGTGACACAGGCCCCAGGGGCCCTCCAGCCCCCATGCAACCGAGAAGGCCAGACCACGCGAGGCCAGGCGGCAACACTGACCCTCCTCCCCTCTGTGGCTCCGCCTCCTCCTGTGGCGGCAGCACTGGCAGCGCCGGAGCCAGGCTCAGCCCCACGCTCTCTCGTGGTGGCTTTAAAAAATGCAACAAAAACGTGACCCTCGGCTTCCGTGGAGCACGGCAAAGAGCAGTGGTGATGGGGCCTGCTCATCGGGTGCTGCACTTGGGGACAATGGTGGCGCTGCCTTCCCAGCCCAGCCCCGCAGCAATGCCCCCCACACTGCAGGCTCGCAGTTCACCAACCACTTAATCCCCATGATAAAGAGTAAAAGCCCCCGTCGACATTTTCCTGACCGAACCGAGATACAGGGAGACAGCAGATGAAGGGACAAAAGGTCAACTCTCCGATGCCACAGGCCTCTGCGCACAGCCCACCCCAGGCCAGGCGTCAGTCTCGGGGGGGCCCCCAACAGGGACGGCGGCGGCGTGCAGGGGAGGGCCCACAAACCCACCCGGCCCCCCACACTCGGCTCGGGTGTGGGGTCCATATTCTTCTGCTTGCTCTTTGGTTTTTTATTTCTTCTTGCTATGGGGCCCACGCAGGGGTCCCCCGGGCTCTCCCAGCATCATGGGACTGCCCAGACCGGCCGGTCCCGGGCTTCCATCCACATCCCCACAGCCTGAGCCAGCGTCCTGAGATGCTGCAGCCCAGACGACCGGGGAAGCGGAGCCACGGGAGGGGGGCCAGGGCACCACACAGGGACGATGAAGGGACGATGCAGGGACGGCGCGCTCCGCCCTCCCGCGCCCTCCCAGGCCCCACCGGTACCTGGCTGGAAACCTCATACTCCACGTGCTTCAGGAAGAGGCCCTTCTTCTCAGGGATGAGCTCCACCTGCACGGCGTCGCGGGCCAGCAGCTCCTGCAGCGTCAGGGACAGCAGCAGCGGGTTCCCTGGCGGCGTCTGCATCCGACTGGAGTCCGGGGCCGTCCGCTCACCGGCCTGGGGCGCTGGCAAGTCTGAGGAGAGGAGAGGAGGTGAACGCAGCGCTTGGTGAGGGGGCGCTCCCGGCCGCCACCGCCTGCGGCTCAGCTCCGGAACCCCGGCCACGCTCATTCACGCAAACAGCCAGTGCGCTCAGGGCCATGGCCTCCATCACAGCAAACACACCCACGTGTCCAGGACCGGGCGAGTCCAGTTTGAAAACTTGTTGAAACTTGGACGAGGAAAAGGAAGTAAAATATTTACAAGTTATATGTCAAAAAAGAGTTGTTTTCTCTAGAGTCGAGAAAAAAGCTAAAAGAAATGGGCCGTATCGTGTTCGACACGAGCCGGCATCTCCACAGTGGGTGCCTGCGGCTTTCCCGCCAACACAGCCCTTTTAACCTGGAAACACCCCGCGCCCGCTGAGTACCCGAAGTACGCGTTCAGCCTGAATCTCGCTTCGGCCCTGTCAGGGCTCCCCTCGCACAAGGAGGCGGCCACGGGCCACTCACGGGACGGGAGGAAAGGCCAGGGCTTCTGGGTCTAAACACCTGCAAGCGAGCAAGGGCACCTGCCGGTTTTCAGTACAGAACCTCACAGAGGAAAACGTCCTTTTCAGTTTAAAAATACACGTAAAATTAAGGTATCCTTCGGGGGGAAAGGTCTTATTCCAGTTAAAACGCTAGAAATGAATACGACCAACAGCAGATCACCTTTCTCCATCTTAAACTCTCTGCAGTGTGGCTGTGTCACTCTGTGTGATTTACTCCTTAAAGCAATTCCACGGTGCAAGATTCCAGTCTACATTTCTAACATGATTTGCTGACCAGATTATTTTCATCCGTGAAATCACTCAGCATTTTAGAATTTAAAAGGCAGCTGCCTTGGAGTTCCCGTTGTGGTGCAGTGGAAACGAATCCAACTAGGAACCGTGAGGTTGTGGGTTTGATCCCTGGCCTCGCTCAGTAGATTCAGGGTCTGGCGTTGCCGTGAGCTGCGGTGTAGGTCGCAGACTTGGCTCGGATCCCATGTTGCTGTGGCTGTGGTGTAGGCCGGCAGCTGTAGCTCTGATTCGACCCCTAGCCTGGGAACTTCCATATGCCATGGGTGTGGCCCTAAAAAGCAAAAAAAAAAAAAAAAAAAAGTAGCTGCCTTTAACTGACCTTAAAGATTAAGAAAGAAAATAAATTAGGGCTTAATTTGAATCTGAGAACCCCCACGGACCCTCAAAACCCCACAGAGAAGCTAAATGCTCTGTGCTCTAAAGCGGGGTGCTGCCCACGGAGGCGGAGAGCCGCCGCAGCTCACCCAGCAGGTGCGGGGGACGTGCCAGCAACTCTACTGGTAGTTCACTCGCTTCCTTTTCAGTTTACAATACACATAGTCCAGCAGCGGACGTGCACACACAGCCTACTAAATATGCTTGTGTAGACGCGTGCCTGTGTGTGAGTGCAGCATGCACTGCATGTGTGAGTGTGCGCGCATATGTGCACATGAATGCACGGCTGTGTGTGCATGAGTGTGGGTATGACTGAATGGGGCGTGTGTGTGCACATACGTGTGACTGCATGCACATGAGCGCATGTGAGCAGATGTGGGTATGGGGGCGTCAGTGAGAGTGTATACACATGCAGGTGCGTACGACCACGTGTGTGCATGAGTCTGTAGGTATGACTAAGGGGTATGCGTGTAAGGATGTGTGCCCGTGCCGTTGGCGTGAGGACATGAGCACGCGCACGTGCAGTGTGTACACGAGGGCTCAAAGTGCGTGGAGACCTCAGCTCTAGCAGGCGCCTGTTCTCCTGAGTCCCCCAGGAGCCCAGCCGCTTCCCCAGCACAGATACTCTGACGGCCTCATCACTGCATTTGCACCGGCTCCTTGGGGACCACAGGGTCCTTAAGGAGCCACTTCCTTAAGTGCTGGCTCCAGGGAACACGGGGTGAATAAGACAGGCCCCAGGCTCATCAACTCTCCCACTCAGCCAACAGCGCTGGTGGCCCCCCGCGGCCAGGCGCGCTCCATGCCCGACTCCCGGGAGAACCGGGAGTGCTCGCCAATTCCAACGATGCCCTGGGGACCAGGACGTGGTGCCCGGACCCACGCTCAGGAGGGAGGGGCTCGGCCAGCCCCAAGCGCGGGTGCCTCCCGGGGGCGAGTAGAGCGAGGCACACACTAGGGGCTCAAGGAAGGTTTGCTGAGCGACTACCTACTGGTATTTATTGTATTTACAGGAGGGAAAAACAGAGCACCTCAGGGGAAAAGCAAAATCCTCTCTAGCACAGAGTATGTGGGAAAGAGAAGAAGATAAAGCTAAAAAGGTAACTGGGGAAGACTATTTATATCAGAGAAAATATCCGCAGATCTGATAAAGAACTTGTATGTAGACCACACAGAGCCCTTACAGTAAAAACACAAATAACCCAATTTTTTGTTTGCTTTTTCTTTTCTTTTCTTTTTTTTCTTGTCTTTCTGCCTTTTCTAGGGCCACACTCGCGGCATATGGAGGTTCCCAGGCTAGGGGCTGAATCAGAGCTGCAGCCACTGGCCTATACCACAGCCACAGCAACGCCAGATCCAAGCTGCGTCTGCAACCTACACCACAGCTCACGGCAATGCTGGATCCTTAACCCGCTGAGTGAGGCCAGGGGTCGAACCTGCGTCCTCATGGTTTCTCGTCGGATTTGTTAACCACTGAGCCACGACGGGAACTCCTTGTTTGGTTTTTCTTTTGGCTGAGCCTGCAGCACGCGGAAGTTCCGGGACCAAGGACTGAACCCACGCCACAGTAGCGACCTGAGCCAGAGCAGTGGCAACACCAAATCCTTTACCGAGTCACCAGGGAACTCCAAAAATAACCCAACTCAAAAGCGGGCAAAGGGGCTGCACAGACATTTCTCCAGGATGTACCAGTGGCCGGGGAGCCATGGACACCAGCAAACGTCACAGAGATGCGCATGACAGCCACAGAAAGAGGAAGCCCACGGCGGCGCCGCTAATTTGTGGGGGGGGGGGCGGACGGAGATCAGGCTGAGTGTATGAGATATGATATGAGAATGTGGAAAACCCTCGCATATGCCAGTAGGCGTGCGGACGTGCAGCCGCCTTCCGAAATGGCCGGTCCCTCAGAATGCTAGAGACAGAGCTACCACAGGACCCAGCAGCTCCACTCCTAGACACAGGCAGGAGAAAGAAAACGGATGTCCGCGCCGAGACCCGCGCACAGGTGTCCACCGGGGCATCGCTCGTGAGACCCGAGGCGCGAACAGCCCAGACGGCCATCAGCTGAAAACAGGCCTATAAAGGTGGGCTACGCATACAACGGAATATTACTGAGTAATAAAGCCGTACGGACTCAGGGACTTCCCGTTGTGACTCAGCGGAAACGAATCCAACTAGCATCCGTGACGACACGGGTTCGACACCTGGCCTCGCTCAGTGGGTTAAAGCTCCGGCGTTGCCGTGAGCTGTGGTGTAGGTCACAGAGGCGGCTCGGATCCCGCGTTGCTGTGCCTGTGGTGCAGGCCGGCAGCTGTAGCTCCAATTCAACCCCTAGCCTGGGAACTTCCGTGTGCCATGGGTTGGGCCCTGAAAAGACAAAAAAAAAAAAAATCCAAAAGGGGAATTCCCCTGGTGGCACATCAGGTTAAGGATCTGGTGTTGACACTGCTGTTGCGCAGGTTCGATCCCTGGCCCCAGAACTTCCACATGCCATGGGTACAGCCAAAAAAGAAAAAAAAGAGAGAGAGAGAAAGACAGACATTCCCAGATTCCCAAAACTGACAGAACCTTCACCAGCAAACCTTCCCTACAAGAAATGAATCCGTATGAAGAAATAAGCACAACACAAAGGTAACTACATCAGTAAATATCAAAGGCAGAATTCATGTATTTTTTATTTCTGATTCTTTTTTCTGATTTAAAAGCTGTATAAAGCAACAACTACAAATCTGTTTTGGTGAGCATACAATTTATACAGAGCGGCTGGAAGGATGGTAACAGCCCATCAAGGGAGAGGGATGGAGTTAAACAGAAGCAGAATGTCTACGTGTTACAGACATCAAATGGTATAATCCAAGTTGGATAGTTACAGAAGATGTCAGCTGCAACTCCCCCAACAGTCACCGACAACAAAAAACGTGTAATAAATACGAAAACAAGGAGGGATATAAGCAGAACACTGGAAAATACCTATGTAATGTAAAAGAAAGCCATAACGGAAGAGAGAGAAAAAATAAAATTAATGAGGAAAATATCACTGGAGGCGCATCGGGATGTCCCTTTTTTTTTTTTTTGCCTTTTTTGGGCCACACCCGAGGCATATGGAGGTTCCCAGGCTAGGGGTCCAATCGAAGCTACAACTGCCAGCCTACGCCACAGCCACAGCAACACGGGATCGGAGCCGCATCTGTGACCTACACCACGGCTCAAGGCAACACCAAATCCTTAACCCACTGAGCAAGGCTGGGGGTCGAACCCACAACCTCATGGTTCCTAGTCAGATTCATTTCTGCTGCGCCATGACAGGAACTCCGAGATGTCTTTTAAAAAAAAAAAAAATGGTGAGTTCCCATCATAGCTCAGGGATAATAATGACATGACTAGTATCCATGACTGTGAGAGTTCGATCCCTGGCCTCACTCAGCAGGTTAGGATCTGGCATTGCCGTGAGCTGTGCTGTAGGTCGCAGATGTGGCTCAGGTCTGGCGTTGCTGGGACTATGATGTAGGCTGGCAGCTGCAGCCCCAATCTGGCCCCTAGCCTAGGAATCTCCATATACCACGGGTGCAGCCCTAAAAAAATAAAAATTAAAAAAAAGACTCTGGGCCTCCTGCATAATGCAGAAGTTCCCAGGCCAGGGATCGAACCCACACCACAGCAGTAACAACACCATATCCTTAATACACTGTGCCACCAGGGAACTCATAAAATTTTTATATAAGATAAAAATTAATATGAACTCAATAGCACAAAGTTTATGCTTTTTCTGATGATTAAGGTAAGATACTATCCCAAGACAGAAAATAAGCTCAGCAGTGATTACCAAATGATCACCTGCTGATGAAAAGTCTGAACTTGATCACTGAAGAATTTAAAAGACTGAGCTCAAAAGACAGCTTTTTTTTTTTTTTGCCTTTTTGCCTTTTATGTAGAGCCGCACCCGCGGCATATGGAGGTTCCCAGGCTAGGGGTCTAACAGGAGCTGTAGCTGCCGGCCTTCGCCACAGCCACAGCAACGCGGGATCCGAGCCGTGTCTGCAACCTTCACCACAGCTCACAGCAACGCCGGATCCTTAACCCACTGAGCAAGGCCGGGGATCGAACCCGCAACCTCATGGTTCTTAGTCGGATTTGTTAACCACTGAGCCACGAAGGGAACTCCCAAAAGACAGCTTTTAGGTCCACGACACCACTCTCAACCAGCTTCAGGATAACCCATCTGCAGAAGTTTCTATCGTAAGAAAGCTACGACTCCAAACATTGCCACTAAACTAAGATATTTTCTATTTTCAAAGAAAAATTTAGAAAAAAAAGGTGAAAAAAGATCATTTCAGACAGGCCACACTGTCATGAAATGGACATGCCGAGGGAAGGGCGGAAACGCAGGAAGGAAGATTCCGGTTTTCTACAAAACTCATATATTAAGTTTACCGGCAGGACTCGAATACTCTTATCAAACGGAGCTACTCATTAGAGAAACGAAAATCAAATTTACAAGGAGGTATCAGCTGACACCCATCTGAACCGCCATCATCAAAAAAAAATGTCTACGAATAAGAAACGCTGCAGAGGGTGTGGAGAAAAGGGAACCCGCCCACACTGTTGGTGGGAATGTAAGCTGGTGCGAGCACTGTGGAGGACGGAATGCAGGTTCCTCAAAGGACTAACGAGAGAACCGCCACACGTCGCAGCAACTGCACTCCTGGGCATCTACCCAGAGAAAACCATAATTCAAAGAGATCCCTGCACTGCTCTGTTCCCTGCAGCACTGTATACAATAGCCACGCCGTGGAAGCCACCTAAATGACCTCTGACAGAGGGAAGGATAAAGGAGACATAGTGCATACACACAACAGAATACTACTCAACCACAAAAAAGGAACAAAATGCCATTTGCAGCAATATGAGTGGAACTAGAGATTCTCATATTAAGTGAAGTCAGAAAGAGAAAGACAAATACCATATGATATCACTTATATGTGGAATCTAAAATATGGCTCACATGGGAGTTTCCATTGTGGCTCAGAGGTAACGAACTCAACTAGTATCCATGAGGATGTGGGTTCGATCAGTGGCCTTGCTCAGTGGGATAAAGGATCCAGTGTTGCCGTGAGCTGTGGTGTAGGTCTCAGATGTGGCTCAGATCCTGCGTTGCTGTGGCTGTGGTGTAGGCCAGCAGCTGTAGCTCCGATTCGACCGCTAGCCTGGGAACTTCCACACGCCACAAGTGCAGCCCTAAAAAGCAAAAAAAAAAAATCGGCTCAGGACTAAGGCTGGGCTCTGACCTCAGGCAGATGTGGGCTGAAATCCAGTTTCCGACATTCCCAGCCGTGTGGCCCAGAAGGTGACCACCTCTGACCTTAGGTTTACAACGAGTGCAACGGGGGCGCGGCTGCTCCCCCAGGCCCCGCCGTCCCCATCTGCGCCTGGACAATGGCAACAACCCCCGATGGGCCTCTCCAGCAGCGTCCCCTCCCGCCCCGACCCTCCCAGCACAAAACTGCTGTACCGTGCAGTTCACCCGGCGTCAGAAGCCCTGGACTTGAGAAGACACCCACTGTCCTGACACTGGGCCAGGACGCAGGTCTCAGACCCGAGGCGAGCGCCTGGGGCAGACGCCAGCCCGCACGAAGGGCCCTGGTGGGCGAGGAATGAGACCGCTCGGCTGACAATAACCTGCTCCCAGAAACATGCAGGAACCCTCGCCTCCTGCCCAGGTGGAGTCTGCTCCAGTCCCAAGAGATTTCTAAGTCTGCTGAGCAAGTCGCAGCACGCTCCCACGACAAGAGTCAGGCCCTGGGCTCCAGGCGGGCCCGGGGATCCAAGGCCTCATGCGAAGCGTGGACGAGGCCCACATCCCGCTCCTCACTGGGTATCTCGCTCCACTGGCCCCCGAGTGGCAAAGCTGGGGTGATACGTCACCCCGGGCCAGCCACCAGTGCGCTGCATAACCCCAGCACCCGCCCTGGCCTCTGCGACACACAAAGGGAGACAGCTGACGAGCAGTACTGAACAGCCACACAGCTCCGAAATTCGGGGGTTCTCCGAGCCGGTTACCCTCACATCAAAGCAACAAAACTTCAAACACACACACACACACAGACCAGCGATCCTGCATTCCGTTCCATATACGTCACAATTTAAAAACCACAGACTTCCATCAGGACGGCCGGGCAGGGAACTCCCTGGTGGCCTGGCAGTTAAGGATTTGGTGTTGTCGCAGCTACAGTGCGTGTTCGACCCCTGGCCCGGGGACCCCGCATGCCGCAGGCACGGCTGAAGGTAAAGAAGAAAGAGCTTCCAGGCGTCACCCCGCCCCCGGGATGCACGCGACGGTCCCCACAGTCTGTGAGCAGCTGACATCCAGGGCGCTTGTTTACCAGCAAACGAGGCTCTGGGAAACAGACAGGGTTTGCCCCCGAAACCATGCGGTCCCGCACACGCCCTCGCTCTGCCTGAGCAAATCTTAGCAGATGCTGACCGACGCACACGTCACGGACTGGGAGGCCAGCCACGGAGGGCCACGGCCAGCCAGCACCCAGAGACCCTGCCAACCACACACAGCCCAGGCGCCCCTGGGTCCTTACCTCTGGCAGAGCCCCTCACAGCATAAGATGCCTCTCAGGCCAGGACAGGCCACATGGCCCCCAAATGGCAGCGGGGACCTGGCGGGACTGGACTCCTCGTGCACGGAGCTGGGACTGTAAAAAGGGTGCAGCTGCTGTGGAAAGCAGGATGGCAGTTCCTCAAAATATTAAATATAGAGTCACCAGAGGAGCCAGCAATCCCACTTCTGGGTCTACCCCGAAAAGAACTGAAAGCAGGAACTTGAAGAGATGTCTGCACGCCCACGTCCACGGCAGCCAGAGGTGGAAGCAACCAGGTGTCCACTGACAGATGAAATGACGCAGTGTGGTCCGTGCTTTCCATGGAACATGATTCAGCCCCCCGAAGGATGGAAACTCTGACACCTGCGACCACGTGGACGGACCTGGAGGACGTGGCGCCCGGTGAGATGAGCAGACACAGGATAGCAGTGTAGGATTCTACTCACGGCACGTTCCCAGAGCAAATGCACAGAAAAGGGGGGGGCTGGGGAGGAGAGGACACGGGGGGCGTTCGGTGGGGACAGAGCTCCAGGTCTGCAAGGTGAAGACGCCCTAGAGGGGGAGGTACTGATACTGACACAACGACGTGAACGCACCTGAAGCCACCGAACTCTTCCCCTAAGCATGGTTAAGGCGTTACGTTCCGTATATGTCACCACTTAAAAACCACAGATGGCCAGGCCCACTCCCGGGGTCCCGCGGGCGCTTAAGACAGAGTTTCTAACAAGTTCCCAGGTGGCGCTGCTGGTCCAGAGTCCCGCGTCTGAGAACGGCCGCCCCGGGGGGACCAGAAGCGGGGATTCAGGGCCCCAGATCCAACAGTAAGCAGGGGTTCACAAATGCTGCCACCTTGCTTGATGGACTCTCCAGCTCGGGGACACACTGCATTCCAGAGGACAACTTTTTTCCTGGAATAACGTGAAACAGGGTCAGCAGATGTCCTCGATTTTTTTTTTTTTTTTTTTTTGCTTTTTAGGGCCACACCCGCGACATATGGAGGTTCCCAGGCTAGGGGTCGAATTACAGCCTCAGCTGCCAGCCTTTGCCACAGCCACAGCAACACAGGATCCGGGCCACATCTGCGACCTACACCACAGCTCACAGCAATGCTGGATCCTTAACCCACTGAGCAAGGCCAGGGGTCGAACCTGGAACCTCATGGTTCCTAGTAGGATTCGTCAACCACTGCGCCACGACGGGAACTCCCACCCTCGATTTTCAACCTGAATATTCCTTCTCAGAAATGGCTTCTACCTTTGAAAACTTCTCTAGGCTGCTCTTACACTGAAGTTAACAAACTGCAGGAAGTGGAAGCAGAAGTTTCCTCGTCCTTATCCCGGCCACGGACTCAGAAGTGAGCGCCCGGCAGCTTGGTGGCCAGGGAACGGCAGGAACGAGCCCAAACGTCAGGAAGCAGGGCCGCCCAGCCGGGGTCATCCTGCCTTAAAAGTCACCTTTCGCCAGCTCGTGCCAGGTTCTCCCTGACTCTGGGCGCTGGCAGACAAACTCTGTGTAGCCTCAAGCGCAGGACACTGAAGGCTTACTCTTCCTGCAAGATTCTGATACAAAGCAAGCCATCCGACCCTACAGTCCGCACGCCTCCACGTCCCTGGGCACATTCAGTGCCTGTGTGGAGGCTGTAACGTGACAGACGAGTTTCAAATACCAAGCATATTTCCAGCTCTCCACAGAACCACATCTCTCTTACAAATTCTCTGTAAAAGCAAAAACCTCCTAAATGCCTGGCCACTCAAATAACCACGACGAATCCCGGTTCACTTCCAATCTATCTTATTCTGTACCTTTAAGTACATGTGTTTTAGCTGTGAAAGACTTCAAATAGACGTGAAAATACAGCAAATATGAGAACCCGCACGGCCACCACTGGGCTCTCACCGCGGAAAACACTGTGACAAGTTTTTTTCTGAAAACAACCTTAAATAAATAAATGTTACAGACACACCCCACCCACCTTCCTGCCCCCCCACCTGTGCTTCCTATTGGGAAGTAACTGCGGAGCATGAAACAACAAAAGCAGCGGACTTCCCACTCTGGCTCAGCACAAACGAATCCAACTAGTATCCATGAAGATGCAGGTTCGATCCCTGGCCTCTCTCAGTGGGTCGAGGATCCGACGTTGCCATGAGCTGCAGTGGTCGCCGACACGGCTGGGATCCCGCGTTGCCGTGGCTGTGTCGTAGGCTGGTGGTTACAACTCTGATTCAACCCCTAGCCCGGGAACTTCCATATGCCGAGGGTGTGGCCTTAAAAAGAAAAAAGTAACCACTATCCTTGAGTTGACGGGTACTACTTTCAGGCAGGTCTGTGTGCTTTCCTGATATAGGTGTCCTAAAAATGCATGCAAATATTGTATTTCATTATATGTAATAAACAACCAGTTACTTTCTTTCCCCAGTGGCTTTTAAAACTTTCTTTTTATGGCTATACCCACTTCCTGGGCCAGAGACGGAACCTGAGCCACAGCTGTGACCTACCCCGGATCCTTTCGCCCACTGCGCCAGGCTGGGGATCGAACGTGCACCCCCGCAGCCACCCGGGCCACTGCAGTCGGATTCCTAACCCGCTGCACCTCGGCGGGAACCAGACTTTCTGTATGAAAACAGATCGTGCTTAGAGCAAAGCCAACATCTCAAAACTGCTGAGTTCAATGAACTCACCCACCAGTGTAAGAGCGCCGGATAAAGAGACGCGCCCCTCCCACCTCCTCCGCCTGGGCGACCCCAGACTCCTCCCGCCCAGGCCGTCTTCACCTGGCTTTCCACCATGTAAGGGCCTCACACGGGCGGCCCTCTGCTTCTGACTCCTTCTGCTCAACGTGCGGGTGTGATCCCTCCATGTGAGTGCGTGGGGTGTAGACGGTCCATCCTCCTGCTGGAGGATCAGCCGCGGCCCGTCTACCCATTGCTGCTGCCGGCCACCTGGGTGCTCTCCTACCTGCTGCCGCAAACGTGTGAGCGCCGCATCCTACCCGCATCCTGGGGACACACGTAGGCCTTTCTGTCAGGTGCATTCCTAAGCGTGAAATTACTGGATCCTGGGGCTTCGCCTGTTCGGTCCAGTAAATAACTCCAGTTTTCCGAGTGACTGAGCCAGTTTACGCCCCCGTCACAGGGGTTCCCGCCGTCTCACACGCTGGGCCCGCGCTCGGCGTTCTCCGGCCGGTTTTTCTCGCCATTCCAGCAGGCCCTCGATCCTTCACCACGGTGGCGATTCAAATGCCACTGACCTTCCTTCCTTCCTTCTACATCGCCACCTCTGTCCCATACTCTTAGAGGTCATTAAGAACAAGATTATTACCGACAGAGACTGCGCAGTGACTAGGTTCCGGTCGAAAATGCACTTAGCCATTTCCTACTGTTTCCTGCTGTTAAAAACATCATGAATGGGATAGCCAGTCGCAACATATTTTGTGGTATTTTTTATTCTATCCTTAGTACCAATTCCAAGAGAACCCTCCTCCTTCCTGCTAGCAGACACTTCCCCGAATGGCTTTCATCTGCCTGCACGAAGCACACCACGTGGCTCGCACGCTCTCTTCAGATCCCCCTTTGGGGAGTTCCTGCGGCCGTTTCCTAGCAGCAAAAATAAAGAGGACGGAAAGCTCAAGCTTCCCGTGGACAGTGACGCCTGGGGAGGCTGGGTCCCCACGTGAGGCCTCCGCAGCCCCAGCGCGCCCCTCAAATGGTCTTGCATCGCCCTGCCCGCGCCCTGCCGTCTCCAGCCACGCCGGCTGCCTTGCTGCCCCCGGGGCACAGCTCGCACCTGCCGCCTTGGAGCGTCATCGCTGTCTCTTTACCAGGGTTCTCTTGCCCAGAAACCCACCAGACACCTCCTCTGAATCGTGGCGCAAAATCACCATCTCCGTGACATTTACTCAGTGACAAGGGCAACCTGCATCCTAACCACCCCGCACGGCGCTCTGACACGTGTCCCTGACTTACCGCCCCGCGTGGCACTGAGACACATCACCGACCGCTAAATACTCTCCACCTCCCACTACGAGGACACAAACCTCCCCGGGAGCTGACCTTTCCGTTTATGCTGCTCACAGTCGCCCAGAGATGAGGAACGGCGCCCAGCATGCAATGGGTGCGCAAGAGGCATCTGCTGACGGCAGGCGCGAACGGTACCCACAGGAGCAAGAGGCGGCATGAAGGACGCAGGCCTGCTGGGCTCCCCCCGCCCAGCAGGGTCTCAATCGCAAGCCCTCCCACCCCTACAAAGTGCACTGGGCTCGCGGGTGACAGGAACCCAGCCTCCGGGAGCGGCAATGAGAAGCAAAAGCCGCTCACACAGGGTGGTGCCGACGCACAGGCCACGCGGGGCCCTGAGCTGTGACAGCCCCGCGCTGCCCCCACGCCGGAGGGGCCTCTCTGCGGAGCTGCAGCTACAGTCGCGCACCCTCTGCAAAGAACGCAAGGAGAAAACCTTCACCAACTAAGCCTGGCACGTGCCAGCTGGATGCCCAGCCTACACAGCAAGACAGCGTTTTCTCATCTTCCTGCAGCGGGTTAAGTGTTTCTACCTTGAAGCAAAATGAAAACAATCTGTCGAGGTCCCTCCCAGCCGCTTCCACCTGTCAGCTGAGGACGCCCTCCCTCAGTCCCCTCCAGGCCCCAGCTCAATTCAAACACCCCCGACCAGCGAAGAGCTCCACGAGCCCCCATGGACGCTTCTTACGCTGACGACTGGTTCGAAGGCCCTCGCTGAGTTTCCTAAATCCATCTTGTTCACAGGTGGCTCCTACGCACGACACAAACCCCACAGGGAGCCGTGACTTCCTAACACTGCCTAGCACATGGTGGCACATGGCACGTGTACCCAAAGCGCATGTCATGATGGACAAACAGGCTTCCAAACGCACAAGGAGGACACCAGGCCTCTGCCTCACACGACACACAGCACATTCAGAACGTATCACAGCCCTAAATGTAGGAGCTGAAACTACAGAACCCAGAGCTCCCTTGTGGTGCATCAGGTTAAGGATCCGGCATCGTCACTGCAGTGGCTCAGGTCACCGCTGCAGCGCAGGTTCAATCCCCGGCCCAGGAACTGCCACACACGCCACAGGTGGGACCAAAAAAATAATAACTAATTTAAAAAATAAATAAATCTACAAAACTCTTAGCAGAAATATATTTTCTCCTATATGGAGTAAATTTCATGACTCTGGGCCAGGCAAAGCCTTCTTCGGTAGAACACCAAAAGCATCAAAAAAAGGAAAAAACGACCAACTGGACTTGATCAAAATTAAAAACTGTTGGGAGTTCCTGTCACAGCTCAGCGGAAACAAATCTGACTAGTACCCAGGAGGACGCAGGCTTGATTCCTGGCCTCGCTCAGTGGATCAAGGATCCGACGTTGCCGTGAGCTGTGGTGTAGGTCGCAGACATGGCTCGGATCTGGCATTGCTGCGGCTGTGGTGTAGGCCGGCAGCTGCAGCTCTGATTTGACCCCTAGCCTGGGAACCTCCATATGCCTCAGGTGCAGACTCAAACAAAAAGAAAAAAAGTTAAAACTACTGGCAGTTCCCGTGGTGGCTCAGCCCAACTAGTCTCCGTGAGGAGGCGGGCTTGCTCCCCGGCCTCACTTAGAGGGTTAAGGATCCAGCACTGCCGTGAGCTACGGTGCAGGTTGCAGATTCGGCTCAGATCCTGCACTGCTGTGGCTGAGCCGCAGGTCAGCAAATGCAGCTCCGATACAGCCTCTAGCCTGGGAGCTTCCATATGCCGCAGGTGAGGCCCTAAAAAGCAAAAATAAATAAATAAATAAATAAATAAATAAATAAAACCTGTTGTGCTGTAAAAGATACCATCAAGAAAGTGAAAGACAACCCGCAGAAATAGAGAAAACATCTGTAACCCTTGTCTCTGAGAAGGGACTTGGCTCTAAAACATATAAAGAATTCTTATAATTCAATTTTTTTTAAAAAGCAAATACCCTAATTTTTTTTTTTTTTGCTTTTTAGGTCAGCACCCGTGGCATATGAGGTTCCCAGGCTAGGGGTCGAATTAGAGCCTCGGCCGCCGGCCTTCGCCACAGCCACAGCAACGCGGGATCCGAGCCGCGTCTGCAACCTACACCACAGCTCACGGCAACGCCAGATCCTTAACCCACTGAGCAAGGCCAGGGATCGAACCCGCAACCTCATGGATCCTAGTCGGATTCGTTAACTGCTGTGCCACGACAGGAACTGCGCAAATACCCTAATTTTGAAGACAGACAAAGGATGTGAACAGACATTTCTCCAAAGGAGACGTTACGAAAGGCCAACAGCACATGAGAAGAGGCCCGAGCACATGAGTCTCCAGCCACCGGGACGGCTGTGATCAAAAAGACAGGCAGTGACAAGTGCTGGTGAGGACGTGGAAAAACTGGAACCCTCAAACGGGGCTGCAAAACAGTCTGGCAGTTCCCCAAAAGGTTAAACACAGGTCACCATATGACCCAGCAATTCCACCCCTGGTCTATGCCGAGAACTGAGGCCCCACACCCACACAAAGATGCGTGTATGAATGTTCAAAGCAGCACTAGTCGTAACAGCCAAAAAGGGAGACTGCCCCAAGGTCCATGGACGGATGACTGACGGATGGTAATCAAAATGGGATTACCATACCCACACAGCGGAGTGTTACTCAGCCACGAAGAGAAATGAAGTTCTGGTCCCTGCCGCCACACGGATGGACCCTGAGGACATGAGCCTCAATGAAAGAAGCCAGCCACAGGGGACCCTGTGTTACATGGTTCTTTTTTTTTTTTTTTGGTAGTTTTAGGGCCACACCTGCAGCATATGGAGGTTCCCAGGCTAGGGGTCGAATCAGAGCTACAGCTGCCAGTCTACACCACAGCCACAGCAACGTGAGATCCAAGCTGCCTCTGTGACCTGCACCACAGCTCAAGGTAATGCCAGATCCTTAACCTGGTGAGCGAGGCCAGGGATCGAACCCGCAACCTCATGACTACTAGTTGGGTTAATTCCCCTGAGCCACGACGGGAACGCCTGTGGTTCTATTTATGTGACATTCCCAGAAAAGGCAAATCCAGAGACGGAAAGCTCGGTGACGTCCAGGCTGGAGGCGGGGCTGGGGAAACAGGAAGTGAGCCCTAGGGGCACAGGGCCTCTTCCAGTGGAAGACAAGAAAGTTCTGAGGTGGACCGCAGCGACGGCTGCAAAACCCTCGGAGGACACCTGAAAGGGGTGGACTATTCGGCAAGGGAATTCCATCTCCATCAAGCTTTTAAAAACGTTTTATGAATTCCTTCTCCTCCTCCACTGCTCGTGGACTCGCCCTGTGCGCCGTAGCCCAGCGCTGTGCCTGAACACAGACGGCTCGCGACCTTAACCTTAAAGACGGTGTCTGCTGAGAAGGGAGACACCATCTACCTGTGAAACCCTTTGGTTTCGGGCAAAGGAGAGCCAAGCTGGTGATGTCGCCACAGAGACTTCGCGCAGCCACACTCAGTATCCTGGGGACCTCCCTGGGGTCCACGGGGCCCTGAAGCCGCAAGTCAGTCCAAGTGGAACCAGCCACTTGGGGCTAAGAAAAGAGCGAAGCTCCCCTAAGTAAACCGCTGTTGCCCCCTCCTTCCTTCTCCCGGAATTCAGAGGCGGGATGAGGGCGGTCACCTCTGTGTCCCGTCAAGGCCGTGAAGGCAAGGGCCACGACTGCGCTCTGAACCTCACGGATGCTTACGCTATGTCCGCCTGACCCTAAAAACACTCAAAGTAGGTAACTGTGATCCCATTTTACAGACGTGAAGACCAAAGGCCCAGCTCTTTGCAGGTCTCAGCCAGCCCGCCTGAGGTCACAGGTAGCTGTGACTCATGGGACCAGAGCTTGCACCAGGCTACCTGACAACGCCAGACCCTGTGTTGCCTGCTCGACTCACGGGGCCTCATTCGACGCCCACACACGGAGCGGCGCAGGAGCGGGCACGCCCCGAGCCTGAGGCCAGGGGTCAGAGGGTCTCAGGGCAAAGCCCTGACTCCCTGAGACTGTGGACAAGCAGCTCACCTCTCTGCACTCAGTCTCTAAGTGAGGGTGCTGCCGTCTACACCACTGGTTGCGTGCATGAATTTTTTAAAAAGCATGTGAAGGGTGTTCCCATTGTGGCTCAGTGGATTAAGAATCCGGCTAGTGGAGTTCCCGTCATGGCTCAGTAGTTAATGAATTCGACTAATATCCATGAAGACAATCCCTGGCCTCACTCAGTGGGTCAAGAATCAAGCATTGCCAGGAGTTGTGGTGTAGGGCTGGCAACTACAGCCAGCTCCAACTCAGCCCCTAGCCTGGGAACCTCCATACACCTCAGGTGCAGCCCTAAAAAGACCAAAAAACAAACAAACAAACAAACAAAGGAACCCGGCTAGTATCCATGAGGATATAAGGATGTGGGGGTTCGATCCCTGTCCTCGCCCAGAGGGTTAAGGATTCAGCGTTGCTGTGAGCTGTGGTGTAGGTCGCAGATACGGCTTGGATCCCGCACTGCTATGGCTGTGGCTGTGGCTGTGGCTGTGGCCTGCAGCTGCAGCTCTGATTCGACCACTAGCCTGGGAACTTCCCTATGCTGCAGGTGTGGCCCTAAAAAAAACACACCAAAAAAGGAATAAATAAACAAAACTTTAAAAAGTAAAAGCACATGCACATGTACACGTGTGAAGCAGCGAGCACAGCGAGCTGAGTGCCAGACATTCGATTCCCAGATCAAACCACAAACCGAATGAACAGCTGGCCAGGGGACAACACTCCCTCCAGCACCAGGTCCCGCGACGTGACCCCCAAATTCTGCTGGGGGTCAACCCCAAACAGAGCGCCTGGGCCCTCTGGGCAGCTGAACTCGTTGCACGCACACACGGGGCTCCTCCAGCTGACAGTGCCACTGCTCCCCAAGGGAGACGCGAGAAACCAAACCACAAAGGGGAAAAGAAAATCACTGCTGTGTTTCCTGGGACGTCACGAAGCCGAGCCCAGGCCCGAAAGGAGTCATCCTAGCCATGGTCTCCTCTGACTCAAACTGCAGGAAGAACGCAGGACCGCCCCGGACCCCGCTGCCCCGCGGATGTCACCAACCCCGCTCCCGAAAGCACCGCCTGACCGGGCCTGTTCCTCAAAAAGCCTGTGGGGTCCCCGCCTTTGGAATGTTGACCCGTGGGGCGGCCCACGGACCCCTTCCTGAGCTTAACAGGCCACTGTCTCAGCCAACCCGGGACGTCCTGGAAGAACTCTCAAGGCACAAGTTCAAAGTTCCAGAAAGAAGTCTCATCTCTGTTGAACTAAATTCCATCTGGTTTTGGTTTTGTTTCTTTTTTTTTTTAAACCCTCCTGGGCCTAGATGGTTCAGTCTGAAAGTGACTCAAGTTTTCTAAGATCTCTGGACACAAAATGAACATATTTCAAACTATCTGACGGGACTAAGTGTGTCCGGATCCCGACGGAGGCTAAATGGAGAACCTGCGTTCACAGCCGAACTTGGGCCTTGTAATCAAATTCTGAGCAGTCACCCGATATTATAAGCCAAGTGACATACAAATAAATTCATCAAAACAAATATGCGTTGATCTACAGAAATGGTCCCAAGAAGTGAGCCGAGGGCCTTACCTGTGGGGCAGACGACCAGGAATGCAATTAATCAGCCAGAACACGGAACGCGTGGAAACCGGCAGGAACAAAGGAGGAGCTGTGAGAAGCGTCACAGGATGAAAAGCTCTGAGTCAGTCCCCGCGCCGCACCGCCGCACCGTGAAACGCGCACTGCGTGTGTGGATCCAGCCTTCCCGCCGAGGACGGGGAGACCGGCAGCGGCGCCCGCCCACCCGACTCCAGGACCGGCTCAACCAGACACGGGAAAGCGCCCTGCTGCATGCAGAGTGCGAGGTGACGCTGGCTGAGGCCACCACAGCCAGCGCGGCTGGAAGCAGGCCCCCCGGACGCCGGAACCAAGTCCTCGGGTGGGCAGGGCAGCCTGAGTCCCTAAGCTACCTCGCTGCCCCTCGCCGGCTGACACCCTCCCCTCTGCGCATGATCCTGGGAGAGCAGGCACCCAGAACCTCTCAGAAAAACCCTCTGAGGACGGACGGGCCCTGGGGGGAGGCGGGAGAGGGCTGCTGGTTGAAATAGCCAGAAACAGAGGGTGCTGAGAGGGGCCACGGAGTGGGGGACCCAGGCTGGCAGCAGCGAAGAGCCACCCCCGAAGTCTGCAGAGCTGGACGCCTGGTGTGGCCCCAGCTCCCCTGCCGTCTACCGGCCGGAGGCGCTGAGCAAGTCCAGGTCCTGCGGGCCTACACTTCCCCATCTGGAAACAGAGGTGGCAGGACGAGCCAGCGGACAGGCGCACGGGCCCACTGGCCACCACCTTCCCACGGGGCCCCCGACAACATCCCTCCCACCCAGGGGCAGACAGCCACTCTCAGGGCGGCAGGCCCGCTTCCGGATGGCACAGGGAAACTTGAACCTCGCGGAAACTTCCACGGGGCTCCCCGCCTCACCATCCGTCCAAAGGAGGACGCTCAGCAGAGCAGAAGCCGCCCTGAGATAAAGGCCGAGGCGTACAGGCCACCCTCCCACCCCGAAGCGCTGAAAACGCAGCTCCCAATCTCCCTTTGGTGCAAAACCCCAGCAGGCAGGGGCCAGTTCCGGGAAGACCGAGCCGCCCCAGCCTGGACTGGACCCTCTCGGGAGCGAGAGCTGAGACTGCGGCTCTGAAGATGATTAACTGCACTAAGTCAGGAGGTCACCTGACCCCCCCGATGCAGAGGGCAGAGGCCGAGAGCAGGCCACCAGCCCAGGCGTCCACCTGCCGCCACACAGGTGCCGGCAGCCCCAGGCTCTGGTCCTCCTTCCTGCCGGTCCCAGGGGCCCCTTGGCCCCTAGACTGGCCAGCAGGCTGGGCCGGCACCAACAATACCCAGGCAGAGACCAGAAACAGCGGAGCTGACAGCGCTGCAGGTGACTGACTGCAGGATTCTCCATCGGGGAGAGAGAATGAGACACGTTTCATGACAGACAGTGTTAACCAGAGTGGAAACGGAGGGGCGGCCTCAGTCCCTACAAAACAAGACCCCAGGGCCCGCCTTTCCAGTCAGACTGCGACGTTACCAAGTCCACTTAATGTCTCAGGCTCCTGGGTTTTCCTCCAACCTGAGAATTTTCTACTGTGAAAAAGACACTCACACGTACATACACACACAGGTATGACACATTTACGGACAGTTTAGCAAAATTATGTATCAAACACACATATGACCACCTGGGTCAAATATTAAAAGACCACTGGGCTTGTCCTGAATTCCTTGCAGACCCCCCGTTTCTCCTACCAGAGGCGACCACGGCCCAGTTTTCATGCTATTTCCCTTCCTCTTCATTTACAGCTTCATCGCCTGTGCAAGATCCCGATGCAGCACACAGCCTAATGCTGCATGGTTTCGAACCTGATATAAACTAGGCTGTGTTTTCTCAGTCTGGCTTCTCAACATCCTCCGGGGAGGGTGTAGGGACTCTGGATTTGCAGAAGGTCGCTGAACAGGGCACGGCAGAGGTCATCTGAGGACATCTCCCTGGCTCTCAAAGTGCTTACTCCAACTGCGATGCACATGCACAGCTGACGGCAGCGGTCACCTCCGGGCCGGGGACTAGTTCAGCAGGAGAGAGGCTGTTTACCCAGCTCGGGCTTTAAGGCACTTTTTCATATTGTCTCCATGTAAAGGAGCAAATTCTACAACATGAGCGCTTTGGAAGCACAAATACACACGCCTGGATGTATTATTAAGCAGATATAAAACAGAGAGTGACGGAGCTGTTTCCAGGCATGTAGAATACTGCTCAGTAAAACGAAGAGGCTACAAACTGTCAGTACGGCCTGAGGAGAACAACCTCAAAAGCGCCTGCACAGGAAACGGGAAAAACACTCAAGGGCAGTGCTTGTGGGCTCTGGGTGATCTCTTATAAAACGCTGCATTTATGGTGATCTTACTTGCACAACATTCTCCTCCAAGTGCCAAGTCACGAACAACACGACACTGCACCAGTCTGTTTACAATTCATTCACAAGGCTCGTAGGCAACAGAGCTCCGGCTGTGGCGCAGTGGGTTAAGAATCCTACTGCAAGAGTTCCCGTCGTGGCTCAGGGGAAACGAATCCGACTAGTATCCATGAGGACACAGGTTCGATCCCTGGCCTCGCTCAGTGGGTTAAGGATCCGGCGCTGCCATGAGCTGTGGCATAGGTTGCAGACGGGGCTCAGATGCTGCATTGTTGTGGCTCTGGCGCAGGCCAGCGGCTACAGCACCAATTCAACCCGCAGACTGGGAACCTCCACATGCTGTGGGTGCGGCCCTAAATAGACAAAAGACAAAAAAAAAAAAGAAAAGAATCTGACTGCAAGAGCAGGTCGCTGTAGAGGTGCAGATTCAATCCTAGGCCAAACACGGTGTTAAAGGACCAGCATTGCTGCATGTGTGGCTTGGATTCAGTCCCTGGCCCAGAACTACCATGTGCCACAAGTGAGGCCATTTAAAAAAAAAAAAAGACTTGAAGAAAATGTCACCAGCACAAATCAGGTTAAAGATTCTTGGAAAATAAGGTACACGTACTTCGAGATTCCCTAGAAGACATCAAACATCACGAAATTTCACCTCGTATTTGCTCAGCACACACACTCCCAACTGGGCAAGAGAGCTCCAAGGCCCCAACGCAGCATCCACACCGCGGCACACGCGTTCGGAGGGCCCAGTGAGCTCAACTCACAGAACAGTCTGGGGCCCTCCCCTGCCTGCCCGACCCACGTGAGGTTCTGTTTGGCTTCTTCTTTCTTTTTAGGGCCACATCCTCCCCTCTTGGAAGTTCCCAGGCTAGGGGTCTGTTTGGAGCTGTAGACGCTGGCCGATTTGGAGCCATAGCAACACCAGATCTGAGCTGCGTCCGCGACCTACACAGCAGCTCGAAGCAACGCCGGATCTTTAACCCACTGAGCGAGGCCAGGGATCGAACCCACGTCCTCACGGACACCAGTCGGGTTCGTTAGCACTGAGCCACGATGGGAACTCCAGCGTGAGGTTTTAATACTAATGCTTTCACCAGAAACTTCCACCTCAAGTCTGGTTATGATTTCTTAATGATCTACAATAAAAAACATTCCAAGGATGAAAAGAAACACGGTTTTTCAGAGGGTAAGGTGGTCAAGAGTTGCGCTCTTCGAATGCCCATGGGTCCAGGTGGCCTGGCCGCTCGCCGCAGTTTCAATCCCTGGGTGGCTCCTGCGAACAGGTACCGCAGGCCACAGGAGGCCCACATCCCTCCCCGACTCAGAGCCGTGTCTCCCCGTGAGCCCAGCAATCTGCGGGCCAAACATCTCTTTTCTGGGTACCTTTTTCTTAGGAAGGAAAAAAATAACCAAAACAGAATTCCCCTACCCAGAACACATCCCTTTCTTGCTAACCACAAATTCTGGCAAAATCTGCTCTACATAACAGTGATTCAGTTCCTCTTTCTTCAAATTGACACATTTTACCTTGCAAATTGTGTATGTCAGGGTGTGTGTGTGTGTGTGTGTGTGAGACAGAAAGAAACAGAGTTCAAAGACCATTAACACAAACCTAAACATCTGCATAGCTACCATTGTTACCAAATTCAAATGTGACACTAGCCTAAAAAACACTTCTGATTCAAACATAAGTGTATTCAAACATCAGCGCCCTTCCCACAGGGCAGGTGTTATTCTAGACACCGGGAGGTAAAGAAAAATCACGGTCTCTGCCCATCAGGAGCTGCCAAGGGACCCTGTGTAGCAGAGGGAGCGGGAGGGGTGTGCAGGAAGGTGTTTCGCCCCAACGCAGATGGTACTTGAACGTATAATTCAATCGACGGCAAGTGCACACATCTTAAGCGACAGCTCGATGAGTCCCGACAAGTGTGGGTGCAGGCAGAGCTGAGGCAGCCAGGGTGCGGGGCCTGGGAGTTGCGCGGGCATGCAGAGGGTCCTGACCTCTCAGAAAGCCAGGGCGCATCCGGAGGTTCGGGGAAGACGACGGCTGGGAGCTCCTAACCAAATGGGCATGGAGTGCGGTCCAACGGGGAGCTCCAACACAGAGAAGCTGGCTCTCCCCGCACTACAAACAGGGGTGGGGTTAGGGCTGCAGGAAAGCAGAGCAAGGACACAGGGCGGTAATTTGTGTATATTTTTATCAGCGGGTGATGTAATCCCCCCACATCAGCACACATCACACTCATTCCCCACCACCCTAAGGCACAATCACTGAGCTCTATCACCTCAAAACAGGCCCCGAAATAAACTCCCATCCTGCATGGCCAGGAAACAAAGTGTGCTGTGTGTGTGTATATGTGTGTGTGTGCGCGCGCGCGTATGTGTGTATCTTTATAGATACAGATATTTTTTGTCTTTTTAGGGCCACACCTGTGGCATATGGAAGTACCCAGGCTAGGGGCTGAATAGGAACCACAGCTGCTGGCCTACACCGCAGCCCCAGCAATGCAGGATCCAAGCCATGTCTGAGACCTACACCACAGCTCACGGCAATCCGGGTCCTTAACCCACCGAGCGAGGCCAGGGACTGAACCCATATCCTCATGGATACGAGTTAGGTTCATTACCACTGAGCCACAACAGGAACTCCGAATCAGATATTTTGAGTTTTAATTTTAATATAAAATCCACAAAGGATTTACGTCCTAAATGTAAAAAGAACTGCTACAAATCAAAGAAAAAAGACCATCCCATAACAAAATGGACAAAAGATAAGAACAATCAGTTCAGAGGGCCCATACACGGTGAAAGTACTACAAGAACCCAAACCACACTAATAACTGAAAAATAGAAAAATAAAACAAAAATAAAATATGTTCCTAATTTCTCTAATTCTGAAGCAAGTTTTTTAAAAATGGTTTTGTTTTGCTTTCTTTTGTTGGCCGAGAGCAGGGCAAGTGGAAGTTCCTGGGCCACGGATCAGACCACAGCAGCAGTCCAAGCTGCTGCAGTGACAAGGCCAGATCCTTAACCAGCTGCATCACAGGAAAACTCCCTAAAAATTGGTGTTCGGTGTTAGTGAGATTACGGGGAAAGCATGCATTGCCATTATAGGTACAAACTAGTAATAGCCACCAGAGAAAATAATTGGTTAAAACAAAAAATGTGCAACCCTATGACCCAGCAATTCCCTTCCGAGGATTTCTCCTTGTGGAGGCAGCATAAGGGCCCCTAAAGGCACCTACATCCTAAGTTAGATTTAATTCCTTAAAGGGGAATTAAAAGCAGATGAAATTCAGGTTGCTTATCAGCTGACCTTAGGCGAGTTCCTGTTGGGCCTCAGTGGGTTAAGAGCCCAACGTAGCGCCCATGAGGATGTGGGTTTGATCCCTGGTCTCTCTCGCTCAGTGGGTTAAGGATCCAGCGTTGCCGTGAGCTGTGCTATAGGTCACAGACTCAGCTCAGATCCTGCACTGCTGTGGCTGTGGTGTAGGCCGGCAGCTGCAGCTCTGATTCGACCCCTAGCCTGGGAACCTCCGTATGCTGCATGTGCGGCCCCAAAAAGAAAAAGAGAAAAGGGCAAAAAGATGGATTACCAGGTGGGCTCAAGGTAATCCCAGGGGGCCTTAAAAGTAGAGGACAGGACAAGAGAAAGAGAATCAGCGAGATGGCAGCACAGGAAAGGCCGGGCCCACAGCTCCGGGCAAGCGGATTATCAGGCCAGGAATGTGGGAGGCATCTGGGAGCTGGAAACCGCCAGCAAACAGTTTCTCCCTCGGGCCTCGGAGGGAGCGCAGCCCTGCCCACACCTGGATTTTAGCCCAGGGGAACCTGCTTTGGACTCCGGACCTCCAGAACTGTAAAATGATCAACTCTTGTTGTTTAAGCCACTGCGTTTGTAACTTAAGAAAACCAATACACTACCCCCAGGACTCTGCAACATGTGTGCATAGGGTGTAGGCTGTCCGAGCACGCATATGTATAAAACATAAAAACAGAGAGCATCCATCCCAAACTGGTAAGTGGGGGTGACTGCAAACGGGCTGAGACTTTATAAGCTTCTATATGTTCTAAAGAAAATGTGTTTGTCCATGTTCTGCATAACTGAAAGTTAAATTTTTAGGAAAGGAGTTACTGCTCACAGTTTAAGCTTCCAGGACTGAGAATATATAACAAGACTCAGGCTGCAAACCACAGTGATCACAACTTTTTTCCTGACAATCCCAAAGGTATCATAAAGACACAGACCCCACAGTACCCACAATTAATGACAATGGTGGTATTTGGACAACAGCAAAGGAAATTCATTGTATACCCATAAGCCACAACTTCTCAACGGCTAGAATCAACCTTTGCTACAGCATGAGATACACACAACATCTCTATAAAATTCACTCTCGAAGGCTTACTTTTTTTTCTTTTTTTGGCTGTACCTGCGGCACGTGGAAGTTCCCAGGCCAGGGATCAAATCTGCGTCACAGCAGCAGCCTGAGCTGCTGCAGTGACAATGTCGGATCCTTAACCTGCTGCACCACAAGGGAACTCCTGAAAGGCCTAGATTTTCTGACTCCAGCCCATCCAACCACCGTCCCCAACATGACATGTCCCTTAAACATTGCCCACTTTGGGTTGGGTTATTTTTTTTGTTTGTTTGTTTTTGGGGGGGGGTTGTCTTTTTGGCTACACCTGCAGCATACGAAAGTTCCCAGGCTAGGGGTCGAACTGGAGCCGCAGCTGCTGGCTCAAGGTAACACCAGATCCTTAACCCACTCAGCAAGGCCAGGGAGCAAACCCACATCCTCATGGATACTAGTCGGGTTCGTTACCACTGAGCCACCATGGACACTCCGCATTACCCACTCTGGGCAAGTCACTGGGTTTGAGTTTTCCAGCGTAAAAAATTTTTTAAAAAGGTTGGGTTTTGGTCAAGCGCTTCACCTGCCTCATAGGACGACCATAAGGATGTGAACGGATGACAGCAACACCCAATGATACCGCTTACATGTGGAAACTAAAAGACACAATGAACCTTCTTACAGAACAGACAATGACTCACAGACTTTGGAAAACCTTGGTTTTTCAAATAAGACAATCTGGGGGGGTGGGGGGATGCACTGGGGGTTTGGGATACAAAATCTGTAAAATTGACTTGTGATGATTTATGCACACCTAT
>PVHT021183579.1:273690-325348 GCA_004024745.2 Catagonus wagneri
GTGAGCTGTGGTGTAGGTTGCAGACGCGGCTCGGATCCTGCGTTGCTGTGGCTGCGGTGTAGGCCAGTGGCCACAGCTCCGATTAGACCCCTAGCCTGGGAACCTCCACATGCCGCGGGTGCGGCCATAAAATGACAAAAGGCAAAAAAAAAAAAAAAAAAGATAAACATCTGAAATTGTCATAAACATACTGTTGGCAGACATTAAAGGCGCTTCCGCTGAGGGCTCTGAGGGAGACGAGGAACGTGTTATTGGAGAGGGTACGGAAAAAGGGTCTTGTTATATATCGACAGAAAGCTTAGCTAATTTGCATCCTACAGCTGTATAGAAAAGAACCCATCCAGATGGCAAGAGATGTCAGGAGGGTGTGCTTTGGAGAAAAAGCCAAGGGCATGGCTGAACAACTTTCTAGTGCCTAGAAAGGAACAGAAGGCCACTATATTGGGTGACACACGGGGCTCATTTTTATTCTTTTTTTTGCCAGCCCTTGGCATATGGAGTTCCAGTCCAGGAGACCAGATCCAAACCAGAGCTGCAGCTGATCCTTTAACTCACGGTGCCCAGCGGGGGATCGAACCTGTGTCCTGGTGCTGCAGACACCACCAGTCCCATTGCACCGCAGAGGAAATTCCAACACAGCGGGAATGTGAAGAGATGGGGAGTGTGCCATCCCTCTAGAAGCAAAGAGTACAGATGGGATTATTCAGGAAAGGCCTGTGGCTGAACCTTTGATCCAAAGACACAGATGGGAGATCCACAGGTTTTTCAGCATCTTTTATCTGCAGAAACAGTGGCAGCTGGGCTGACAGAGACAAAGATGAAACGGGAGAAGTCTGTCTAACCCTAGAATTCTACAGGCAGGAAACAGACTCTTAATACCACTCAGCTGCAACCACGTGCTACCCTTGATGAAAAAGGAAGAAGACTCAGCGTCGAGCCCCGGGTCCAGGGCACAACATTAAGCCCCAGGGGATAATTCTGGGACCTTAGCGGGTGTTCCCGTTGTGGCTCAGCCGTAAGGAACCCAACAAGTATCCACAAGGATGCGGATTCTATCCTGGGCCTCACTCAGTGAGTTAAGGATTGGCGTTGCAGCAAGCCGTCGTATATTTAGCAACACGGCTCGGACCCCGCGTTGCTGTGGCTGTGGTGTGGACAGCTGCTCTAGCTCTGATTAGACCCCCAGCCTGGGAACCTCCATATGCGGCGGCTGTGGCCCTAACAAGCAAAATAAAAAACAAACACAAAAAAGCACCTGCACCACAGCGGACCCCAGACTCACAGCAGTGACGATACTGGATTCTTAAGCTGCTGAACCACCAGGAAAGTCCTCTTTTATTTTATTTTTTTTTTTTTTGGTCTTTTGTCGTTTTAGGGCTGCACTGCAGCATGTGGAGGTTCCCAGGCTAGGGGTCCAATCGGAGCTGTAGCTGCCGGCCTACACCACAGCCACAGCAATGCCAGATCTGAGCCGCGTCTACCACCTACGCAACAGCTCACGGCAACGCCAGATCCTTAACCCACTGAGCGAGGCCGGGGGTCGAACCTGCGTCCTCATGGATGATAGTCAGATTCACTTCCACTGGGCCACGATGGGAACTCCGAGTTCTTTAAGGATTGACTTTAATGAATGCCTCAGATAGTTTCTCCATTTTATCCAGCATTTCAGTTTTTTCAGTGGAAGTGTTCATCCCCATAACCTTTCTGGCCATATTCTCAAACCGCAGAGGTGCTCAGAACATGAGTAATAAAGGCAAATATTGACAATTTTTGACATGCACCTGCATGTCAAACCTGTGTGACAAAAGACGATATGAGCAAGGTGAAAAGATACAGCCCAGCCAGGAAGAACATACTTCAGTAGAGATAAAAGGTTTAAAGAGCATCACCCAGAATTATCAAGAACTCATTGACTTCAACATGCAAAAGACGAACCATTCGAATGCGGCAAAGGAGGTGTATGTATAACTTGCTCAAAGTGGCTGATAGTCACACACAAGCCGTTCAGCCTTACTGCCGATTTAAGTACACTGGACAGCTGTCATTTTCTGACCGCTCTTTCGGTGTTTGAGGAATTCCCTCTATTGACAGTCCCCTCACACCACGGAGGGTAGAATATCAGACGCTCGGTCCCAGCTGTACGGCCAGGCCGACGCTGAGTCAGGTCCAATGCAGAGCAGCCTCCACGACGGCGATAACTCGCGTCCAAGGGCGCGGAGGCCGCGGGCTCCCACCAGCCCCGGGGGTGCGGGGTGCTGTCAGTGGTGTTGGGGTGTGAGCGCTCACATCTGGGCCCCCGCGTTGTCTTCATTCTGTCCCCACTGCCAGCTCTCAGCACCACTGGCACCTTTCTGTCTTTGAGCCTGGTCTCCCACCCCTCCTGGAGGTTTTAGCTGCCTTTATTTATTCATTCACTCACTCATTCATTTTTGGTTTCTTTGTCTTTTTAGGGCCACACCCACGGCACATGGAGGTTCCCAGGCTAGGGGTCCAATCGCAACTGTAGCCACTGGCCTACGCCACAGCCACAGCAATACAGGATCCAAGGCGCATCTGTGACCTACACCACAGCTCATGACAACGCCGGATCCTCAACCCACTGAGCGAGGCCAGGGATCGAACCTGTGTCCTCACGGATGCTAGTCGGGTTCACTAGCCACTGAAGCCACGACGGGAACTCTGGTTTTAGCTGCTTTTAATAATTTCCTTTTCTGCTTAAATCAGAAATCTGCTTACATCAGGGAAATGCAATTTCAAACAACAGTGAGAGAGATAGGCTTTCATGCCCAGGACACGAGGAGAACAGAGGACTCCCACGCTGCTGAAAGGAGTACAAATTGGTATAGATGCTTTGGGGGACAATTTGTTAATGGCTGAGAACTGGAATGTTGATATCTCACAACCTGGAAATTTCACCTCTAGTCCCATTCTCTGAACTACAGCCGGGGGTGACAAACATGAGTCTATTCACTGCAGCACCATTTATAACACACACACACACACACACACACACACACGCAAAGCCAAAACCTACTTTGATGTCAGTGTGGAATGAATAATCAATTGCAGTATATTCATATAAAGTATGGACTAGAGCAGTGTGTCCTCCCAAGACGGACAGACCTCGAAAACGTCCTTTTGGGTGAAAAGGGCACTGCAGAAGGGCACGCACATGGCAAACCGCTGTGTCCACTTAAAGACGGGACCCTCAACCACAACCGAGGACGGGCCAAACAGAGGACATGTGTATCTACGTCTACACCCTGGTTGTGATGTCACACCAGGTCCCATCATGAAGGGAAACTGGCCAGAGTGTTTAAAGTCTCACAACTGCATGTGAGTCCACAATTAAATCAATAAAGAATTCATTAAAAGATATCAAACAGTATCTGTATTGCTTATAGCGAAGTGGGAGATTATCTAAGAGACATAAGCCCCTTGTCTGAAAGAGCAGTGAGCCTTTTCAGTTCTGCAGCCCCATTCCATCCTTCTTGTAATTATGTAGCAACTACGTCCAAGCCAGCAGCCCTGCTAAGGGTGCTCCAAGCGTTTCTTATCAGTTTTTCAGCTTCTGTAACCTTGCTTGCTCAGTTTCTCAGGCAGGAACACTGTCTGCTCTGGGAAAGGGGAGGGCCGGGTTGCTCACACAGGGAAAACAAGACCCTGTATTGCATAAAAGTTGCTGAGAACAAAGCGCTGGTGCTCAGACTCTGGAGGCGACTCCTCTGAGCCCGCACCGGTGCTGAGTAAACCTTGCTTTCCCGCATCTCCGAGTGCCGTTTGCCCCCTTCCACCGCCACGGTTTCTGCAGTTTCTGCAATGTTTTCTGGTGCCTTGGCCGAGAATCCAACAACCGAGCTGGCCCCTTGTGCCACCGCAGTCGGGGAACCGGGAGAGGCCACGGTCGCCGGCCCGGCGACAGGCGGATAGTGCGCACCCGGCCGTTTTGCCGGATCCCAACCCTCACTCGGGCTGTGCCGGCCCGGCTCACACCGCTTCCCGAACGGACTCAGAAGGAGAGTGGAGACAGGTTTGGGGACAGGGCGTTGGACTGGTGAGTGCCCCAGGGACACCTGCCCAAGTCAGGACCCGCCATACGGCGGACAGAGAGACTGATCGCCTCTCAGTGACCAGAGGGTCACTCGGGTCAGGGTTTGTTCCCTTGGGATCAGGTGGCCTGTCCGTTCTGGTGTGTGTGTGTGTGAGTGACTGGAGAGAACGGGAGCCCGTGCTCCACCGTCTTCGGACTGCGGAGCCAGAGTGTGTCCCAACCTGCAGTTCCACGGCGACCCTCCTGCGGCTGACGGTGGCCTCTTCGGAGGAATCCTGACGTTGGGGTTTATACAGTCCCACCGATCCTACGAGGCGCCTGAAGTGTCTCCTCCGGGGAGCGGTCAGGCGGACGAAGCGACTGTTCCCTGGGGCCGTGTCCTCGCTGTCACAGGGTGGGACTTGGCACAATGGGCAAATCGGCTTCCAAGCCCACTGTCTTAGAGTGTATGGTCAAGAATTTTAAGAAAGGATTTTCTGGAGATTATGGTGTTAAACTGAGTCCCGGAAAACTGCGTACCCTTTGTACCTTAGAGTGGCCCTCCTTCGGGGTCAGACGGCCCTCGGAAGGGACCTTAGATGTGCCCGCGGTCCAGGCAGTATACGATGTTATAACAGCAGACCCTGGACACCCAGAGCAATCTCCATACATCGATCAGTGGTTAGAAGTTGCCCAGTTGAGGCCCCCATGGGTTCGGCTCTGCATCATAGGCCAGGGACAGTGTAATGTTCTAGTGGCCCAGTCCAAGAAGAAAACCTTGCCTCGAGAAAAGGAGCCGCCTATTTTCCAAGGGGAAACTGAGGACTCACCCCCTGTGCCACCTCCCTATGCACTGCCGGCCCCCCCTTTGGGGGCCGGAGGTCCCCAGGTACCAGATAGCCCACCGCCTCCTGCCTCTCCTCCTGCTGCTGCTCCCAAAGTCCCCAAGGCCGTATCGCCCCCGCAGCCGGATTCCCCGGAGCCAGTGAGCAGGCGTCTCCAGTCGGCCGGGGGAGCAGCCGCTCCAGCACTGCAAATGCCCTTATGGGAGATGTGGGGACCACGGCTTACCACCCCCGAGGGCACCATACAAGAGAGGGGACGAGTTTTTCATTACCGGCCCTTTTCCACCACCGATCTCCTCAACTGGAAACTCCACACTCCCTCGTACTCTGAAAAGCCTCAGGCCCTGACCGACCTCTTAGAATCCATTTTCCAGACCCACCGCCCCACCTGGGCAGACTGCCGGCAACTCCTCTTTACTCTCTTTAACGCTGAGGAGCGCCGACGAATCGCAGCAGAAGCCCAGAAATGGCTGCAGGCCAACGTCCCAGGGGATCGGCTCAACCCGGCCAACTGGGTGGGGGAAGCCTTCCCAGAGGGAGAGCCCCGCTGGGACCAGAACACCGAAGAGGGAAGACGTAACTCAGAGAGGTACCGGCAGGCCCTCCTACAGGGGGCCAAGGCCGGGGCTAAGAAGCCTACCAACATGGCCAAGACCACCGAGGTACTGCAAAACCCAGCTGAAAGCCCAGCCGACTTGTATGAGGGGCTGTGTGAGGCTTTCCTAGTCTACACCCCTTTCGATCCCGAGGCCCCCGAGAACCAACGGATGATAAATGCTGCCTTCGTGGGACAAGCCCAACCAGATATCTGCAAAAAGCTACAGAAATTAGAAGGATTTGCAGGGAAAAATGCCACTAAATTATTAGAAATAGCGAACAAGGTTTTTGTTAACCGCGACCAGGTGGCCCGCTGCTGCGATGCAGAAAAGAGAGTGAAACAAAGAGGGACACTTCTGGCAAAACCGGTGCCCCCGGCGGGACCACCCCGCAAGGCATGGGGCCCAAGGCCAGGGAAAAGGAGCCCCCTGAGGCACGATCAATGTGCTTACTGCAGAGAGAAGGGACACCGGAAAAATGAATGCCCCAACCGTCCCGAGAGAAGGACCAAGGTGGCACCCCCACCTAGCCGGTACCAGTCCGAGCCATCCAGCGCAAACCTGACCGGCCTCGCGGAGTCCGACTAGGGGGGACCGGGCTCTCTCCAACTGGGCCCCCAAGAGCCCACGGTCAGAACTCCAGCAGGGGGCCACCCCGTAGACTTTACCGTAGCCACAGGTACCGAACACTCAGTGCTCACACAACCTGCAGCTCCCCTCTCGGGGAGAGAAGCCACCATCATTGGGGCCACAGGCAACCAAACCTGCAAGCCCTTCTGTGGTCCCCTGAGATGCTCGTTGGGAGGCCATCAGGAAATACATGAATTTCTTTACCTGCCTGACTGCCCAAGCCCCTTGATGGGAAGAGACCTGCTGGCTAAAACGGGGGCACAAATTTCCTTTTCGGCTGACGGATCGGCCCAACTCAAATTAACGGAATCCCCCTCTCCTTTAATCATGGTTCTCGCTGTAAGAAGGGGAGAGGAACGGCGCCTGTGCTCTGCCCCGTCAGAAATGGGGACCATTCCCCCAGAACTAGAGACTGAGGACCCGTTGGTCTGGGCCGAAGGGAACCCTCCCTCCCGGACTGGCGAAACGCCACGCTCCTGTCTTGATTGATCTGAAACCCGGAGCTCAGCCGGTAAAGCTGCGGCAGTACTCGATTCCCCGAGAAGCTCGACTGGGAATCCAGGCTCACCTAGACTGTCTGCTTCAACACGGACTGTTGATAAAGCGTCAGTCCCCCGGGAACACCCCCTTACTGCCAGTAAGGAAACCGGGGACACAAGGCTCAGGCCCGGTTCAGGACCTGAGAGCCATAAATGACGCACCAGCCACGCCGCACCCATCCGTCCCTAACCCGTCTGCCTGGCTGGGGCTGATCCCTCCCACCGCTGAGCGGGTCACTTGCCTGGACTTAAAAGATGCCTTCTTCTGCAAATGCACACGGGGACACAGGCGCGGCTCCCCTGGACGAGACTTCCCCAAGGATTTAAAAACTCTCCCATTCTTTTCAGCGGTGCCCTAGCCACTGACCTGGCTGGATTTCCTGGACAAAGACTGGGCTGTGTTTTGCTACAGTATATCGACAGCTTCTTGCTAGCTAGCACCACGCAGGCTCAGTGCCTAGAGGGAATAAAGCTCTCCTCCCCACTATTGGAGGCAGGGTATCGGGTATCAAAAAAAGAGCACAAATACGTAAAAAAAAAAACGGTCAAGTATCTGGGCTTTAACATCATGCAGAGCCGAGGGATGTTGGGACTGAAAGAAAGTAGGCAGTTTGTGCCACTCCGGTCCCTACCACCGGCCGGAAGGTGAGTTCCTGGGGGCAGCAGGATTCTGCCGGATGTGGACCCCCGGGTTTTCAGACTTGGCCAGGCCTCTGTATGAGGCTCTAAAAGGGGAAGAAAAGGCTCCCCTTGAATGGGGACCGAGCCAGGAGGCGGCCTTTCAGACAATCAAAACCGAACTCACTGAGGCTCCAGCCTTAGGACTTCCTGCTGTAACCAGAGAATTTAACCTTTTTGTTCATAAGAAAAAAGGATGGCTTTGGCAGTCCTAAGCCAAGAGTTCGGGCCTTGGCAGAGGCCGGTGGCATATCTGTCTAAGCAAATTGACTCAGTTGCGGCCGGATGGCCTTCCTGCCTCTGAGCACCGGCAGCTACCACCTTGTAGGGGAGGAAGGCGGAACCAAAACTAAGACGGGATGGTGGGTCACACAGGACCACCGGGTTTAGGTTCCAGAACAGCTGGCCTACAAACTGGCCCAGCAGCAGCACGAGCTGACCCACGTGGGCAAAGCCGCCTTAGAGACCTCGCGGGGCCAGTGCCGTCTCATTGCACGTCTTCCCGCGCTCTGCTCCTCTGTCTCCCAAAGGTGTACAACCTGTTTGCAGACTAATGCTCGCCAGGGGCCGAGCAGACCAGCTGGGACCCAGCACTGTGGACTGTCCCCGTTTGAGGCTATGGAAGTGGACTTCACTGCAGTCACCCCGAGCAGGGGATATAAATACCTACTAGGTTTTTTTTCTGTACCTTTTCAGGATGGGTAGAAGCCTTCCCCACCCGAACTGAAAACGCAAGGGAAGTAACCGAGGCACTCCTGAGGGACGCCGTTCCCAGATATGGAATGCCTCTGACCATCGGGTCTGACAAGGGACTGGCGTTTGTGGCCGGGACAGTGCAGCAGGTGGCAAGAGCCTTACAGATCCGGTGCAAGTTACATTCTGATTATCGCCCTCAGAGTTCAGGGAAAGTAGAATGCATGAACCGGACCCTTAAACAGACTCTGGCAAAGTTATGCCAGGAGACTAGCTTGCCCTGGGCAGACACGTTGCTGGTGGCCCTCCTGAGGTGAGGTGCTCGCCCCGAGCGGGAAGACGATTCTCGCCATTTGAAATTTTACTTTTTTTTGTTGTTGTCTTTTTGCCTTATCTAGGGCCGCACCCACGGCATGTGGAGGTTCCCAGGCTAGGGGTCTGACAGGAGCTGTAGCTGCCGGCCTGCACCACAGCCACAGCAACACGGGATCCAAGTCGTGCCTGCAACCTACACCACAGCTCACGGCAACGCCGGATCCTTAACCCACTGAGCAAGGCCAGGGATCGAACCCGTAACCTCATGGTTCCTAGTCGGATTCGTTAACCACCGAGCCACGATGGGAACTTGGCCATTTGAAATTTCATATGGGAGGCCACCTCCGCTGATCAGTTTGAGAGGAAACACCAGGGAGTTGGGGGACTTGGAATTACATAAACAATTGCAGGGGTTGGGGTTCACTATCTCACACATACACAGATGGGTCACAGATAGAATACCTGTGACCTCAAGCATAACAGTACATCCCCACAAGCCGGGGGCCACGTGTGGATAAAGGACTGGAAAAAAGAGCCTTTAAGGCCGACATGGAAAGGCCCCTGTACTGTAATTCTAACCACCCCGCTGCTCTCAAAGGAACAGGAATAGACAGATGCTTGGATCCATCACTCCAGAGTTAGGCTGGCCGGTCCAGCTGACGACCGAGGGGAATGGGAAGCCGCCCTTGATCCGGAGAGGCCTCTACGCCTGACCACACAGAGGAGGAGACAACGATCTCAAAGCCCTGCCCTGACCACACCGGAAGCTGGTCAGTCAACGCACGGCTGAAGCTTGAGGAATCGGCTGCCTGGTAAAATGACTGCCTTATCTTCCACAAGAGACTTTCTTACTGTCATATACTGTTGTCTTATATCCAACATGTACGTTTGCTGCCTGTTGTTATTAGTCTGGTCCCCCCTTGGCCCTGCCAGGATCCATCTCCTCAGGTGACCCATGCATTCGAGTGACTCGATCAGATCAGGGGGTCACATGGACTTTGCTTTTACTCCACTCATTTCTCCTATTCGGGAGAAATACAAGGACGTTGTACCCACAACAAAACGACTTATTCTATCTGCCAGCAGGGGGACTGATATACTTGCTTTGATCCACAATACTCACCAACTGAGGAATGGTTAGAGGTCCAGCTCTCTGGTAAGATATGGCATCCGATTAATCGGACCCAAATTACCAACCCCAAGTTGCCAAGCTCAGTCCCCTCTGATCCCCGTGAAGCTATGAACAGGTCATGGACTTCTACCAGACCATGTGGAAGCCCATCATGGGAAAGAGAATACAGACTCCAGGATAAATACATGTGCTGGGGGACCACCTGGAGCGGCTGCCAGGACTGCACTTACTGGACCTGCGTAACCTGGGCAACCTGGGATGAGGGAGACAGAACAGCTGCCCTTCAAAAGGGCACAGCCCCTCCGGACTGCCAGACTAAAACCTGTAGCCCAGTTAATTTCACTGTTTACAATTCCGGTGAGCCCAAGTAGAAGGAGGGTTTCAAAATTAGCATAGGCATGGAGTTCCCATCGTGGCCCAGTGGTTAATGAACCCTATTGGCATCCTTGAGGATGTGGGTTCGATCCCTGGCCTCACTCAGTGGGTTAAAGATTAGGCATTGCAGTGAGCTTTGGTGTAGTTTGCAGAGGCAGCTCAGATCCCATGTCGCTGTGGCAAAATCCAGCTGCTACAGTTCCAATTCTACCCCTAGCCTGGGAACCTCCATATGCTACACGTGCAGCCCTAAAAAGACAAAAAGACCAAAAAAAAAAAAGATAAAATAAAGTAAGACATTAAAAAAAAAATTAGCATAGGCATTAAAGGAAGAGGCCTTGACCCTGGAGCTCTGTTACGTTTCCAGAGGGTCACCGTATGCTCCAAGCCGCCTCTCAGAGGATCTTCCATTCCTTTTATGAGGAGATAAAGAACACCCCGCCCCCCATTCCGGCCACAACTAAGAACTTGTTTTTGGCCTTAGCTGAAACTATTGCACAAACCCTCAAGGTCTCCTCCTGTTAGGTGTGCGGGGGAACAAACACAGGAGACCAGTGGCCTTGGCAAGCTGGGGAACTGAACCCATTAGAGCCTCATAATGAGACTGCATACCCCCAACTCACCAGTGGGGTACGGCTCCTCAAAACTGCCATTATGGGGAAAACTGCCTTGAGAGGCGGGGAGGACGGTTCAGCGTCTCAGTCGGAACCCTAACATGTATAGGCCTAAGGTTTTACAACCTGACTGCCCAAAAGACCCAATGGCGGTCGTCCTCCAGCCTCTCAGAGCCCAAGCCTAATCCTCTAACTTTTCCCACCTCCGACGGGCATGGGATGGTATCAGAGCTGCTATCCAATGGGGAGCGCCAAAGGGTTATATTGGACTTGTGGGAAAATGGCATATTCTGTAATCCCCTAACCCGGGCCGGGGTGCACGTCCTGGGAACAACCAGGCCGTCCTTCTTCCTGCTCCCACCGTCACTAGGGCAGCAACTGGGAACTCCTGTACATAGGGCACAGGGCGCCCAGCGAGACCGGGCGGCTCTCCGGACTGGACACTGGAAAGATGTGAGCGGCCCCAGGACGGATGATTCAGTATCACGGGCTGGCTACTTGGGCAGACGATGGCTCTGGGGATGTCGCTCCCTATCTCTATGCCGAACTGCATCACCAGACGGCAGCTGGTGTTGGAACTCGTAACACATGACACTGCAGGGGCCCTGATGGTACGAGCCCAGCAGCACACTAGCGTCCGTAACGCCATCTACCAAAACGGCTTAGCCCTGGATTATTGGCTTGCTTCTGAGGGAAGGGTTTGTAAAACCTTTAACCGAGTAACTTGTCTACAAATAGATGACACAGGAAAGGTGATAGAAGAAATCACTGGCTGCATGACTAAACCTGCCCGTGTGCCTGTGCAGACTTGGAAGGGATGGGACACCGACAGTGCCTTCGATAGATGGTTCTCCTGGCTGGGAGGAATTTCGACAATGGTCAGAATAATCATGGTCATACTCAGGGGTGCCTGCTTATTCCTTGCCTTACACCCTCTCCTGATGAATATTATAAAAGGTTTTATAGAAACCATGGTGGGAAGAGAAACAGCCTCCCACTTGTTACTCATCAAAGGTTACCCCAGGGAGGGCACTCATTTCTAAAAAAGGGGAGTAGGGACTTTCGGTTGTACTCAGCAGAAATGAACCTGACTAGCATGCGTGAGGATGCGGGTTCGATCCCTGGCCTTGTTCAGTGGGTTAAGGAACCCGTGTTGCCACGAGCTGTGGTGTGGGTCGCAGACACAGCTCATATCTGGCGTTGCTGTGACTGTGGTGTAGGTCAGCAGCTGCAGCTTTGATTCAACCCCTAGCCTAGGAACTTCCATATGCTGTAGGTGCAGCCCTAAAAAGAAAAATAAATGGAAAGTAAAAAAATAAAAAAGGGACGTGGCCCAACACAATTTGGTGGAGCATGGCCTCTGGCCACAGGGCTGGCCGGACCACCTCCAACCCCCAGCCCCACGAGAGACCAGCATCCGTGTCTCTGGGGTTGTCGTGGGGACTAAGTGGGTCCTAACAACAGTGCCTGGCAGCTGGGCTCAGTTCCTGCAGGGTACAGCCAGGACCCAGGCGGAGACCCTGCCCGCTCCACAGCCCCCAGCACCTTGTTTCAAAGTCAGGGTCACCGACCTCGTTCACTGCGAGGAAGCAGCTCAGAGAACACGATGCACAACTCGCCCAAGGTCTCCTGGCGCTGAAGAGGTGCAGATCCTGACACAGCCCCATTTGAAAAGGGTGAACACTGAGGATAAATTAGCCCTGGTGAAGGCACAGGGGGGCTTGGTCAGGGAAGGGGAGGGGTCCGGGTGATTTGGGCCATATTGACCTGTGGAGTCCCTCTATCTCTCAGCCCTGTTCAGACACAATATTCAGGAGAAATGACTGAGAAATTCGTCAGAGAGAAAGGTGCTTCCTCGTCTTCCCACTATGTTAGGAATACAAGAAAGAAAAGGCATGAAAAAGCATTCCCACATCATTGACTGAAAAGGATGGGCCCAGGGCGCCACCTGCAGGCGACTTTGTTTTCCGCGGACTCGATCCAAGAAAACCCCTCCTCCGGGCTCCTGGAACCGCGTGCCAGTCTCCCCACGCCGCCCCAGTCCCGCTGCCCAGGTCTCAGCTCTAACGTGTCCCTCCAGAGGTCCCTCCGCCCCGTGCTGCCTTCATTGGGCCCAGCAGTTTCTGTAACAGTGAACAGACTTTATCCCCGCCGCCACGATCCTTTCGTCCATGTCCCCCAAAAGTGGCAGCTCCTGAGGGTGGGCAGGGACCTTAACTCAGCAATCCCCGCAGGCCTGCCTCTCAGTGAACACTTACTGAATTCGCCTAGTGCGATGCGGTATAGATTTTTCCTGTGCATATGCTAATATGTACTTGTTTAATACTAGAAAAACACATCTGGGGTCATGGCGCACAAATGATACTGCTGCCTGATGCTTCCCTTTAACAATATGCTTTTGACTGAATCTGAACCCTTATGAGAGGGCTGTCCAGGAATCCGCCTAGCTCCATTCACTCATTCAATCGTCCATCCAACCATCCATCATATTTACAAAGCTTGTACCCCCAGACTGTCCAGTACAGCACATACCAGTAACAGGGGCCCACTGAGTACTTGACAGGTAGCTATTGAAAATTGGGGAACTGAGTTTTTCATTTTTATTTCTTTTTAATTAATTTATTCAGCTATGGGAAAACATTCAAGTACATAAAACTAGGCACAATTTGAGTATATGAATCTACTTTTCTTTTCCTTTTATTTTAGGGTTCCGCCTGTGGCATATGGAGGCCAGGCTAGGGGTCGAATCGGAGCTGCAGCTGCCGGCCTACACCACAGCCACAGCAATGCTGGATCCAAGACGTGTCAGTTACCTGCTCCATAGCTCATAGCAACACTGGATCCTTAACCCACTGAGCAAAGCCAGGGATTGAACCTGCGTCTTCAAGGACACCAAGCACCTTCGTTACTGATGAGCCATGATGGGAAGTCCAACACAAGGGTTCTTTACGTCTACGTCCAGCGAAGATATCACATCCTTTATTCATTCATTCATTTATTAAATCATTCATTTATTCAATCACTCATTCATTTGGCAGACATCTCCAAATGCTGTGTCAAGCCTGAGAGCTTCTAGAAAAAAATCGCTGTTCTTGTTCCCAACTGTCCCAGAGTTTAGGAGGCTTTCTCATATATTTCATTCACTGGCATTAACATTTTACTCGACATGCTTCATCACTTGCGATCCTTATTTATACATGTGAGACTAAGCCGCACACACCACAGCCCTTAACTTGGAAATACTAGAGGGAGTGCGTGCTCCCTGGAACGGGGATGCTCTCATGTCACCTTTGCTCAGCTTTCGGCTGCAACACATTTAACCCTGATTGTATATTAGATCTAATCTACTGTCCGTATTCCAATATTGTCAGTTTTCCCAGCTGACTCAATAAAATCCTTCAGGAGTACTTCCCTCTGGTACAGGACCCAGCTAAGAGCAGGCACTGGAATTAGCTGTCACGTCTCTCTAGTCCCCGAGTCCCTTTGAGGCAGGTGAATAAACTGTGGCCCCCAAAGCATAAAGATCCGTCCCAGGGCATTCTCCAGGTGGTCGGCAGCATAGCTGCTATAACTTATCCTGGTCGGCTGAGGGCTCTAAACCCTAAAAGGTCCAGTCCTGAGCTATAGCCCCTTCTTTTTTTCTTTAGGGCCGTACCTGCGGCATATGGAGGTTCCCAGGCTAGGGGCTGAATCAGAGCTCCAGCCGCCGGCCACAGCCACAGCAACACTGGATCTGAGCCCTGTCTGCGACCTACACCACAGGTCATGGCAATGCCGGATCCTTAACTCACTGAGCAAGGCCAGGGATCAAACCCGCCTTCTCATGGATATTAGTTGGGTTCGTTACCACTGAGCCACAATATGAACTCCCACTAAATATGTATTTTTTTTTGTCTTTTTGCCTTTTTATGTAGAGCCACACCCGCGGCATATGGAGGTTCCCAGGCTAGGGGTCTAACAGGAGCTGTAGCTGCCGGTCTACACCACAGCCACAGCAACGCGGGATCCGAGCCGCGTCTGCAACCTTCACCACAGCTCATGGCAACGCCAGATCCTTAACCCACTGAGCAAGGCCAGGGATCGAACCCGCAACCTCATGGTTCTTAGTTGGATTCGTTAACCACTGAGCCACAAAGGGAACTCCTAAATATGTATTTTTATACTACACATACTAAATATATCTATTTTATGTTTACCATGTCTCTGTCTTTCTTTATAGATTTATAATTTTACTACATATAGTATATTATACCATATATCAAAATGTATACAAATTTATATAAAAATATATTTATATTTTACTGCATACATTTTTTATAGCTTTCTATATATACTATGTATCTACTATAATAGAACTTCATCTATACATACTTTATATCTCCAATACTATAAATACTATAATAAACACAAAATATAATTCATAAATGTTCTTATTTATATAACACATTTTATATAAATATAATATTACATAAAATTAAATGTCTTCTATATATATAATAAAATTATAAGTCTGTAAAGAAAGACAAGGGCATGAGAAACATAAAATTTAATGCCATTTCCACACAGTTTCAAGGGTTTTATCAATGAGAATCACTTGTGTATGGAATTCTTCAAGGTCAGGCCACCTGGGGAACTCCAGCTCCCTGAGGACCACGGTCTGAGAACTGGCAGATTCTGCCCACTGAGGTCCTGTTCCTTCTAACTTGATAGAAAAATCACAAAGAAAGTGCAAATCTGTTCTAAAAGCCCAGCTCTTCTCCAAATGAATACACACACAAAGCAATTTTGTACATAGAATCTTGGATTGTACCCTGCTGTTTCTCAGTTTTCCCTCCTAATTTGCGTTGTTTTTATGTTTTTTCTGCACCATTTAGATTCCTCCTTCCCCAGGGCTGCAGCGCCTGGGTCGGGGGTCGAGGCGAGAATAACCTCTGAGACAGTGAGATGCTCTGCCTCACGGGAGCCCCAGCTTCTGGACGCATCAAAGCCCCGCTAACCATTCGCTCTCCAGTTGTTTGCAGATTCGGGTTCAGAGCCGTGCACACAGCATGTCCTGTCAATCCGGGGTTCCCCATCTTGCAGCACTTCAAACACAGCAGTGGTGCTGCTGTCCGCTCCCCGGAGGACCAACAGGAAGACCCCTGCCTGCCTCCCTTCCCTTTTTATTGGTCTCCTTCCCGCCTCACGTTAGAGACAGGAGGCATCATCTCCCACATGCACCACCGACAAGAACACCTTCTCTAACACCTCGCCGGCTGCGTCCCTCAGGACGGCTCTTGGGTCAGCCCTCTGCGGCCATGGCCGGGAGCAGGTGTGCCTCTCATTCCACAACCATGACTGCAGGCTGGCTGAGACGCATATCCAAAATCGGGCCACCAGAGACCGGCAGGCACACGAAAAGATGCTCCACACTGCTAATTATTAGGGAAATGCAAGTCAAAACTACCATGAGGTACCACCTCATACCAGTCAGAACGGCCATCATTCATAAGTCCACGGATAACAAGTGCTGGAGAGGGTGTGGAGAAAAGGGAACCCTCCTACACTGCTTGTGGGAATGTAAATTGGTACAACTGCTATGGAAAACAGCACGGAGGTTCCTCAGAAAACTAAATACAGAACTACCATAGGACCCAGCAATCCCACTCCTGGGCATATATCCAGATAAAACTATAATTCAAAAAGATCCATGCACACATATGTTCACGGCAGCACTATTCACAATAGCCAGACATGGAAACAACCCAAATGTCCATCAATAGATACACGGATTAAGAATATGTGTTAAATATATACAGTGGAATACTCAGCCATAAAAAACCCCAAATAATGCCATTTGCAGAAATATAGATGCAACTAGAGATTCTCATACTAAGGGAAATAAGTCAAAATGAGAAAGACAAATACCATATGATGTCACTTACATGTGGAATCTAAAATATGGCACAAATGAACCTATCTACAAAACAGAAACAGACTCAGACATGGAGAACAGACTTGTGGTTGCCGAGCGGGAGGGAGTGGAATGGACAGAGATTTGGGGGGTTAGTAGATGCAAACTATTTGGAGGGGATAAGAAATGAGGTCCCACTGTATAGCACAGGGAACTATATCCAACCTCCTGGGACAGACCATGACGGAATATATATATATATATATATATATATATATATATATATATATACACATATACACACACATATATATATACATACACATATATATTTTAGGGCCCAGCCTGAGGCATATGGAAATTCCCAGTCAAATCAGAGCTACAGCTGCCAGCCTACACCGCAGACACAGCAACACCATATCTGAGCCTCGTCTGCAACCTACACCACAGCTCACAGCAATACTGGATCCCCAACCCACTGAGCAAGGCCAGGGATCAAACCTGCATCCGCATGGATACTAGTAGGATTCATTACTGCTGAACCACAACAGGAACTCCGAAAAATATTATTTTTAAAAAAGAATGTGCGTATATATGTATAACCGATTCGCTTTGCTATACAGCATAAAGGAGTACAACACTGTAAGTCACCTATCCTTTATTTATTTATTTATTTAGTCTTTTTTAAAGCCGCATCTGCGACATATGGAAGTCCCCAGGCTAGGGGTCAAATCAGAGCTACAGCTGCAGGCCTGCACCACAGCCACAGCAATGCGGGATCTGAGCCTCGTCTGCAACCTACACCACAGCTCATGGCAACGCTGGATCCTTAACCCACTGAGCGAGGCCAGGGATGGAACCCGCGACCTCACAGTTCCTAGTTGGATTCGTTTCTGCTGCACCACGACAGGAACTCCAATCATTTTATTTTTGAAATGACTTTTATTTTTTCCATTATAGTTGGTTTACAGTGTTCTGTCAATTTTCTACCGTACAGCAAAGTGACCCAGTGACATATACATATATACATTCTTTTCCTCACATTATCCTCCATCATGTTTCATCACAAGTGGCTGGATATAGTTCCCAGTGCTATACAGCAGGATCTCATTGCTTTCCATTCTGAAGGCAATAGTTTGCACCTATTAACCCCATATTCTCAGTCCATCCCACTCCCTTCCCCTCTCCCTCCCCCTTGGCAACCACAAGTCTGTTCTCCAAGTCCACGAGTTCCTTTTCTGTGGAAAGGTTCATTTGTGCCAAATATTAGATTCCAGATATAAGTGATATCGTATGGTATTTGTCTTTCTCTTTCTGACTTATTTCGCTTAGTATGAGAGTCTCTAGTTCCATCCATGATGCTGCAAATGGCATTATTTCATTCTTCTTTATGGCTGAGTAGTATTCCATTGTGTATATAAACCACATCTTCCCAAGCCATTCATCTGCTGATGAACCAAATCACAATAAATCTGATAAGCGTCCACTCACTTGGCTAAGATGAAATTCAATTTCATGTTTTTCTGTTGTTTTTGTTTTTTTCAGGCTGTTGAGTTTGGGCCCCAGTGCTGACAAAGCAGCCCAGGCTGGTGCAGGGCTGGGAGGTAAAGTGGGGGTCTGTGCCCCTGCTCGGGCCGTCACCAATCAGTCCCCTCTGGCCCAACAGGGTTCCCAAGACTGCTGAGGCTGCAAGGTGGCAACGAAGATGCCCAACACCCACAAGCCACTCTGCTGGAGTTCCTGCCACCAAGACCCATCCTAGGTCTCTGCCACCTGGTCCACTGCCCTCCAGACTCAGGGCGGGGGCACCGCCCAGGTTTGAGCCTCCTTCCAAAAACCAGCGGCAATCCCCACCCTCTGGAACCAGATTGGTCCTTTAGAAAATACTTCTCATTCTTTGAAGATAAAGCTGACAGGAAAGTAAGGGCATAGCTCACGCACCTGATCTTACTGGAACCTCCCCAGCCTATGAGGTAAATACTATTGTTATTCCCATTTTCCAGATAAGGAAATTGAGGCCTGAAGAATAAACTGCCCAGTGTTATGGAGCAAGGGAGGCAGTTTGTTTACCCTCAGCCTAGGTCTTTCCTTCTCACCTAAGCCCCAGGCTTCCCAGTGAGGGATGTGGCAGAACACTTTCCATTTGATTTTATTTTTTAATTTTTTTTTTTTTTTTTTTTTTTTTTTGCTTTTTAGGGCCACACCTGCAGCATATGTAAGTTCCCAGGCTAGGGACTGAACCAGAGCTACAGCTGCCGGCCTGCACCACAGCCACAGCAACATGGGACCCACATCTGTGACCTACACCACAGCTCACGGTAGCACTGGATCCTTAACCCACTGATTGAGGCCAGGGATCAAACCCGCATGCTCATGGATACTAGTCGGACTTGTTTCTGCTGCACCACAACAGGAACACCCACTTTCCATTTTAATAGTTACCTGCTAGTCACCCTCATGTGAACTGAAATACAACTAGCTGCCAAACTCATAAATTCAGGGAACTCCAAATTCACTCTTAAAATGATCTGAACTTTAAAATTAGGTTTCTGATGTACTGAACTTTCTAGGCCCAAGGTGGAGCCACCCCTGCCAAGGGTGCCACGTCGGCAAACCCGTGGCAGAGAAGGAGCCCTGTAACTGCCCTGGCTGACCAGAAACTCAGGGCGTCCAGTCAGCCCGTCACCTCGCCACCAGCCAGCCCCGTCTCTGTACTTATCTGCTTGTTCCTTCTCACCCCAAACAACGCTGACTCCATGGCCCCCACTGGTCAGATTTTTTTTTTCCCCTCTTCCTTGTCCTTCTTTTCTCCACTGTGCCTGCCACATATTCAGGTTCCCAGACCAGGGAGGTACCCAGGCTAGGAGTCTAATCGGAGCTGTAGCCGCCGGCCTACACCACAGCTACAGCAACACTGGATCCGAGCCGCATCTGCAAACTACACCACAGCTCATGGCAAGGCCGGATCCTTAACCCACTGAGCAAGGCCAGGGATCGAACCCACAACCTCATGGTTCCTAGCTGAATTCGTTAACCACTGAGCCACAACAGGAACTCCAATGAAGTGTTAAAAAAAGTTGGTTTGTATCACATAAATGCTCTTCTTTAATCATTGTTAACAGATGGAAATAAAAATTCTACCCCTGGAAGCACAGCACCTGAGCTGAGGAAGCCTGGTCCTAATTTGGGGTCCGGGCAGAGACTCTGACCTTGGGGGCCCTGAAGTTGGCTGCAGGGTCCAAACCTTGGCACTAGGTCTATACAAAGAACTGACTGAAGGCCCTAGCACCAACCTGCCGACTCAAATTACCAGCAAAGTCTATTTCCGACCGTCTGTGGGGCAGGAGGACAGAGGCGGGCCAGCATCACCGGGCCATTGGCAGGACGCTTCCTACCGACCTGCAGGCAGGTCCACACCTGCGTGTGACGCCCCAGTGGAGACCCCCCGCCGGCAAGAAGCCGATCTTCAGTGTTGCTGGGGGGACATGTGATGTGGGGAACAAACCGGGCTGCTGATCACAAACGGAGGCAAAACCCCAATTAAAGTGTATTTACACCTGTGTGAATGGACATTTGGTAAAAAGATGGACACCACTGATGCGATCACTTAACCACGGGTTAGACGTGATTCATGAGGTTGTGGCCCTTTAGTACATCCAGAGTGGAGCTTGGTCTAGAATCAGCAATCTGATCTTGGAGTTCCCCGCGTGGTACAATGGGATCAGTGGCATCTCTGCAACAGCAGGACGCAGGTTCAATCCCTGGCCGGGCAGAGTAGGTTAGAGGACCTGGTGTTGCCGCAACTGCGGCTCAGATGTGACCCCTGGCATGGGAACTAGCCCCATATGCAGTGGGGCAGCCAAAAAAGAAAAAAAAAAGAAAATCTGACCTCAGAACAGACAGAAAGTTACGATCCTGACTCTTCGACCCGAGTGACACTTAACCTCTTGAACCCCTGGTGCCTCATTCATTCCTTCAATATTTATTTAACTCCCACATTGGCAGACCCTGTTTCAGATTCCAGGGACTCTGCATTGACCAAAACAGATAAAATGAATCTCTGTTCTTACGAAGTGAATTTCTAACACTGGCCGAGACAGATATGCCCCAAACAGCCAATCTCTTTCATGGATAAAATGCAGAGTGACTCCCAGAAGCTCTGCAGATAAACCAGAGGAGGCAGACAGGGTGGGGCACCAGCCTAGAGAAGGGATCCTCCCGGTCTGGGCGTGTTCTGCACCTTATTTTCTCTCGTGGCTTTGACCTGAGGCCAGTCCCGACTGCAGAACTTCACCATGGGCACCCAGGGGTCTAAAACCCCTGTAGAGATTCTGTCTTTCTGGGCAGGGGACCTGGAGAAGGGTGCCCTGAGGTCTGAAGAGTGCACACAGGGAGAAATCCCATTTCTCTCTCTCCTTTTTCCTCCTCGCTGTCCCCAAGGGCAGCCCCAGTCACAGAACTAAAACTCTGTGAAAACCCCATCTTTTCTGGCCACGCACCATAAGGGGCCAGAACATGCGGAGAGAATCCTGGAAAGCACAGAGCTGGAGAAGGGACCCCTGAGTCTGGAAGTGAATCCACTTTAATCAATATAAGCCTATTCCAATTATCCACTTCCCCTCGTATGAGTTTTGTTAGTGTTTTTGAACAACTGACCAATTCATCTAAGTTATCAAGTTTGTGGGCATAAAGTTGTTCATAATATTCCTTTATTATCCTTTTAACGTCTATAGGATTGGCACTGCTGACCCCTATTTCATTTCTTTCTTTCTTCTTTTTTTGTGTGTGTCTTTTTAGGGCTGCATCCATGGCATACGGAGGTTCCCAGGCTAGGGGTCGAATTGGAGCTGTAGCCTCCGGCCTACACCACAGCTACAGCAACACCGGATCCTCAATCCACTGAGCGAGGCCAGGGATCTAAACATACAAATCTATGGATACTAGTTGGATTCATTTCCACTGAGCCATGACGGGAACTCCCCTATTTCATTTCTGACACTAGTAGTTCACATCTTGTCTCTTTTTTCTCTTGGCTATCAAGGCTAGACGCTTATCAACTTTATTGATCTTTTCAAAGAGCCAGATTTTATTTTTATTCATTTTCCCTATTGATTTCTCCTCTTTTTAGGGACACAATGCCATGTACACACTAATCAAAACAAAGCTGGAAGCTAGCTGTATTAGTATTGGACCAAGCAGATTCCAGAGCAGGGAATATTGTCGGGGATGAAAACGAATATTTAAAATAGCAAGGGGTCCAGTTCATCAAAAAGACAAAGCGACCCTAAATGGACATGCAGCCAATACAGAACCTCAAAGTACAAGAGAGAAGTGATAAAACTGAAAGGAGAAACAGACAAATCTATCATCAGAGCTGGATGTTTCCAACATTTCTCTTTCAGCAACTGACAGAGCACAGGGATAGAAAGCCAGAAGGCGTCACAAGATTGGAGCAACATCAACAACCCAGTGGGCCTCACTGACATTTACTTTTTTTTTTTCTATGGAGGTTCCCAGGCTAGGGGTCCAATCAGAGCTACAGCTACCAGCCTACACCACAGCCACAGCAACGCCGGAGACTTAACGAGCGAGGCCAGGGATCAAACCCACAACCTCATGGCTCCTAGTGGGATTCATTTAGGCTGTGCGACGACGAGAACTCCCTCACTGACACTTTCCGAGCAGTTCACCACAGTAACTCAAAGACCATGCACCAAGGGAGTCCACGTTCTTGGCCACAAATCGCGATAAATTCTAAAAAGGACTGAAATCATACAAACGACGTTCTCTGCTCACAACATAATTAAACTAGAAATTAATTTTGGAGACAAATCTGGAAAATTCTCAAGCATCTGCAAAATGACAACACATGTTCAAATAACCTATAGGTACGAGAAGAAATCATAATGGAAATGAGAAAACATTTTCAACAGAAAACACATCACATTATCACTTGTGGGATGTAACTAAAGCAGTGCTTAGAAGGAAAATTATAGCCTTAAATTCAGATGCTATCATCCCAGTCCCTCCATGACACTGTTCCCTACCGACCTCTCCCCAGTGACTTCAGGATCACTGCTTAGATGACTTTTTTAAGGTTTGCAAAACTCTGCTTCTCCAATTTTACCGAACCTTCTGCTTTTATCAGCTAGAATTATTTTACAGACAGGCCCTTTCCCTCACCAACTATGTGATTACCTTTAAATTCAAAGGTACATAAACAAAACAAGGTTGCTTGTGGCTTGAGTATTTGTTTATTTTTATTTCAGGCCACACCAGCAGCATGTGGAAGTTCAGGGCAGGGATGGAACTGGGGCCACAGCAGTGACACTGGAGCCTTAACCCTCTGAGGCACCAGGGAACTCCCAGCTTGAGTCTTTTATTTATTTTCAGAATGGGACAAGGCCCCAGCAACAGTAACCTGCCATCAACAGAACGTATTTATTTATTTACGCTTTTTTTTTTCTTTCTTCTTTTTAAAAGGCTGCATGTGGAAGTTCCCAGGCTAGAGGTTGAATCGGAGCTGCAGCTACTGGGCTACACCACGGCCACAACAACGCCAGATTCAAGCTGCATCTGCAACTTACACCACAGCTCACGGCAACACCAGATCCTTAACCCACTGAGCAAGGCCAGGGATCGAACCCGCATCCTCGTGGATACTAGTCAGGTTCGTTCTCACTGAGTCACGAGGGGAACTCCAAGAGAATCTTTTTTAAAAAAGCATTATGAACAAACGGATTTCAACATTACTTGTATCAATCATATATAGTTTTTAATTGCTTTTGAGGCTCAAATTGTTCCCGTAGGGGCCTCTTAAAGTCCTCTCCTCCTCCCAACCATTTACCATAAAAGCTTTTAAACATACAGAAGTGTTGAAAGAATTTTCCAGTGAACAGTTACAAACCTAGCAGGTAGATCCTATAGTTAACATTTTTCTTTGACCAGCACCATCAATACTACTTACTTTCAAATGCTTTTCAGTTTAACCTGTACCCTTCTAGGCCTTTTTCTATGTATTTCACGTATCTACCTCATGTATCAGTCAGCGAGACTGCTATAACAAAACACGACAGACTGGGAAGCTGAAGACAAGACACATTTCTCCCGGTTCTGGAGGCTGGAGGTCCAAGATCAAGGTGTTAGCAGCTCTGGCTTCTCCTGAAGTCTCACGGGTTTGGGCTGCAGCCACCTAGACCTGAGCCGGGCTGGAGAACCCATTTCCATTTTGCGTGTCTGGCAACTTGGTGCTTGTGTTGGGAGGGGGACCTCAGTTCCTCCACAGGGGGGCCCTTCCAGAGGACATGGTGGCTAGCTTCTTTCAGAGCCAGGGATCAGGGAGAGAGAGCCAGGTGGAAGCTTAACATCCTTAGGACCTAGACTTGGAAGTCACGGAGTATCACCTCTGCCATATCCTGTTCATCTGAAATAAGTGATTAATGGAGTTCCCGTGGTGGCTCAGAGTTCCCCATGGTGACCAGTAACCATGAGGACGCACGTTTGATCCCTGGCCTCACTCAGCGGGTTAAGGATCCAGTGTTGCCGCGAGCTGTGGTGTATGTCGCAGACGCGGCTCGGATCCCGAGTTCCTGTGACTGTGGCACAGGCGGGCAGCTGCAGCTGCGATTCGACCCCTGGTCTGGGAACCTCCATATGCTGCAGGTGCGGCCCTAAAAAGCAGAAGGGGAAAAAAAAAAGAGAGAAATAAGTGATCAAAGGCACCCACGTTGAGGGGAGCAGGGTCTGGCTTCCCAGTGAGAAAGGAGTGGCAAAGGACTTATGACCCTGCCTTAAATGCACTTCTACGCCGACCTCTGTGATGTTTCCATCCTGGAAGCTTTCCCCACCACACTGCAACTCCACCGTTCCTTCCTCATGCTGTGTCCCCAACACAGAGCCCCTCCGCTCAGCCCTGACACGCTCTGAACCTTAATTACAGCGCTCCTCAGGCTTTGGGGGCACCGCCGGGGTCTCCGCGCTCGCGCTACAACACTTAGAGACCTATTTCTGAAAAAATACATGCTTTTTGTGCGCTGAGCACATCCATAGTTTTACCTGCAGGATCGGCTACGACAAGTCCCTTCTCGGGAAACAGGGACGAGCGGCCGCCGTCTGCCACACCGCCCCCTGCCGGCCGCAGGCTTCCCTAAGAACCTGTAGCTGCCAAGACACCCTCGGCTGTTTTCAGACTCGCGTTTTTTTCTTTTTCACTCGCGGTCACCGACAACACGTGCGAGACGCACGGGCCGGGCAGCGCCCGACTCATCTATGAAAACTGCAGATGTCCCGGAAGCCGGGAGGACGGGGCGGGCCGCGGGGAGAAATCAGCTCGCAGTTGCCGCGGGTCTGCAAGCCACCTCTCCGCTCAGCGGCGCCCAAAGCTACAAAGCTGAAGGAAGGGGCGGATTCAGACCCGGGCTAGGCACCTAAGAACCCTGGCTCTTCTCTCTTTTTTGCATTTTTTTTTCTCCTTAGGGCTGCACATGCAGGTTCCGAGGCCAGGGGTCCAGTCGGAGCTGCAGCTGCCGGCCTACGCCGCAGCCACAGCAACGCGGGGTCCGAGCCGCGTCTGCGACCTACACCGCAGCTCACGGCCACGCCGGATCCCTAACCCACTGAGCGAGGCCAGGGATCGAACCCGCAACCTCATGGTTCCTAGTCGGGTTCCACAACGGGCACGCCTCTTTTTTCCCCTTTCAACTGTGGTAAGACATACACAACATCCCATTAGCCGTTTGGCCACTTTTTGGCGTAGAGTTCGGGGGCAGTAAGTACCTTCACAACGTCGCGCCCCCGCGACCACCGTCCACCTTCCCGGAGTGAAACTCGGCCCCCGTTAAATCCCAACTCCCCATTCTCCGTGCCGGCGGCCGCCGCCTTCTGTCATAGAATGACTAACGGGCGGCGGCCCTCACGCCCGGCAACAAAAGAAATACAAGACACGAATTGAGATTACCTTCCGCACGAAGCAAACCCAACCCAGAGGCGCCGCAAACCCGCACCTCAGGAGACCCGGCCTGCGGCCGAGCGAGCCACGCGGGCCGCCCCCTCTCGCCCGCCCCCAGGCTGACCACGCCCCTCGCCCGGCCCCGCCCCTACCCGCGCACCCTCGGCTGGCCCCGCCCCGCTCCCGAGGCCCGCGCTCCGTAGCGCGTCTGGGGGCGGAGCCCCGAGCGGGCCGAGCCACCGTGACCCCCGAATGGGGATCGGCGAAATTACAGCCGTCGCGGTGAGCTTGGGCGTGCTTAAAACATCTCTCACTCATTTTCTTGTACTGCGCCAGGCAGTCTTCCCTCTAGTAGCTTTGGCCATCTATGGCTCCCTAAGAATTCCTTTTATATTTTGGAATCGTCCATTCTTTTCCCCGTCAGTAGACGAGTCTAAAAACCGACGTGTGGGGGGGACTTAGTAACTTGAAATATTTGGTGAAAGGCTAAGATATCCCAAATAAAATAGTTTGTAAATTTTGAAGTTTTCTCTAATATTAATTTTAAAGTAAATATTATGTCATGCACTTCTGCGTACTGAGGTGATTTCTGGTACCTCCCTGCGGCGTCACAAATAGTTTGGTCCTTCACCGTAGGGTCCGACGGGAGGAGGACGGGAGTGGGTGCCATGTTGGACGGGACCATCTGGTATCTTAGGTAGGGTAGTTTAGTTCCCAAACAGTTTGTAGACGGAACCGAGCAAGGGCGGTGATTGGAACTGAGCACGCACTTGGCAGGGGAGCGCTATCGTAATCCCTGTTGGATACAGTTTTGCCCTGCGAGCTCCTCTAAGCGCGCGGTGCGGCATCAGGGCGTGGGCGCCACCCCCCCATCCCTGTGAGTGCCCCACTGCACGCACATGGCCCGGTGGTAGGCGCGCGGTGTGGCCTGGGAGAGTCGGAAGCGCGGCGAGGCCCGGCGAGGCGGCAGCGGAGGGCCATGCAGGACGCGGAGAACGTGGCGGCGCCGGAGGCGTCCGATCATCGGACCGAGCACGGACAGCAAGAGCCGACTGCCGAGCCGCCTCCGAGGGAGGAGGCAGCGCGGCCCGCCGCGCAGGAGGGTGCGGGCGGCGAGGACGCAGAGGCCGGGCCGGGGCCTGATGTGCCGGCCGAACCCTCCGCCGACGGGGAGCAAAAGACGGACGCGACCCCCGGCGCTTCCCCGCCGCCTCCCGAAGAGCAACCAACCCTAGCCGCAGGCGAGGCGGGGCAGGCGCGGGACGAGGCCGGGTCCGAGGGGGCGGGCGGGGAGCCCGGCGGCGGGGCAGAGGACGGTGGCGCGGACGAGCCCTCCTTCAGCGACCCCGAGGACTTCGTGGACGACGTGAGCGAGGAAGGTGAGGCGGTGGGGCGGGTCTGCGCCCACGTTCCCGATCCCAGATGCTCGGGAGCGGTGCCTGTCCTGTGCCTTTCCGCCTTCCCTAAAAGCAGGAGGGGTGCAGGGTGGAGACGACTCTGCGAACCAGCCACTGATACTACAGCCAGGAGTTCGAAGGGTAATGAGGGCACACGGCGTCTACGCAGGAGCCGTGGCCCTGTGTGCAGCTGTGTGGCTTTAGGTCCCAGCCAAGCAGGACACTCCACGTGCCGTAAGGTTTCGGGTGACAGCTCTCCGTCTGCAGTCTGGTTGCCCACAGTGGCCAGCCAGACCTCTCAAAGGCCTGACTGAAACTGACCCAGTGCTGACTCTAGGGGTGGGTGGACGCTGTCCCTCGGGAGGAACAGGGCGGCAAAGTTGGGCTCCTCTGCTGCTTCTGCCCCACAGGAGTCTCTACCCGCAGAGAGCTGCTCAGTAGGACGGTGTCAGCCTGACTGCCAGATTCCTAAGTCTGTGGGCATAGCACCAGTCACCCTTCTTTGGGCAAATGCTTTGCTCAGGTTGTAGTATTGATTACAGCTTTCTTTGACTTCCTTTCTGCCTTGGTTCAATTTACTGCCGTTATTTCTGCTTTCTGCTTGTGACAGCTGTCTCCAAGACTTCTGATGCTGATGTTGGCTGATCTCATTTGTTTTTGTTTATGTTGTGTTTTTAGCCATTTTAACTCTTCCGGCTGGGAACACTGCAATGGATTCCTCTGTATATTGACCACATTATAGTAAAAGGGGAAAATGTGTAAAACACCATTGAGGTAGCCAGTGATACACGGGGAAGATAAGATGCTACTGTGTAAAGATAGATTTTTTAAGATGTATGCGGTCATGCTGGTATTGAGTCAGAATCATAAAGAATCTCATGTAAGGTGAAAAGGTTTAGAGAGCCAAGAGTTGTTCTCTGTTAAGGGAACAGATAATTTTGTATATTTTTAACGTTTTTATCAAATGCTTTTTTTTTTCTGGTTTTATTAAGATATATTTGATGTACACCTCTGTGTGCGTTTGAGGGTATACAGGATAATGATTTGACTCGAGACATAACTTGAAAGGGCTGTTATTGTCACTGTTTTTTTGGTTTGTTTTTGTTTTTTCCTTTTTAGGGCTGCATCCATGGCATACGGAAGTACCCAGGCTAGGGGTCCATTCAGAGATGCAGCTGCAGGCCACTGCTGCAGCCACAGCGACACAGGATCCAAGCCCTGTCTGCAACTTGTACCACAGCTCGCGGCAGTGCCAGATCCTTATCCCACTGAGCAAGGCCAGAGATTGAACCCCAGTCGTCATGGATGCTAGTCAGGTTCATTACTGCTGAGCTACTGGAGGAACTCCTCTCACTGTTGTTGTTGTTTTTTTATTTGTTTTTTAGGGCCACACCCGTCACATATGGAGGTTCCCAGGCTACGGGTCTAATCAGAGCTACGGTTGTCGGCCTACACCACAGCCACAGCAGTACGGGATCTGAGCCATGTCTGCGACCTACACCACAGCTCACGGCAATGCTGGATCCTTAACCCACTGAGCGAGTCCTTGGGTAGAACCTGCAACCTCACGGTTCCGAGTCTGATTCGTTTCTGCTGTGCCACGACAGGAACTCCTGTCTTATATTTTATTTTATGAGACGTTTCAGCGTGAAAAGCAGGGAAGGGTCCACAAGCTAGTGAGGACTTGGGAGCTGCTGATCCAGTTAAGACCCCTAACCCAAAAAATGTTTTCCTTGTTCCTGAGAATTCACAGGCGGGCAGTGTCGCTGGGCACCCTTCCCCCAGCACCACAGCAAGACAAATGTTTTTTTTTACCAGACCAATTTTTCCTATATTTAAAGTTTTAAGTTTTGATTTTATTTTTTTTCTTTTAGGGCCGCACTCACGGCATATGGAGGTTCCCAGGCTCAGGGTCGAATCCGAGCTATAGCCGCAGGCCTACATCACAGCCACAGCAACATCAGATTCCAGCTGCATCTTCAGCCCACACCACAGTTCACGGCAACACCAGATCCTTAACTCATTGAGGGAGGCCAGGGATCAAACCTGTCTCCTTATGGGTGCTAGTCAGATTCGTTTCCGCTGAGCCATGACGAAAACGCTCTGTAAGTTGTGATTTTAAAGTCCATTTTGAGCCCTTCAGTATCTATTTCCGATTGATTTTTTTGAAGCATTATTTGAGCGCACCTAGTTTATACAAGATTTCTAGCATGTGAATTGTGGTGTGTGCTTGGATGCTAATGTGAGCACCAGCCACTCAGGCTAGGTGACTGCTGGAAGGGTCTTTGGGAGCCCTGTGATCTCAGTGTTTTGCCAGCGTGACCCATGAGGCTCCTGGTCCTAAGGAACTGCAGCACAGAGCAAGCTGTCAGGTTTTTGAGGCCAGTGGTTTTCAGTAGCTCAGCTGCGTCTTGTGTTTCATGAGAACTTCCCAGTAGGGTCAGAGAGTGATGGCCGGTACCGAGTCTTCTGAAAATGGACCGAGTCTCATGACTTGCAGGTGCCGCTGTTCGGCCTCCCTTTTTGACACAGATGAAGTCTCAGCATAGTTGAGCCTCGGTCGCAGTCCTCCTTTCAGTGTAACTTTTCAGCTGCCTTTGGCGCCTTGCTGCACAAGTGCTTGACAAAAGGTTTGACTCTCAATGTCATCTTAGCTATTTCGTCTTAAGAATTGCTTCTTTCTGTGTATCCTGGGGTCGGACTGGGACTCCAGGAGCCAAGAGAACCGGATGCGGGCTGGTAATGACGGAGACACCGCGCTTCTCTTTGTGTAGTTACTTCGTTTTTTCCCTCACTTTGTGTGGCCGGGGTCTTAGAAACTAGACGCCTGAAGATTGTGAAAGGAGTCCACAGTTTGTGTAAAAGCTGAGCTTTTTATTATAAGCCTTGTAAACTCAGATCAGGCTAAACAGGCCATGTAATTATATGGTAGGTCAGCTTTAAAGTGTCGTAGAGGAGTTCCCGTTGTGGCTTAGTGGTTAACGAATCCGACTAAGAACCATGAGGTTGTGGGTTCGATCCCTGGCCTTGCTCAGTGGGTTAAGGATCTAGCATTGCTGTGAGCTGTGGTGTAGGTTGCAGATGCAGCTTGGATCCCGCGTTGCTGTGGCTGTGGTGAAGGCCAGCAGCTACATCTCCTCTTAGACCCCTAGCCTGGGAACCTCCATATGCCGTGGGTGCGGTCCTAGATAAGGCAAAGAGACAAAAAAAAAAGTGTTGTAGAGCTTTGCCTTCAGGCTCTGTGAGGAAGATGCTACGACCCTGCCTCTTTCCTTCCTTCTCTCGGTTGGGCCTCAGTTTCAGCTTTTGTTGAAGTTTAAGGAGCAATTCGTTTATCCAAGCTCAGCATTTTCAACATCATTCATAGAGGTGTCGAGGTTAATTAGAAATAGTTTACAACAGGACCTGCCTCTTGAAATTGAAGGATCTTCCATTTCGAAAGACCTTTGTATCTTTTTATTATGGAAAATTTCAAACACAAAATGGGGAAAATTCATCTTAAGTTTGAAAATGAAATACAACAAAAGAAATTTTCTGGAGTTCCCATTGTGGCCTAGAGGTAATGAACCCAACTAGTATCCATAAGGACACAGGTTCAATCCCTGGCCTCGCTCAGTGGGTTAAGGATCTGGCGTTGCCGTGAGCTGTGGTGTAGGTCGCAGACGTGGCTCGGATCCCGTGTTGCTGTGGCTGTGGCATAGGCCGGCACCTGCAGCTCCAATTTGACCCCTAGCCTGGGAACCTCCATATGTCACGCAGCCCCAAAAAGACAAAAAAAAAAATCTCCAGCATCTGTTCTACGTAGGGTATAGTGCACGAAGTAGAATGATAATTAGGTTCCAGAACACACAGACACAGGAGTACCAAGCCATGGTTCTTCAGCTATTGTTTAAAAATTACCTTGTGTGAGTTCCCTGGTGGGAAGGCTCAGTGGGTTAAGGACCCAGTGTTGTCACTGTTGTGGCTCGGGTCACTTCTGTGGCATGGGTTCCATCCCTGGCCCGGGAATTTCTGCATGCTGTGGGCACAGCCAGAAAAAACAGTGACCTTGAACCCTTATTTTGCCTGTACAGACAGCCCCGGATTGTGATTATTTGGATTATAAAGAATCATAAATGAGTTTATATATGTATAACAGTCACTTTGCTGTACACCTGAAACTAACACAACATTGTAAATCAGCAATTTTTCAATAAAATTTTTTAAAGATATCTTTGTTCTAGCCCCAAACATAGTGCCTTGTAATTTTTTAGTTTTCTAGACAAGATTGCCAGCTAATGCAGAATTTATATTAAAAAGAATAGGATTTGCTTTTTTTCACGCCCACCTCCAGTAGCCAGTTGGGCACTTCTGTTGGTGCTGGGTTGTTATTGTCAAAAGGACTTAAGGCCTGAGCCAGGCCTCAGGCACGATTGCAGGAGGTAGCACCCAGGTAGCATTGAATGGCCCAGAAAAAAAGCTGTGGGCCTCCAGTTGGCTTCCCAGACCTGATAGCATCGATTCCTCTTGTGTTTCTTTTTCCTAGTTCTTTTTACACCTGTATTTCCTTCTCTTTTACTCTAGCTGACCATTATGGAAATGAAGCAATTAATTAAACAAAGTTTGAGCACTTAAGGTTTGGGTTCTGTGTAGGTATAGATCGCAGATGCGCTCGGATCCCACGTTGCTGTGACTGGGGGACAGGCCAGCAGCTGCAGTTCCGATTCCGTCCCTAGCCTGGGAACCTCCATGTGCCGCAAGATGTAGCCCTGAAAAGGAAAAGGAAAGAACAATAGTTGACATTGCTTACTTTTCCAAGTGCTGTCCTAAGCATCCACGATTTACGGTTTAAATGGCTGGTGTCTCCCATATTTCAGTGAATCAGAGGCACCGTCATTTGCAAGACGCATCGTTATTTGCACACTTTCGTGGTCACCTGGCTAAGTCCCATTCTTGGTCCCTGTTGTTTTTAAACAAGGCTGTTTTGAGTGAATGAGTTTGTTTTGAGCGAAAGGCCCTTCTCTTTGTTTGCATTCTTCATTATAAAAGCCTTTTTTTAAAAATGCAGTTAAAATCTTCTATTGTGCCAGAAATCAATTGCCATTATCTTGACCGTGAAAGGAACTGTGAAGATCCTGATTCTTTCAAGTTTATTTTGAGTTGGAACGGATCTGTGATTTCTTTTGTTCACACGAAAGCATTTAGACTTCGTTTTTTGCTTCTTGGAAGTTTGGTCTGCGTGTTAAGCTAGTGTATTGATGTTTTGCCTGGTCGCAGGGAGTCCCTTGACTAGTCTTTCTCCTGTACAGAGCTGCTGGGGGACGTCCTCAGAGACCGGCCGCAGGAAGCGGACGGGATCGACTCGGTCATCGTGGTGGACAGCGTCCCGCAGGTGGGGCCTGACCGTCTGGAGAAACTCAAGAACGTCATCCATAAGATCTTCTCCAAGTTTGGGAAGATCACAAACGATTTTTATCCGGAGGAGGACGGAAGGACAAAGGGGTGAGTGGCCCAGTGTGTCCCTTGTGCCTTCTTGGTAGCTGACTGCCATGGTGACCACCGTGTCTTCAGGCCACCACCCCCCCGGGGGGGTCATGGGGCAGGGAGGAGATGGAAGTGTGGTTCTTTTTGTGTGCGTGTCTTTTTAGGGCCGCACCCGCGGCACATGGAGGTTCCCAGGCTAGGAGTCTAACAGGAGCTGTAGCCTACGCCACAGCCACAGCCACGCGGGATCTGAGCCACGTCTGCGACCTGCACCACAGCTCATGGCAAGACCGGATTCTTAACCCACTGAACGAGGCCAGGGAACTGTGTCCTCATGGATGCTGGTTAGGTTCACTTCTGCTGAGCCATGACGGGAACTCTGTAATAGCTTTTTTATACTTCCTGATTATGGTGTTGGAGACTCCGATCCTCAGTTAGGGTTTTGTTGCTGTTGAGCACTGCTCTGCTAGGACTGACCGCCCGGGGACAGGGCAATGCGACGGGTGCTGGCATGTGCGAGCCCTGGGGATCTGGGTGTGCAGCTCTGCTTTCGTGCAAGCGGCTCTCTTTCTCGATTCAGGTACATTTTCCTGGAGTACGCGTCTCCTGCCCACGCTTTGGATGCTGTGAAAAATGCCGATGGTTACAAGCTCGACAAGCAGCACACGTTCAGAGTCAACCTCTTCACTGATTTTGACAAGTGAGTTCGGACTCAGCCCAGGGGAACCTGGACATCGGCCCGGGGCTGGTGGTAGCTCCGTTCTCCCGTCAGACCACTGCGGGACCACCTCCCACCCCTGCCCCTCCTGCCCGCCCCCCCCACAGCCAGCCCGCCCTCCCTGGTATGACCAGTCACCACCGCGTCCTCTCACCGTGGGCGGACGGGAGGCGAGTGTGGCCTGTGTCAGCGCCGCCGCATGCCCCTCCTCCCCAGGTACATGACCATCAGCGACGACTGGGACATTCCGGAGAAGCAGCCCTTCAAAGACCTGGTATGTCGGAGGGCGTCCCGGGGGCTGGCAGAGCGCTGGGCGGCCGCTGGGCTTGAAGTGGCCGCTCCCTCGGGAGTCGAAGATGCGGCCGGAGCTGGTCGGAGCTCTGAGAGTGGTGGTTAGGAGTGACGGCAAAGTCGATGACGTGTCTTACCTCCCCTGCCCTTGGTTCTTTTTCTAGGGCAACTTGCGATACTGGCTCGAAGAGGCGGAATGCAGGGATCAGTACAGCGTGATTTTTGAGAGTGGAGACCGCACTTCCATATTCTGGAACGACGTGAAGGACCCTGTGTCCATCGAAGAGAGAGCGGTGGGTGTCGGCCGCCTCCGTCTCCTCCGCCAAGGGGTCCTGGCGCACGAGCGGCGAGGTGCCCGCTCTTGGGGGCCCCGTCTCTGAGGACAGCTGCTATTCCTCTGGCTTTGGGACGAGTCCCTGCAAGTGCAGAGGCTTCTTGTGTCTCTGAGTTACGAGTGTGAGGAGGACCTTCCTTACAGACGTGGCGTCTCCGTGTTTGGCTTTTCGTTGTGCTGGCGCTGACACTGCCTCTCCCCCCAGAGGTGGACAGAGACCTACGTGCGATGGTCCCCTAAGGGCACCTACCTGGCGACCTTTCATCAGCGAGGCATCGCCCTTTGGGGAGGAGAGCGGTTCAAGCAGATCCAGAGGTTCAGCCACCAAGGGGTCCAGCTGATCGATTTCTCGCCTTGTGAAAGGTAACTTGTTAGCAAGGGGTCCTGCCAGCCCTCCGGAGGGGATTTTTTAAAGCTTGATTTTGTAGCAGTTTCAAACTTAATGGAAACATTGCAGGAAGAGCGTAGGAAGGCCTGTGTGCTCTGCTGAGACGGCGGTGAATGTTGCGTTGTGTCCGCCCCGTCCACTCTCCGGACGTGCGCGCAGGCGCCCGCACCCCAGCCAGCCCTGCGCGGCGGCCCCTCATCCTCGCTCTTCATCCGCCCATTCAACCAACCGCAGACTGGGAAAAACATTTTTTTAATTCTCCAGAAAGTTTTAAAAAGCAGAACGTGAACACGCCGCCTTGCAGCTTCTCTTTACGTAGCATTTGTGGCGCGCTTGCCACTGTTTACATAGCGTTTCCGTGGTGTTGGGTATTCCTTGTAACCTAGAGGAGATTGAAAGTATAAACCACACCGTTTTGCCTGAGGGCCCTGAGCCTCCACTGACTTCGGCGTCCGCTGCAGGAGCCAGGAGCCGGGAGCCGCCCCCGCAGGTGCCCCCACGACCCTCTCTTCTTTTTACGCTGTTGTCGTGAACTCCAGGGGAGAGAGAGTAAGCGCGTCCACACCGCGCCTCAGCGGGTGCACCCCGCAGACCTGGGTTTGGAGTCTGCGGGCCTTTCCTTGTCCTGATTTTAACAGAAAAGCATTTTAGGGTGGCCCCGAGGGCGCCGTGGTGCCGAGCATGTCAGGTGGTTTGTGCTGAAGTGGTTCTGCCCTGTATTTCCCGTGGGGTGTCCAGACGGGCAGCCTGGAGTTGTGGAGAAAGTGCTGCATGCAGGACTCTCAGCTGCTTGTTCTGGCAGCTTTGCCCGTGCGGACGCTCGGCCAGTCCACTGCAGCGTGGGTGCTGTGAGCCTCGGGGAGGTGAGGCCGCGGGAGATGACCGGGTGGCCCCCTCGGTTACAGGTACCTGGTGACGTTCAGCCCCCTGATGGACACTCAGGACGACCCTCAGGCCATCATCATCTGGGACATCCTTACGGGGCAGAAGAAGAGAGGGTTTCACTGCGAGAGCTCGGCCCACTGGCCAATCTTTAAGTGAGTGTGCCCGGGGCGGCCAGCAGGGGCTTCTCCGGGGCCTTGTCTTCACCGACAAGCCTGGCGCTCTTCTCGTTCTTCTTAGGTGGAGCCACGATGGTAAATTCTTTGCCAGAATGACGCTCGATACTCTGAGTATCTACGAGACTCCTGTAAGTGGTGGCGTTACCTGCAGAGCCACCGCGGGCGGGCCTCAGCGGCCCTCGAGGAGGCGGTGCTTCGCGTCACTTTGTGGGCAGCCAGAGGGGCGAGGGCAGGGTCCGCCCTTCCGAGTCTCGCGTCCTGGGCCCAGGTCCTCATCTGCCAGCCCGACCGGGTCTGCCGCTTCCAGGAGGGAAGGCGTGGGTGCAGGCCGGGGGCTGCGGGGACGTGCCTTCTGGGCTGTGGGCGGGCGGTTTGGTCATTCACCTGTCACCTTGCTGACGCCGCTCCCTGGCAGGCCCACACTGGGGGGTGGTGTGTGTCACGGAGACGTTAGCACGTGTGACTCAGTCGTGCTCCCGTTTTTCCGCAGTCGATGGGCCTTCTGGACAAGAAGAGCTTGAAGATCTCGGGCATAAAGTAAGTGAGGCCCTCGGCAGGTGCCTCTGACGCCCGCGCTTGCTCTCGCGCTCGCTCCCACGCAGCTGTAGAGAGCGCTGGCAACGGTCCCCCTAGACACAAGGATGTCACGGCAGGCTCGCGCCCACCCCTGTGGGTGGCTGGTTAGGGGCCCCGCCAGCATTTCCCCATCCCCACGGGGACACCTCACGGGCTGCCTCCTGCGCGTCCGGCCTTGGAGCAGAGGCTCGGGGGCGCAGCGTTTGAGCACGGGGCTCTGTGCTGAGGCAGACGTCCGTGCCGCTGAGGCGCTCCCTGCTGTGGGGTTTGCACAGCCTCAGTGAACTGTGTGGTTTTCTTCCTGGACTCTGGGGGCCGCGAAGTACCACCAGTGCAAGGACAGCCGTGCTTCTATTTTTACTTTTACCTTCTTGGGCTAAATTAGGGCTTAAATGAAAAATGAAGCCGGGACTTGTCAGTAAATGCAGAAGGGAAGGTGTTTTCCACAGAGCGCCTGGCACTCAGGAAGCGTTTGTGGCGGCTGTCTGGTGACGCGGCCGAGACCTGCCCGACCCTTCCTCCGTCCCCGTGCGCTCTGTGATTTGGGCTTTTCCCCGTTGAGCACCTTGTGAATGCTGAGAAGTCCTCCAGTTGGGTCCATCAGCCTGAAATGCGTTTTACTTTCTTGCCTCATGGTTAAGCGTGGGGACGGGGTTTGAGCCTGGAGTGGACGTGGCACTGGGGAGTGCTGTCGGCGCCTCTCCTCGCTGGCACAGCGGGCCTGGCACAGCCCCCGACTTGTTCTGGGGACGGGCGAGGAGCACGTGGAGCCTAGAGCGGTGCCCGCCGCGGTGGCGAGCGCTGGGTGCTCTTAGGGGCAGGGGCGCCAGTGCCCCGCCTGTGGGCGGCAGGGAACTCCTGTTCCCGAGCCCTGGCCAGCCCTTGCAGACGTTTCGCCTCCTGCGTCCCGCAGAGACTTCTCGTGGTCCCCCGGCGGGAACATCGCCGCCTTCTGGGTGCCCGAGGACAAGGACATCCCGGCCAGGGTCACCCTGATGCAGCTCCCCAGCAGGCAGGAGATCCGAGTTCGGAACCTCTTCAACGTGGTGGACTGCAAGCTACACTGGCAGAAAAACGGCGATTACCTGTGCGTTAAAGTGGACAGGACTCCGAAAGGTACCCAGGTGAGTGGGCACCGGCGGCAGGGCCTTGCTTCCGTAGCGTCTCTTCCGTTGGGTGCGTTACTGGATTTGTTGGTTCAAGCTTGTGACTTGTTTTCAGAAGCCCCTGAAAAGGCTGGCTGGCTGGCGTGTCACAGAGGTCGTCGTACTCCAACCGAGGTGTTTGATTTTTTCTATGAAGCTGGGGTGAGGGATGCGCTCAGCTAGTTCACGGGCGCGCAGGGCCCCTCCAGACCCTCCCGCCTGCTCTGTGGCCGTTACAACGGACTTGTTACTTCCTGGGAAAAAGTCTTTAAACCCAGAGTAGCGTGATTGACAGTGCTGCACCCAGACTTTCTGTTGGCCATATTTAGTATTTAAGTTACTAAAAGAAATTGCTCCCCTTTTTTCTTTTTTTCTTTCCTTTTTTTTTTTTGCTTTTTAGGGCCCCACTCGCAGCATATGGAGGTTCCCAGGCTAGGGGTCTAATCAGAGCTGTAGCTGCCTGCCTACACCACAGCCACAGCAACATGGGATCCGAGCCGCTTCTGTGACTACACCACAGCTCACAGCAACGCTGGATCCTTAACCCACTGAGCGAGGCCAGAGATCGAACCCACAACCTCATGGTTCCTAGTCAGATTCGTTAACCACTGTGCCACGATGGGAACTCCAACCCCCTCCTTTTTTCTAATAGAGGTATTCTTCTTTCTTTTAAAGAAGTTTGTTATAGGTACACAGTTACTGGAGTTCCCGTCGTGGCTCAGTGGTTAAAGAACCCAGCTAGTATCTATGAGGACATGGGTTCAATCCCTGGCCTCGCTCAGTGAGTTAAGGTTCCGGCGTTGCTGTGAGCTGTGGTGTAGGTCCTAGGCGGGGCTCGGATCCCGCGTGGCTGTGACTGTGGTGCAGGCCGGCAGCTGCAGTTCTGATTCAACCCCTAGCCTGGGAACCTCCATGTACTGTGGGTGTGGCCCTAAAAGGACAAAAAAAAGGAAATACCCAGTTACTGGCTTGTCATGCATTCTCAGGGTTGTGCAACAATCACCACCACCCTGATTTCAGAACACTTCCACCCCCTACCCCTCAGCAGTCACCGCCCCCTCCCCCGCACCCCCCCACCCTCTTGCTTCCTGTCTAGATTTCACTGTTCTGGACATTTCATAGGAATGGAGTCATCCCACCCGCGGCCTTTCGTATCTGGGCTCCTTCTCCAGCCCTGTTTTTAGGCCTTCTCTGGCCCGGCCGTGCGCCTGTCCCTAGTTTCTTGCGGCTGAGTGGTGGTCATTGTATGGTGTTTGGCTGTGCACCCACGGATGGGCGTTGGCTCGTTTCCGCCTTGGGCTTTTCGAGTGAGCATGTCCTAAAACACCTGCAGGGCCTTCGTTCCACTGTCCTGAGGTGGTTGGATCCGTCCTCATTGGGGGGCCTTCCGGGCCCTACGGAAGTTCTGTAAACAAGCTGCAGTGCGTCCTTGGACGTGTCTGTGCTGGAGGTGATGTTTTGGGCAGGGTTTTTTTTTTTTTCCCCCCCACATCCACAGGAGTGAATGGAATCCACACGTGGAAGTTCCTGGGCCAGAGACGAAACCTGTGCCACAGCACTGACGGTGCCGGGTTCTTAACTTGCTGCTCCACCAGAGAACTCCTGGGGCAGGTCTCGAAGTAGAGTCTGGGTGGGACTTGGTGGGTCCGTCTGGTTCTCCTCTGACTCCACCAGCATTTGAAAGTTCATAGGCTGTCGTTTCAATCACTACAAGTAGGCGTAGGTCTTTAAATTTAATCTATTAAATTTTGTTACCTTTTGGTTGAAGTCTTCTTCATCTTTCAGTTTCCAGAATGTCACCCTTTCCTTTTTTTTTGTTTTTTTAAACAGGGTGTTGTCACAAATTTTGAGATTTTCCGAATGAGGGAAAAACAGGTGCCTGTTGATGTGGTCGAAATGAAAGGCAAGTCCCGTCCGTGGTCACCGTGCTGTGGTCGAGGGCCCCGGTGCTGTCCCGCCTGCCCTTAAAGCTGCCGTGTGCGGTCAGGCCTGCGACGTGGAGCCCGGACTCTTAAGTTGCACCCCACACGCGTCTAGGGTCTTCTTTGTCCTCCCAGCTTCAGTCTCGGCTCTCCCAGCTGCCTGGCGAGGGGATGCCCTTTTTCACACCCCGTGGCGGTGATCGGCCCGTCTCGCGGAGGAGCGGGGGCTCGGGGAGACAGTGGGGGCGGCTGTGGGCACGCGCGGTGGCGGCGGCAAGGGAGTGCTGCATCTGCCTTGCGGAAGCTCCCGGTTTAATAGGGTTTTTTTTGGTTTGTTGAGGGGGTGTTTTGGACTCATGAAGACTTCCAATGCCGTGTTTCTGCCTGTGTTTCCGGGGTGAGGAGGGAGGGCCGGGCGGAGGCTGCGGGCTCGTCACAGGCCTCACCGCACCCGCGCCACCACACCCCGGGGGGACTCAGGAAAAGATGGTCCCCACAGCCACGGGGCACCGCGCCGCCCCTGGTGCTCGCACCAAAGCGTCAGGGTGTGTGCCTGCTCGGCCCCTGCCTGACGAGGATCTGCCCTGCCAGAGACCATCATCGCCTTCGCCTGGGAGCCGAACGGCAGCAAGTTCGCCGTGCTGCACGGGGAGGCGCCGCGCATCTCCGTCTCCTTCTACCACGTGAAGAACAACGGGAAGATCGAGCTCATCAGTGAGTGGGCGCCATGCGGGTGGGGCGCGGACGCAGAGCGGGCCTTCATGTTGTGACTGCGGCTCCTGCCTGGCTTCAAGGGCTATGGGCCTGTCCCCTCCTCTAGTGGCCGCAGCCGTCGCTCTGGGCCTGGGGTCGTGGGCCGCCCTCGCCCGCTCAGCCCGGAGGTCCCGGCCTCCGTCAGCTGGGCTCCAGCATCAGGCCGGGGCGGTGACTGCCGGCGGGCTCCTTGCCCTGCCTGGTTCCACCAGGGCTCCCATCTCACTGTCGTCCTGCGTCCTCAGTGCCAAGCAAGTGGCTTCACGCGAGGCGGGTCTCGTTAAGTCCGTGCAGCTGGATTAGCGGTGGCTTGTTCCGCAGGGGCTGCGGGGGCGGAGGCCTGGCTTTAGGCACGAGGCACGAGCTCAGCACACGGGACCTCACCCGGGACCTCTCGCCCTGAAGGTGTGGGTTTTTCCGTAGCTGATGGTTCGCTGAGCCCTGGAGGAGCGTTTCCCGAGAGAATTCTCTAAGAATCTGCTTTTGCTGCTTCAAGTCCAGCAGGGGCTGGTGGTGGAATCACGCCGCGGGGTCACCAGTTGGCCCCGTCACAGAACGGACTGCGTTGTTAGCTCGCTGGGCGTGAAAGGGAGAAAGGCCCCCGGGGACTCGAGGAACTTGCACGGCCTCGCCGTGACGTGGGTTATAAAGCGGAGCCTGCTCCCGCCCCGCCTCTGCGCGGCCCTCGCCCGCAGCTTCCTGGAGGGACAGGTCGGCAGGATTGTCGCTTCACTGCGGCCTCGGCGCCACTGAGCACTGCCCGCCTCCGCGGTCCCCTCCTCCCAGGCTGTGGTCTGAGGGCGCCGCCCGGTCCGGCCGTGCCGTCTGCCCGCGGCCCTGCTCCGTTCTGTGGGTGCGCCGCAGGCTGAGACGGGGTGCCCGCGGCCTGGCTGTGCTCTGCTGCCGCCCTGCGTGCGGAGCCCACGGGGGCGCCGGCTTTACCTGAGGACGGCTGGGGACACGCTTCTCGTCCTTCAGGGGCGACGGGCTTACACGGTTTCCGTGAGCGGGTTTTAGGCTTACTGGGGTCACAGATCTGAGAAATCTGCTGGCAGTGGGCTTCTTCGCCCTGGTATTGAGTCCCCATGAAAACATGGACTGCAAGTGGAGTTCCTTGTCCCATTGCGTTGTGAAGGGCACTGAACATAAAACATTGTCTAAAGTGGTGTTTCAGGAGTTCCTGTCGTGGTGCAGCAGAAGCAAATCTGACTAGTAACCATGAGTTTGTGGGTTTGATCTCTGGCCTCACTCAGTGGGTTAAGGATCCGGCATTGCCGTGAGCTGTGGTGTAGGTCACAGACACGGCTTGGATCTGGCATGGCTGTGTCATAGGCTGGCAGCTACAGCTCCGATTGGACCCCTAGTCTGGGAACCTCCATTTGCCATGGGTGTGGCCTAAAAAGACGAAAATAAAACAGTGTTGCAGCTTCACAGTCCCCCTTTTATAGATTCTGGGTCATGAATGAGGGGTACCTAAGGGTTTCTGACCTCGTTTTCTCGGCTAGCCACTGGGCTTGGCACCTTGGCAGGTTCTAGCGTGTGCACCTGTGTGACTCCACTGCCAGTCCCGCGATCTCGGCTGCTCGCCGACTTCTGACGCGCTCTTTCCTTTCAGAGATGTTCGATAAGCAGCAGGCCAACACCATCTTCTGGAGCCCACAGGGACAGTTCGTCGTGTTGGCTGGCCTGAGGAGGTGAGTCTGGCTGCGGGCTGTGCAGAGACCCTGACCCAGGGCTGGTGCCCGGTCCTCAAGGCAGCGCTGGTGACTCCGCGAGGGCGCGGCGGGCCGTGTTCTCCCCCAGAACGGTCTTCCCCGTGCTGGAGGATCGTTGTGCGGCGGCTCCTGCGCCCCAGACGCGGGCTGAGACCAGGCCGAGTGGAACAGTCCCTTGTTGACGCTCCCGTTTCGTGCCCGGAGGACAGCCCGCGTGGCTGGCGGGGACGCGTCGTGGGGAGGACAGCCCGCACGGCTGGCGGGGACGCGTCGTGGGGCGGCTGCTTCATCAGCCAAGAGCCTTTCCCGCCATGGCTGGGGTGGCCACAAGGACCTGGCGGCGCCCTCCCCCGATGCCCGCCTGGCAGCTGATGAGCAGCGTGTGGAGATGGTGCGCAGCCAGCAGGCGGCCGCGGGGAGGCCTGGCTCTGAGGACGGCCGCAGCGCCACGCTGCCCCAGCCCCATCTGTCCTCAGTCACAGCATCCGTCCGAGATGGTCTCCACGGTTTTTCCAGGCAGCGACGGGGCGGTGGCTGGGGGACCCGGGCGCCGTCGCCCTCGCGCGGGGCGGCCAGACGCGGCCCTGGGTGGGGGCTGAGCCCGCCGTCTGTCTCCCCAGCATGAACGGCGCCTTGGCGTTTGTCGACACCTCGGACTGTACGGTCATGAACATCGCGGAGCACTACATGGCCTCCGACGTGGAGTGGGACCCTACCGGGCGCTACGTCGTCACCTCCGTGTCCTGGTGGAGCCACAAGGTGCGGAACCGGGCGGCCTCCCCTCCCCTCCCGGCGCGTCCAGCGGGCGCCGCCCTTGCTCTTCCTCGGCCTTGGAGCCCAGTCCGGGCTGCCTCACAGTCCTCACCGGAGCGCCTCAGGCAGCCAGAGTCTTCCGTCCCCAGGTTGTGACCCCGTCACTCTGACTTCCCGGGTGAGAGCCTGTCTGAGGCCTGCCACAGCCGGGTCGGGCTGCTGTCTCCGGGGCTGTGGCCAGAGGGCTTCGGCTCTTTTGGCCGCCCACACATTCGGAATTCCTGGGCCAGGGATCAGATCCGAGACGTGGGGGTCCTCAAGGGGTTCCTGGCTTGGACCATCAGTACTTGGTCCCCCAGCCCCTCAGGCCCTCTGTGCCACGGGACCTCTGCTGGCCTCTGACCAGGTGGCCCATGGCTGTGCCCACTCCTGGGGGGGCCCGTGCTGACCTCCAGCGCCCATGCCTGTTCCTGCCTCGCGGCCTTTGTACTTGTCTCCTGCCTTGGTGCTCCCCCCATCCCCGTGTCCCCATAGCACACCCTCGGAGGCCCCTTCCCACCCGCTCGCCGTGTCCTTGTGTTGCTCTCTAATCAAGGACGTGGTTTGGGGTGTTTTTGGTTGATGCCCTGAGTGTGTCTCCCAAAGACCAGCGGTGCGGTTGGGCAGATTCTTGGCTCTCAGACAGCTGTTGAGTGAAACGGTTGACTCCGTTGGTTCCGTGGTCAGTAGGGCTCCAGGTCCCTCCCTCTGTGACCCGGCGGCCCGGGCCGCTCAGCTGGCCTCTGCCCCCCCAGGTGGACAACGCGTACTGGCTCTGGACCTTCCAAGGCCGCCTCCTGCAAAAGAACAGCAAGGACCGCTTTTGCCAGCTGCTGTGGCGGCCTCGGCCCCCCACGCTCCTGAGCCAGGATCAAATCAAGGTATGGGTGTCCTCGGCACATGTAGGGACGTGGGTGCGACGGCACCCAGTAACCTAACGCTGTTACTGTTAGGGTGATACTGAGTGAGGAATAGGGCCCTTTGAAAGACGCCTGAATGATAAGGACCAAGTAGGAGACGGTAGTTTCAGGCTAGGACACTAGGCTTTTCAGGTTGTTTGAGGACACATCAGTTCGTTCTAAGAAGTCTGCGTGAACTGCAGGGGTGGATGAGACGATGCTGGTGAAAGAGTCCTGGCGGAGGAGTTCCTGTCGTGGCACAGCGGTTAACGAACCTGACTAGGATCCATGAGGATGCAGGTTCAATCCCTGTCCTCGCTCATTGGTTCTAGGATCTGGTGTTGCCGTGAGCTGTGCTGTAGGTTGCCCTCGTGGCTTGGATCCTGCGTGGCTGTGGCTGTGGCTGTGGTGTAGGCCGGCAGCTGCAGCTTGGATTCCACCCCTAGCCTGGGAACCTCCATATGCCGCGGGTGCGGCCCTAAAATGACAAAAGACAAAAGAAAAAGGAAAAGTCTTGGCAGGATTAGAAAAGACAGGTTTGGGCGTTAGATGGTTGTGCTGAAATGTGGGCCGGCATCAGGACAGGGCTGAGGGCGAGCGAGGCCCTGGGGAGGAAGGCTAACCGCCTACCTGGACTTGGAGGCGGAGGCTGCCTTCTGTGCTTGGGAGGCCGTGCTTCTGTTTGAGGCCGTCATCTCACCGTAGCATCTTTGAGGACTGACTTGTGGTTCTTGCTCTGAATGTGCACATCCTGAGTGACTGGTCTTTGTTTCAGCAAATTAAAAAGGATCTGAAGAAATACTCCAAGATCTTTGAACAAAAGGATCGTCTGAGCCAATCCAAAGCCTCAAAGGTTAGCCTTGTTCCCAGGCCCGGGGGAGTGCCAGGCCCAGCCGCCCCCTCATGGCAGAGAAGGCCAGCACCAGGCGTGGGGGCACACTGGCCCTCTTGGTGGCTGGCTTTCTGGGCACGGAAGGCGGGGCGTGGGGCTGTGTTAGAGGAAGACAGGGAGCAAACACGTCCCACCTTCCCTGCCCCGAGGCTCTAACTCAGTGGCCGTGGGTCCTGGGGGTGCAGCGACTGCGGACGAGTCCTCGTTTTCATTTGGCTTGAGTGAAACTGTGACCGTGTTGAGTTAGGTGCTCGTCGTCTGACTTCTCCCCAACTCCACATGCAGGAATTAGTGGAGAGAAGAAGAACCATGATGGAAGATTTCCGGAAATACCGGAAAAAGGCTCAAGAGCTCTACATGGAGCAGAAAAACGAGCGTTTGGAATTGCGAGGAGGTAATGCTATTCGCCCGAGATGCACGTTTGCTTTTTAGGGTCACATGCGCGCGGCCTGTGGAGGTTCCCAGGTTAGGGGTCCACTCAGAGCTGTAGCTGCTGGCCTACACCACAGCAGCGCCAGATCCTTAAGCCACTGAGTACGGCCAGGGATCGAACCTGCGACCTCACTGATGCTGGTCTGATTCGTTTCTACTGAGCCACAATGGGAACTCCAATTTGCCAGATTTTTTAGAAAACATCGAGTGTTGCCTATAGAAGTCTTAAAAAGAATCTTTAAAATTATCTTGAAAGACTCATTCAAGGCCATAGTTTTGCAGAGGACCTTGCTGTGTTCACACCGGCCTCGTGGGGGTGTCGTGAGTCGGCGGGTGGGTGGGTGAGTGAGTGTGTGTGTGTGTGCGTGTGTGTGTGTGTGTTCTCCATGAGGTCGCACCCAGTGGCCTGGGCCCAGCCCCTCGCGCTCTCCGCAGGTGTGGACACTGACGAGCTGGACAGCAACGTGGACGACTGGGAGGAGGAGACCATAGAGTTTTTCGTCACAGAAGAGATCATTCCTCTCGGCAGTCAGGAGTGACCCGCGAGCACTGGTATGAGCCGCAGCTCTCCCCCTGTTCTCGCGCAGGTTGGAAGACGGTGTGCGAGAGGCAGCGAGTGAGGACCCGGGGGCGCCCACCCCGGCCAGGCCTGTCCTTGCCGCCAGGCCCGGGTGTCAGCTCCGGGCTTAGGGAGTGGCGCTCCCCTGAAACCCCGTAGGCTTTGGCCGTGACAGGCGCTGGCCATCGGTGCCCAGGGAGGAGGAGGGAGGTATCACGGGCAGGCCTTGGGTGCCCGACAGAAAGGTGCGTGTCGCCTCCTCAGCACCTGTTCTGCTCAGTCCCAGAGCCTGTGGGAGCTCGGGCTTCAGTCACGGAGAAAAGCCTAGAGGTTCCGCACTCCGAGCTGGCGTGCGTGTGGTGTGTGTGCATGTGTGCGCGCGCGCATGCCTAGAGGACTTCCGCGGCTTTGTGGGCATCGGGGGGTCGGGCCGTGGGTCCCGCGCAGGGAGAGTGGGGCCCCCTCTCCGGGTGCCCCTGCCCGTCTGCAGGCCCGACCCGAGGGGTCCCTCCCGCCTGGAGAGGCGGGTTGTTTGTCACACCGGCTCACCTGGGCGGAGGCTGCAGCTCCCTGGCCCGATGGGGCTCCTGTCACTCAGGCTGGAGAGTGAAGTGTCCCGTTGTTGCAGTGCCACCGTGTCTTGTGCTGGAACCCAGGTCACCCTTCTGCAGAAAGCTTGCCCATCCTGAACGCTCCCTGTGCTTTCTCCCGCTCCGGACCGCGGCCACGCCTGGACCGCGCCGCCACCGCGTGGCCGTGCCTTTCAGCCCTGGAGTCCCGTCGGGGTGTGTGAGGCACCGCTCTCAGTTTTCTCTCGTGGGATTTTAATTGTACCGCAGACTGTGTCCTCCTCCCTTGGGCAGCGCCGTCCACAGCCGTGCGGGTTCCCTCCAGGGCGCCCTGGTGCACGGCCGCTGCAGTGCGTCCCGGACGCTGGCGGGGACTCAGTGTGGCACTGTGGCCCCATGCATTTGGGGCGCCAGCATGTCCCCCACCATTCAGGTTGTGACAGGTTCTTTCAGCAGGGTGAACGTGGAAATAAAAGCAAACCTGTATGAAAAAGCTGTCTTTCTCCTCTTTGAACATAGATAGCGGCCTTGAACTTCTCAGGGCTTCTCCCCTCTGCCATAGCAGCCACTGCCGGCTCCTCGTGCCCAGCGCTGCCCGTGCCCATGGCGAGGAGGGGACGTCGGCCGGCTGGCCCAAAGCCCCGCTTCCGTCTGTACTGTTCCTCTGCTTGTCAGTTCACCCGGTGAGAAAGAACCTTTCAGCCGTAGTTACGGGGGTTTGAAGACTTACGCGGTTGTCACTTTAGCCACCAGCGTGTGGTCCTGCTGGCTGAGAAGGGAGCGAGCAGGTCCGTGCGGCCACCCGCGTCCCTGGGCGGTCCCGCTGCCCTCGTGCCTCGTGAGGTGGCGGCTCCACCTCTTCCGCTCCGGAACCTGAAGCCTAGTTGAAAAAGCAGTGACGCTGGAACAGGGGCACTTGGAATTCACGGCTGTGACTGTGACCTGTACCACACACAGACCTCAGGCAATGTTCCGGGTGGAGCTAAGCCGTCACTCGGGGGGCAGGAGGCAGCCTTCCGCCCCGCAGCTCGCCGGCTGGTGTGAAGTCCTGGGTCTGTGGCGACCGCAGCCCGTCTCGCCGCGGCTGGCCGGGCCTCCCTCGCAGGCCGGGCGCCGCTCGCTCAGCTTCTCAGGAGCCTGGAGTGTTCCCTGCGCTTCCTCTGTGGTCCTGCCATGTAGCACTGCACGCCCCTTCGGGATCACCGAAGCTCTTATTCCCTCTCGTGTCCCTTAAACGTCAGTGTGCCAGGATCTGGTGTTTCTAACTCCGTGGCAGCAAGAAGGAAAATGCACACGGTTCTGTCATAGTAACAGATTTTTAAAAGAGCTGTCAAAAAATAACTTCGCTGTCTTGAGCAGGCTGGTTGTAACTGTTTACAGAGGGCGTAAATAAAGGAGTTTCTGAAGCGCTGTGCTGCCTCACCTCTTGCTCGGTAAACCGGCTTTCCCAGGGCTGGCCCTTCGTGGAGGAATTTCCTGACCCGCCCCGTGGGGCACCGGAGGGGGCAGAGGGTCCCAGTGTGCTGGCGACGGCGTCGGTGGCGCTGGGCCCTGGCCGCCCACACAGGCCTGGTCTTCGTTGTGTCTTCACAGAGGTCGGGGTTCCAGGGCTTCGCCTTTATGTTAAAGCTCAGTGACTTGGGCTCTCCAGCGAAGTTCGTGGTGGGTCAGAAACCAGGCCTTTGTGGGGTGGGGCGTGGATATTAGTGGGGTGCCCTGCCTTGTGGCCAGGAAGTCCTGGATGCCAAGGACGAGAGTGGGCATGGCGGGCACAGCCCTGCCCACAGGCAGCCAAGTGCTGGTGTGTGGTGGGTGGCTCCCTGCCGCTGGACTGGCCTCAGGCCCAGCCCTGCCAGTACGGATACGGTGCCTCTGGGTCCTCGCGCTCTGTACTTTGGATCGTTAGGTTGGATTCTCACCTCAGCGTCGTGAATCCACCCCGTGGTTCGTATCAAGACGCGGCAGCTGTTTGCTGCCTCCGCACTGCCCCTGGCTCTGCCGGGAACAGCGCAGCTGTCCCCTCCTGTCGCCGGGCACACGGCGAGCTGCGCGACCTGGCAGTGCCACCTGTGTGGTTCGCGGTGCAGACTTCCCTGGAGGCCAGAGTGGAAAAGCTGAGCGCAGCACCGAGGCAGTAAATACGCCCGGTGGTTAATGGGGGCCGGCCCGTGGAGGGGGGACCGGCAGCGTGCAGAAGGGGCCTGAAAACCACGTCCCAATTATCAGGAGACCTGCAGGTCCTTTCAAGTTTGCTTTAAAAATGCCCAAGGAAATGACTAGATTAAATGTCAGCAGGTGGCATTTGTCCCTCTTTGCAGGAGCAGGTCTCAGGCGGGCTCACCTGCGGGCCAGGCGAGGTGTGTGGGAGCCCTGGGGTTGCCATGGCGTTAGACAAGGGGCCCACCTGCACCACGTGGGCGGTCCCTGAGGTGCTGAGATGCTGAAGGACCAGCTGGGCTCCTGGGGCCCCGCTGATGTCACCGGGCGGGGCAGGGCTGACTGCAGAGAGCAGGGAGCCAGGAAGGAGCCGGGGGCCATGCCCTCCCGCCCTGCAGCTGACCCCTCCCCGGCCCGGGGCAGCCCGGCCATGAGGGAGATGGAGCCCAAGGACCAGCAGCTCATGGTGAGTGTCCTTCTCCACGCGCCGGGTCAGCCGGCCGCGTGTCCCTGAGCTGCCTCCTCCCGCCCTGGCCTCCTGGCCCACTGCCCCCCGTGCCCGCGTGTCACAGATCAGGTCTCTTGTCGGCCAGGTCCCTGTCCAGGGCCCTGACCCCGCTCCGCCGGGCCCGCCCTCCAGGGGACCTAGGGACCTCCGGCCTCTGGGTCTCCCTCCCCAGGGAGCTTGGGGCCTGGACCACGACCCTCAGTCGGGATGGAGTGGGACCCCTACTCCGGCCCCATCAAGGCCCGCGAGGCCTGAGCAGACCCGTCTCCTGGGTGACGTGGGGTGTGCTGAGGCTGGGGGCTTGGCCCTAACTGTGGGCTGGTCACAGCCAGCCGGTCAGCAGGAGCTTTTTCCACCTCACGGACGGGAGAGCAGGGGCCCAGGAGCGCGGCGTGGATGGCGGGGCCCACAGCCCATCCGTGACTAGGGGGACTGCGGGCCTGGGGCAGTGCGGTCCCAGAGGGCCTCTTGGGTGGGGGCGGGGGGGGGCGCCAGTGGGAAGCAGAGCCCAGGGATTTCCTACTCGGAAAAGCAGGTTTTGCTTAGGAATGCTCACAGCCTGCATGAAGGTTTGGGTCCCTCGGGCGGTGGGTAAAGAAGCCGGTGAGGTAGTGAGACCCCTTAGCAGCTGTGTGACCTTAGACAGATTACTTCACCTCTCTGTGCATACGGCTCCCTCTTTCAGGCGAGGGAGGGTTGCGTGACCACAGTGCTCTTGTTAGCACCTGTGGGGCTCAGGGTTCAGGGGCCTTGACTGTCTCACCAGGAGCAGGAGGCTCATAGGAGGTTGGGCCGGGGTCTCTGCACTGGAAGGACCGGGGGCTCCCTCCCCGCCCCAAGGCAGCCGCCGCGGTGTCCTGCCCACAGGTGGCGCTTCGGATCCGCCCACTCAATGACACGGAATTGGAGGAAGGGGCCACCGTCATCGCCCACAAGATGGGGGACCAGGTGAGGCGGCGTCTGGGGGTCACAGAGTTGCTCACCCGCATGTCCTTGCCCCCCTCCCTCCCTTCCAGAAAAATTAACATCGTGCTCACCGGGGTCGCGTGCTCCAGACGCGGGGTGGAGCCGGGAGGGGATCAAGGGCCTGGCCCGCTTCCTTCCCAGTGCGGTTGGGCTGGAGGAGGGCGCATCGAACAAGAGAGAAAAGGATGCTGTTGGGAGGTGGGTGCACAGCGCAGCGTAAAGCGGACCGAGGCGGTCACGAAGCGTCTCCGATGAGACGTGTGAGCGCACGCGGCGGCGGCGCCGGAGCGGTGGGGTCTCCACCCGGAGCAGGTGCCCAGGCGCGCTCCCGCCCCGAACGCGGGAGTGGGCGCGGCCGCTTGAGGACCAGCAGCTCTCAGCAGCGCGGAGAACGGAGCCCGGGCCTGGGTCCGAGGGGCGGGGGCGGCTAGGCAGGCGGGAGCAGGGCGAGGGGACCGGGTGCGCTGTGAGGGAGGGGCCTGGGAGGTCGCACACTGCCACGTTGCCAAGGACGCCCGCTCCTTGGAAACCAGCTCAGAAGTTGAGCTATCAGCATGGTCTGGAAGTGTCCCTGGTCCTCACTGGCCAGAATAAATGTCAAAGTTGGGGTGAGACAAAATGTGATCCCCTGAACTGCATTTCCCCCTTGTCAGAAAGGCAGCTTTAACCAGGATGCTCCCAGGATGTGTGTTTGCAAAGGACCCTGGGCGGTGAGGAAGCCCAGCTGAGGCTCCACCAGTGGGGGGCGCCTGGTCCCCGCCCCTGCAGGAGAGGGGCTGGGGTGACACTACGGCAGGGACTAGTGTGGAGTTCATGGGGACCCAGGACATAAAACAGGATGACAGCTGTTAAACTAAGGGAACAAAGCTCGCAGCACGGGCCTGGGCTTAGCCACGGGGAGCGCTGGCCGAGTCTCGGGTGGAGACGGAGCGTTGCTCTAACCACATCTACGCCGTGACTGCCCTGGGAGGCGGGCCATATCCCATCAGGAACCAGCCTGTGCCCGGGCTCTGTGTAGACCCCCGAGCGCAACCCCCGTACCAGCTACACGCGCTGGGCGGGTGGGCGCTGCAGCTCCACAGGCTCACGAGGCCGAACGCTTGAAACTGCGCCCTGCTAATTAAAACAATGTGAGTTAGAGGCAGCAGCGGTGCCCTTTAAACAACTGCTAGGGCAGATAATTTGCTGGAATCGATGGTGGTTCTCGAAATAGCCTCGCCGGTCCCCAAATGTTGGCTCATCGCCCGTCACGGGGACTGACTGATCTCCTCCCAGGGAGCTCTGCCTTCCCCGGGTGAAGCGGGTGGGTGGCCAGGCGCCAAGTCCTGCCCCCCAAAACTCCCGGTTCCTCCCAGGCGCCCAGCCCCACACCAGAGTAAACAGCTCACCCCGACGCCCTGGGAAAGGCTCTCTGGAACCTCCTGGTCCCCAGAGGCCCTCGCACACCGTGCTTTAAACCGGCTTTATAATTACGCATTTATGGGAGACATGAGAGACCCTGGGGAGGGGGAGCCCGAGGCGCTCATAGAAACAGCAGCGCTGCCCAGCGGGGCGGTCCTGTCCTCCTCCAGGTACCTGCCACGCCCCTCCTCGTTCTCTCCTTTGCTTTGGGTGGCGCAGCCCCGGAGCAGAAGGAAATCGGGTGGGGAATACCCAGTGTCACGTGCGGAGTGTGCAGGAGTGAGGCCACCAGCTCGGCGCTGCACCGTCCCCAAAGCCCCTTCCCGACCCACCCAGACGGCTGTGGCCGGTGGGCTTCCCTGAGCCCTCAGCACCCAGCCCCGGCTGCCATCCTGGCGGGGCCTGATGGATTCAGCCTTGCTTGGACGCTGGCGTGTGAGGGCTGGAGGCAGAGCCCAGCGGGCCCGGGGGCTCCAGTGGCCTCGGGAGGCAGAAGCAGAGAGGCTGCCTCGGGGTGCGCACGGGGGCCTGCAGCCCGTCCTGAACCCCAGCCGAGCCCCTGGATGCCGTGGAGGGAGGGGAGCCAGGCCTGGGGTCCCTTCCGGCCCCTCCTCTACCCCTGCCTCTGCGGCTCCCAGATGGTGGTGCTCATGGACCCCGACGAGGACCCCGAGGACCCGCTGCGCACACACCGGTCCCGGGAGAAGAACTTCATCTTCGACACTGTTTTCGACCAGCATGCGTCCCAGGTGCCCACCCTTCCCCCGCCTGCGGCCCTGCCCCGCGCCCCGCCCGCGGCCCCGCCCGCGGCCCCGCCCACTTCCCCGCCCCGCCTCCCTCTGTGTCCAGACGGAGCAGGGCATCTGCAGACCACAACCTGCCCTCTCCCAGGCCAGGCGCCGCTCTGGCCTGACCGTGCAATCGGCCGCCTTCCCTCTGTCCGCAGGAAGACGTGTACCTCGCCACCACCCAGCACTTAGTGGAAGGCGTCATATCTGGATACAACGCCACGGTGTTTGCCTATGGCCCCTCAGGTACCGCCAAGGGCAGTGTCCCAAGGAGGGAAGGAGATGCGGGCGGGACCTCTGCCTAACGACACAAAGCACCTACTGTGTGCCGGCCCTGCCCTGGTCCCTCTGCACCCACTGGCTCCTTGGGTCCTTGCAGTGGCCCCGGAGGGCAGGTAGAGTGATCCCCCGTCAGAGAGGAGAAAACTGAGTCTCAGAGAGGTAAAGGGCCTTCTCCAAGCTCACACAGCTGCTAGGAGTGAATCCGAGCTCACCCCCAGCCTACACCGCGCTGCCCCCGAAACCCACAGATCTCTGCTCTGCAATTACAAGTTGGGGTCGAAAAACGCTCGCAAAGCTGAGCTACCTCTCCTCCTGGAAACTAGAATCACAGAGGGTCAGAGCTGCAAGGGCCCTCACCCCCTC
>PVHT021183580.1:0-35689 GCA_004024745.2 Catagonus wagneri
GCCGTGGGCTCCAAACGCACCAGCATCCCGCTTGGGTCTCAGCCGGCTCCCCGAGAAGCTGGCGGGGGAAGGGCTGCGTGCGTGTGCAGGGCTGCGCGTGTCTGTCCTCCCGGGGAGCTACGGGGAGCAGCTCCTTACGGGCAGTCGCCTGGTCCCGTGGCGAACGTGGGCAGGGTCGCACGAGCCTTGGGTTTTTCCTCCGCGGCGGTGACCCAGCGGAGGTTTGTGGCGAGGAGCAGCCGCCAGGCCGGGGGAGGCGGGGCCCCGGGGCGGGGAGGCGGGAACAGGTGTGAAGTTGGCTGCGGTGGCGGCCTCGAGGCCGGCCGTGGACGGCCGTGGAGCTGCGCGGCGCCGGCTGCTCCAGCTCCCAAAGCCGGAGGATGGGTGGGGTCAGAGGACGGAGAGGGTTGATGGTGGGGGGAGGTGCTGTGCGGGAGGTGGCAGGGGCTGGCCAGGAGGGTGGCAAGAACCTGCCTCCAGGAGCCCTCGGGCAGTGTGTTGGCAGAGGACACGGGACCTTGCGACCTTGGTGCTTAATCATTGCCTGGAACCTTCACCCGCTCTTTCTTTCTGGCGCTCAGAGCCACCGATGACCTCGGCGGCCTTTGCTGGGGCTGCCCTTCCCTGAGCACCAATTTGGGGCTGCCATGGGGCCGGGCGCGGGCCACCCCTCCCTGCCTCTCCCGGGAGGGCCCTGGGCTGCGAGCCACGAGCCCCACCGCGGGCCGGAAGCGCTGGGCCCCAGCCCCACTTTCCTCCTGGCTGGCCCCCACGCTGCAGAGCCTGGGGAGGAGGGGGGTGGGGGGGCGGGTGGAGAGCCCCGAGGGCTGCAGACAGACAGCGTCCGTCTGGGGGGAGGCGCGGGTCGGGGGCGTGCTGGGTCCTCGCGGCCGCAGCCAGTGTGCCGGCCAGCTGTCGGTCCCAGAGCCCTGGTAGGTAATCCACATTGGATGTTGATAAGGACCACGGGAGTATTTAAAAGAGAGAGAAGTATATATATATAAAATTATATACACGTTTTATCGTACAGATTTTCTTAACTTTTCTTCCTGTTTGATACTGTAAGTACCTGTTAGCGCAGAGCTGCCTGGGCCTGCGGGCGGCTGCGGTGGGGTCGGCTGCTCGCCACCCGCTACCCCGGGGCCTCAGCCTTGCCGGGTGTCCCACCAGGCGCCCGTCCCGTGGCTCCCTGGGACCAGCCCGGGACACAGCGCCGTCCCTCCTCCTTCCTCCGGAGCATTGAAATTTCATTGTCACAGTTTTAATACGTGGGTTTTTTTAATTTAAGAAAGTAGGCAAGGCCCCTGGCTGGGGGGCTGGCGTCCCGCCCCCACCCCCGACCCCATGATGCTTCAGGCGCTCCCCTCTGTGGCGACAGGGCCACGCGCAGGCTCTGCACCGGTCCCTGCCCCTCTGGCCACGCAGCAGTTCCATTTCAATATTTATTTTTGTGCTGCTTTTATTGTGATATAAATTATTGAGAAGAGACCCTACGCCGTGGCCCTGTCCGTGCGGCGCGGGCCCCGCCCGCCGCCCCCTCGGCCACACCTAATTTATTGCTGTACATCTCTGCTGTGACGCTTTTGTACCTTTGCAATAAAGAGTTTTCTGGTTTCAGCTCCGTCCTGCCGTGGGGTTGCTGCTCTGGCCAGATCCTCCCGCCAGGGGTCCCTGCATCCCAGCCCCCGACGCCGCAGCCCCCCAGGCGCGAGGTCCGGGTCGGACGCTGCCCGGGGGCCGTCACCAGGGCTGTGGAGGAGGCCAGCTCCCTTTGCCTGCATGGCTTCCTTGGCTGCGGCTCTGAGATGGGCTTGCAGGCGGTGGGGAGAGACTGGTCTGCCAGGGGCTGGGGGCAGAATGGAGAACCTAAGTCCCCCGAGAGCCGGAGCCAGCGGCCCCTCCACTGGGGTTTGCGGGAGGGGCTGGCCCCGGCCGCGGCCCGTCCTCACCCCGCCGACCCGAGCACGTGGTGGGTCGGCGCTTGGCCTCCGCCTCTGAGCGACGGTCACACTTGCAAGGAAAGCTGCTTGTCGGTTTCTGACCACTGGCAGCCCGCCCGCCACCTCTGCCTGAGCCACCCAGGGTGGCATCTGGAACCAGGGGCCCGTGCTTCAGTGCCAGCCACTTGGGAGAAGTCCCACGCCCGCTTCCGTGAGGCCGTGGCCGGCTCCTCACCGCCTCCGAGTCTCCCCCAACGAGGCCAGACCCCTGTGGCCAGCCCCGGGAGAGCCCCACCCCTGCCGCCTGTTCCCTGGGAATCCAGGCGGCGGCACCAGGGCCGGAGCTGGCGGCGTCCTGTGGGCACGAAGGAGGCGGCACAGGGCCTGGCTCTGGGCTCCAGGCCGCCCGTCTGCGCTCTGGGCTGCCACCCCTTGGTGTGGATCGCTGGGGCCATTGCACAGATGAGAACACTGAGGTCAGGACAGCGAGGTGACCTGGCCGGAGTGCGTGGCTGAGCCGCTCGGCCCCTCCCGGCCCCACGTGGTGCAGCCTGGAATCGCAGAGCCCGCTTTTCATCAGGCAGCATTTGTCCCCGTGCCCCGGTCCAGGCTCCCTCACTCAGCCCCGTGGCAGGGCCAGGCCAGCCGCCCCTCTGACCTGCTCGAGGCTCTGCCCCTTGCAGGCTCAGGAGCGCGCGCGGTGTGTCCTCGCCGCCTCACTTTGTCACAAAAGCCTGGCCCCAGGGAGGGAGGCCTGTGGGGCCGGGACCAGCGGGCGGGCGAGCGCCCCGCTCTGTCCGGCTCCTTGACCTCGGCAAGTGGCCCAGCCTCAGCCGCCGCCTTGGCGCCGTCACAGGGCCCTGTGCACGTGACATCGCTGGCTTGGGCCTTGGGGCACAGCGGGTGCTCCCCGCAGCACCGGGCCAGACGAGTCTGCCTGGGGCATGAGCCTGGCCGAGAGCGCCCTGCAGCCCGGACCCTCGCCGTGTCCACGTCTCCACAGGGGCCCTGGCCCTTGCGTCCTCCTCCAGACACACAGCTTTGGGCAACTCGGGCCCCAAAGGGGAGCCACTCAGACAAGGGCCTCGGGGCGGCACCGCCTCCCGGGCTCATCTTGTCGCAGTCCGGCCGCCTCCAGAAAAACTCCCCCCCAAGCCGGCTGCCTGAGACACGGGGGCCTCGCGGGGCCCAGGCTGGGCCGGCCGTGGCTCCGCCGCCCGCAGAGGGCACGATAAGCCAGGCAGGGACTTTCCAGCGGGTGGCAGGGAGGAGGCCCGTCTGTCTTATCAGGCAGCTGGCCTGGGCCCTGGGAGAGGCTGCTGGCCTTGAGTCCCGTGTCCCCAGGCCCAGGGAGCAAGGGGGCAGGGGTGACTGCGCTCTGGCCTGACACTGTACGCCAGCTCCTGTCCTGCTGAGTCCCTGAGACCGTCAGCGACTTTTGCTCTTTCCCTGGGGATGGAGCCGGCGGCCATGAGCCTGGGAGGGTGGCGGCTGGGCGGTGCCCTGAGCCCCCTGCCTCTGTGCTGCCTGGCATCCTATGCCTGCCGTGGGCACGGCCACTGCCCAGCGCTCTGCACCTGCCCCGGCTCCCGCCCGCCCTGCTGATGCCCCAGGCTCGCTGGATGGACCAAGGCTCGCCCCCTCCTGTCCCCCTCCCACGCGGAGACCCCCTCGCCCCACGGCCACTCTCATGCCCCCGCTCCTGTTCCCGCTCCCGTGTCCCGGGCCCCCCAGCCCTCCCGGCTCCCGCCCGGCACAGGGAAGATACCAGCCCCTCCTCGGCCTTGGGGGTGGGCACAGGTGGCGTCGCTGACCGATGGCAGGGAGGCTGAGGCTCAGGGCGACCCCCCCACCCCGTCTCAAGTCCCAACTCAGCTTCCCTGCTCGGAGCTTTGAATGTGGCCCCAGGGTGGACAGGGACCCTCCCCTCAACACCCAGACTTGGCACATGGGTTTCCTCTGCCACCCATGGTCCCTTCGTCAGAGCACTGAGCCTGCAGGAACAGAGGCCACTAGAGTCACTAGAAAACTCAGGCTGTTAATGTCTAAGTAAGTGCGGTTCCCCGGGAACCCCGTGCCCTCCGCGTGGCCCCGGCGCCACCCAGACTCGCAGTAGGCACGCCCTCTCGGGGAGCAGCTGGGGCGGACTTGCCGCGGCCCTCCCGCCTTGCCGCGCACCGCCACAGCCTGCGTGGCCCGCAGCTCCAGCGCTCCAGGGCCAGGGCTGCCCAGCGGCCCCCGCCATCCTCCCCCACGGCTGCCAGCCTGGGATCTGTCCATCCGGGGTGCCGCCTGAGCCGAAGGCCAGGGGAGCCCCGCAGGTGCCCGGCTGGTCAGAAAGGCACAGATACTCTTCTGGAGTCTCGGGCCCACCAGGCAACGGTGCGGCCCCCAAGCGACCTGCCCCCCCGGCTGGAGGTAGGAGGGGAGAGAGGACTCCGGGTGCCTGACCTTCGGCAAGAGCGTCGGTGGGCCGGGGGCCCTGTGTGTCCCCAGACAGGCGGCCAGTGGCCGCGAGGCCCCTACAGCACCTCCGCGGGTATCAGCATCCTCTTCTCCACGTTCCGGCTCCTCCTGCCCCCGCCCAAGCCTCTGTCCACCCCGGGGTGTGTGCCGGGCGAGGGCTCCCTGGCCTGGCCGGGCCCGCGGGCCTCGTGCGTGGTCTGCTGCGCGTACTGCTGGTAGGTGGGCGAGAAGTTGTGGATGGCATCCTGCACAATGTCTTGTGGACTCATGGTCTCCTTGAGGCGGCTGGAGATGGTCCGCATGGGCGCCGCGGGGGCTGCGGGCAGGCGGTGCGGGGGCTGTGGCCGGGCGCTCCCTGCCCCTGCCGTCTTCCCGCCTGCCCAGCCCAGGGGCCCGGCCCTGCTCCTGCATCTCTAGGTCTGGGCCTCGGCCAGCAGAGGGCGGCCCCCAGGACCTCCGCATCCCAGCCCAGACTCCTGCCAGGGGCGGCGGAAGGGAGACCCCCCGGGGCCGGCTCCCATCTCCTGTCTGCCCTGGGGCGAGCCCTCCACGCCCTCCGCCGCTCCCTCCACTGGTGCAGGCTCAGGCCGTTCACTAGGGGCGCCGGCACCAGCCGGGCCTGGCCTCTCCTGTCCAGGAGCCCGACCCTGGGGCCCAAACATCGGGTCCAGCCTGAGCTCGGACCCCTGCCCAGGGTCCTGCTGCCCGCCGGCCCGGGCTCTTCCCCTGGACCCCGTGCGGGTGAGCTACCTGTCTGGAGCTCGGCTATCCCGTGGGCCTGCCTCCCTGCCCATCAGGTCCGCATTCCCAGAGCCCGTGTGCAGGCTAGGGAACAGAGATACGGGGCCGGGGCAGGGGGCGCCTCAGGCCCACACCGGTGACGTTCCAGGTGCCCCCCCAGGCGGCACTGGCAGGGCCCGGCGTACCTGGCGAGTGCTCCTTCTTCTCCGCGTACACCTGGCAGCTGAAGGCGCAGCGCAGGGCGATGGAGGCAAAAAGCATCTCGATGCAGATGATGAAATTCTGGTAGCCGGCGGCCACGGTGCCAGCCCCCACCTTGCTCCCACCGATGACCTGGGCTTCGGGGATGACCCCACACCTCTCCAGGATGGCCAGCAGCAGCCCTGGGGGTGTGGGGACGGCCACTCAGGCACCTGCCCCGGACAGGAGGCTGGACGGAGCGGACCCCGGCCAAGAGTCCCCCGAGGGTACCCGGGAACTCCCCAAGAGCCTGTCCTGACCTCTCCCCAGCCCCACTCCTCACTGTCCTCTAAAACCTGAGGGCTGGGGGTGCCCAGAGCCCGGGACGAGGCCCCACAGCGTTTCCCCTGTGCCTGGGGCCTTCAGGGCCTGCAGCTGACAGGGCCGTTTTGCTGGCCTTGCTACAGCTGGGGGCACCCAGGGACCCCCCCCCCCGCCCCGGCAGCCCACCCACCCTGCCAGAAGGAGAGGAAGATGATGGCCTTGATGGTGAGGAACTTGAAGACGGGCTCAAAAGGCCGCAGGAGCTCCCTGGTGGCGAAGTAGAAAAGGAACAGGGCGTAGAGGGCCAGGCTGACGGAGACGTTGTAGATGAGGGTGACGTAGAGGTAGCCGCTGTGGATGCTGGGCCAGAGCAGGTGCCGGGGTCAGGGCGGCCCTGTGCCCCACCCCGCACCAGCTGTCCCGCAGCCTGGCACCTGCAGTGACACAGAACTGACCCTCCCTCAGGGCCAGCAGATGGCACCCCAGGGGGGTGGCCAGGGCTGCGGGTACCAGCCGGGGGCCTCCAGGAATCCCTCTCTGCGTCCCCAGGCAGACAGGCTAGGATGCGAGGCCGCCCTCCCGGCCAAGCTCCTTCCAGGCAGGTCCCGGCTTCCCCTCCCACTCCACCCTCCTGCGCATGCGCGAGCACCACGTGTGCCTGCCTGTGCCTGCGCATGTGCCTGCGTGCGTGAGCGTGTGCGCCCACGTGAGGGCGTGTGCCCGCGTGTGAGGGTGCGTGTGGCGCAGGGGCACGTCCCAGGCAGAGCTTGGCTCCCTGGGCCCCAGTGCCCTCAGATCCCACCCTGGCTCTCTGGGGGCAGGCTCCTGGCGGTGCCTCGGCTGCAAAGCCCTGGGGCCTCAGGGCACCTGTGTGACAAGGAGCCCGCCCCTCTGGGTCTGTTTGCCAAAGAGGAGGAGCGGGAACGGACTTGGCCTGTGCCGAGCTCTCTGTGGAGTCTGGCCCACCTCCCCTGGGGGCACTCCCCACCCTGCCCACACCACAGCCTGGCCTTACCTGAAGTCGCCATCGTTGTATTTGCCGAAGGCCTGCAGGACGATGGTGACCAAGGCCATGATGGGTTTCACGATGCAGAACTGCAGCGTGGCCTGGGGGTGGGGGAGAGGAGAGAGGGCGGGGGGGGGGCGATGGGCCCAAGAACGCTGGTAGGGGGGCAGCTGGCAAGGAGCCAGCCCCAGCCCCCTGGGCAGTGAGGGCCGGGCAGTGGGCGGCCGGGGGCCGGGCACTCACCTGCTTGCAGAAGCGCAGAAACCCAATGGAGTAGGACAGGCCCCGCAGGCAGCAGGTGCCGTAGACACAGCTGGGCCTGGGGTGCGGGAGTCCCTGAGGCGTGTCCCTGGAAGACACGGCCCCAGACCGGCCCAGCTGCCCGCCCGCCCAGCGCCCGGGAGGCCCGGGGCCCTGGGGAGGTGCTTACTGGATGGGTTTTCCCCGAATCTCAGCCATGATGGCACTCTCGCCCCCCAGGTACTGGAAACAAAGGCTCAGGAAGCTGTAAATGACGAAGGCTGCAGAGCAGGGGGTCGGCAGTGAGCCGACCACACGGGACCCCCTGGCGCCCGATGCCAAGGACCCTCTCCTCACGGCGCTCCCAGCCCGGCTCTGGGACCACATGCCACGCCCAGTGGGCGTCACCTTGGCTGAGCCCCCTACGCGGTCCAGCGCCCCGCCCCGCCCAGGCTCTGGGAGGGCCCAGCCACAGCCCCCAGCCCACCTCGGAGCCGGGGGTCCTCGACTCTCCACGCGGGAGCGCTCGGCCGGAGCCCGGGCCCTCACCTTCGTAGCAATCCCGCACGGAGTCGAAGTAGACGTAGTACTGGTGGCCCCCCAGGAGGAGGAGGCTGAGCCAGGAGTCGAAGGCGTAGACGGGGACAATGAGCAGCAGGCGGATGACGTAGCGCTGCTCGTTGGGGACCGTGTAGGAGCGCAGGTGAAGATAGATCTGGGCGGGCAGAGCGAGGCGGGCCTGGGGACGCGGCCGTGTGCCCCTGAAAGCGTGAGCGAGCAGAGCACCCCCCCGCCCCGAGGCCCAGCCCTTAGCGGGTGCCCGGCAGTGAGGACAGGCGGTCCCTCACGCACGCGCGCCTTCGATGCTCTTCCGCCGAGGGGCGGGCCGGCCCCCGTGGGCACGGCCGGAGCGCATGGGGCATTAAAAGGGCAGGTGCCCTCTGACCTTTCCAGGGTCCGTGCCGTGGAACAGCCTGGTTCAGAAACAAAGCCAGGATCCGCATGCGAGGATATTCATGGTACAGACACACACGGGACTGCGCACGACTGAGGCGCGGCCCCACACAGGTCGCTCCTACAGCCAGTGAAAACGATGCCCCCGAAAGCCAGGGTGGGGGCCGTTCAGAGAATGCGACCTGTCACATCCGGGCGACAAACCCAGCGGGACCCAGGTGTGTGAGGACGGAGGGAAGGACAGGTGGCCCCCTTTCCACCTGTTCACCTTCCTACGCCTTCCATGTTTCCTACCGGGACAGGAAGCAGTGACAGGGCCCTCGAGAGGAAGAGGCACAAGGAGCCGGGCAAACGGGCCGCGGTCCCCAGCGCCTCTGGAAGGCTTCCTGGAGGTGCCGTGAGCGGAGGTGGAGTGGGCAGGCAAAGGGCAGCGGGCCGCGTGCGGAGGGCACAGCGCGGGGAGTGGCGGACAGGCTGGCGTCAGGGACAGGCTCCTTATCAGGCAGCAGGTGCGGCGGGAAGGGCGCAGCCTGACCAGCTGTCAGGAGGCGGCGTTCTGTTCCTGGGGCCAGCACTGCCGGGCTTGGTGGCCTTGGCCAGCCACTGTCCTCCCTGGCCTTGGTCTTTAAAGCGAGGGTTGACTCCCCTCTCTGCCTCGCTGGGCTCTGGGTGGATGGACAGGGTGGGGGCCTCCGCCACGGAGGGCCTGGCCGCAGAGGCGGGGGTGGAGAGCAGGGTGGGCTGGGAACTGAGCCTGTCCAGGCTGTGGGCCCCAGGACGCTGGGCTACCGACATGCGGGCACAGCTGGCCCCCAGAATTATGGAAGGTCGGGGCTGGACAGAGGGTGAAGCCAGGGCGCAGACTGTGGCTGAAACTGGGACTGCCTGTAGCCAGGACGGCTCCTTGTTCTACAGTCACCTCCCACACCAGCCCTAGGAGAAAGGCATGGCTTCATGCAATGCAGTGCAGCAGCCACTTGTCCAGTCTATTTGTCCAGATGCTCCAGGGCAGCTTGGGAAGACCCAGGGCAAATACCACCTCCTCCAGGAAGGCCTCCCTGGTGGCCCCGACCGGAAAGGACCGCCTCCTCCCACCTGACCCACCCTAATACACACACACACACACACACACACACGCAGACAGACACACACAGACAGACACACACAGACACGCAGACACACACACGCAGACACACACACTCTTTTTAAGACCACACAAGACTGGGCTAGGGGTCGAATTGGAGCTGTAGCTGCCAGCCTACACCACAGCCATGGCAACACCGGATCTGAGTCGTGGCAACACTGGATCCTTAACCCACTGAGTGAGGCCAGGGATTGAACCTGCATCCTCATGGACACTATGTGGAGTTCTTAACCTGCTGAGCCACAATGGGAACTCCCTAATACACAGATATTATTTGAGGCCACACCTGGACATTCACCACATGGCAGGTGGCTCTCACCAAGAGGGGCCTCTGCCCACTCACCCCCACCCCTGCCTCGGAGACCCGTGGCCACCTGCTTCCCTGCCAGCCAGGTTCCAGGCTGCCCCCCACCCCCGCTCCGGGCTCACCCGCCAATCCAATCCCTATGACAGTGCCAGCCACACCATGCACAGCTCTGCTCTCAGCTCCTCCAGCAGCCTCCCCGGCCCGCCAGCACCCCTGACTCCCGCATGAGTTTTGGGGCCCCTCTCACGGGTCCTGAGTGCCTCTGGCCCAGGGAGCCCTCTTTTGCCTCTCTGGGGCAGCCTGGGCTCCCTGGGCCCCTCCACTGACCGTTCAGGACCTACCGCCTAGCCCTGGGCTTGGGCTGCACCTCCACTGCCCGCTGCCTGGCTCCCTGCTCCGTGCAGGGGCTCCCATCTCCCAGCCGGGACCGCTCAGGGCTAGGGCCACGTGCTCCTCTGTGCTGCCTCCTGCAGTCCTGCCCCCCTCAGCCAAGCTCCCACCCTGCTTCTGCTCCCGGGTCCCCGTTCTCCCTACAGAGGCTGGCCTTAGAGGAGAAGGCCCTTTCCCCTCCTGGCTACGTGGGCCTCAGCCATCTCATCTGTGAAATGGGACAGTACCACTGACCTTGGCGAACAGCCGGTGACAAGAGGCCCTGGTGGAAGGGCTGGCTCCCTGCTCCACTGCAGGGGCCGCCCATCCTCAGGCCAGCTCTCCGTCGCCCACTGCTCCCCGGACCTGACCTGCCTGTGCGCCCCCGGGCACGCCTCCTCTGGCCGGCCAGGCCCCTTATGTCAGCTCTGAGGCCACCGCTCGCGGCCCCACTGCCCTGCAGGGCCGGCTGGGGCCGGGCGGCGCTGGGACCCACAGAGGGCAGGGTCCCAAGGGAGTGCGCAGGGGAGGGCTCACCTGGTGGCCGGTGAGCACCAGGGCGGTCCACACGAAGATGCCCGAGACGCCGCGGGCCAGCGGGCTGGAGAGGAAGAGCAGGGAGGCGCCCTGGGAGCCGTTCCCCACGCGGCCCATCTGCGGGCTGGCCGCTGCGGCGGACCCCGCAGGCGGCGGGCTGGGCTGCGGCCAGGTCGCCGCCACCATGGGGGTTCCCAGAAGCCCTGAGGCATTAGTCATCTGCGGGGCAGAGGCGAGGGAGGGGCGAGGACAAAGGTGCACCCGGCCGGGAGGCAGCCCAGGGCCAGCGGGGCAGGCTGGGCGGGGCCGTGCTGGGCTCCGGCCACTGTCCCTTCCGTGGGAGCCCCAGCTGACCCTTCTGTCCCCTTTCCCGGGCTCTGCGCCGCCCTCAGCAGACAGGGACCCAGCTCCAAGGCGCAGGCCCCGCCTTCCCTGCGGTCGGCCGCCTGGGTGCAGACATAGGCTGCCTGACTGTCACCTGGGGTGCTGGGCTCATTTTTAGGGGAACTCAGAAGGCCTGGGAGCCCCTGTTGCCCTGCCAGCCAGGGTGGGGTCCAGGAAGCAGCCAGGGGGGCAGTGCCCACGCGGCAGCAGAAACAGAAGGATGGCACCCAGCACCCCCCAGGCCTGCCTGACCGTCCGGTGCCCAGCTCGGCCGGGGCCCTTGGCCGCCCAAGCTTGCTTTCGAGCCCCGGGCACCTGTTTTCAGCGGCCTGCCAACCTCCCGGGGCTCCAGTGACCTCTCTCCACCCACCCCAGAGGCTTCTGCCCCTCCCTCCAGTTGCAGTCACAGGGCCCAGCGCCTACCTCGCAGTCAGGAAGCTCCTGAGCCAGTCCTGCAAGGCCCGGCCTCCTGGGGAGCCTGGCCAGTCATTTGTGTGGCCACGTGGCCCCCACTGGCAGCCCCAGTCGGGGTGGGGCCAGGCTACTTTCTGGAGCCTGTGCCAGGCCCGGGGAGGGGCGGCCAGCAGCACACCTCCCAGGTGGCCCACCTGAGCTGCCAGCCACAGGGAGGGGCGGAGTGGGGGGGGCGGAGCCGAGGGCTGTCCCCTCCCCCTCTGACACTCTACTCCTTCTTCGGGCTGCTTGCTGGCAGCAGCTGGCTCCCAGGAACCTCCTGGCCATCTCATCAGGTGCCCTCACCTGCCTGCACCGGGCTGCCAGGCAGCTGCCGGGCTGGGCCTGAGACAGGTGGGAGGGGTCTGCGGTGGGCCGGGGTGGGCTGTGACTGCGTTGTGGGCACTGGTTTCCCTTTGGGATGATGAGAAGTTCTGGAAGGGGACAGGTGGCCATTGCACTACATCGAGGGCGTATTAAATGCCACTTAAAAATGGGTAATTTGTTTTTTTTTTGGCTGCACCCACCCAAGGCAGACAGAAGTTATCTAGCCATGAGTTCCCACTGTGTCTCAGCGGTAATGAACCCAACTAGTATCCACGAGAACTCGGGTTCAATCCCCGGCCTTGATCAGTGGGTTAAGAATCTGGCATTGCTGTGGCTGTGGTGTAGCCCGGAAGCTGTATCTCCGATTTAATCCATAGCCTGGGTGGCAACTTCCATATGCTGCAGGTGCGGCCCTAAAAAGAAAAAAAAAAAAGGAAAGTTCCCGAGGCCTGGGATCAAATCTCAGCAGTGACCTGGTGGTGACGCTGGATCCTTAACCCACATGGCCACCACAGAGCCCCCAAACTGGGTAAACTTACTATGAGAATTTCATCTCGACTAAAAAAAACCCAGTCCCAACAGGTGCATTGCAAACACTTGCGCTTTTTCTGCCGGGGGTGGGCGGGGGTGAGTGGCCACAGGCCCTGGGAAGGCACTCAGCCGCCCAGCCTCTCCGAGACCCTGAGGGGCCACACGATCCTGTCCTTTGTGCCACCCAGCCCTGCTCACCGCCCTGGGTCATGGGGTCAAGGCCCACTTTAGAGGTGGGAGTCGAGGGCTCCCCACGTGCCCAGGGTCCCGGGGGGCTGTCAGCCGGCTCCCACACCCCTCTGCCCACACCGTCCCCCAGGGCAGCCCCCAGTCGTGGCCTGGTCCTGCCTCGGACGGAGCCGCAGGGCCCGACACCCCGCACGGCCTCACGGGAGCTCTGCCGGAGCCCTCTGGGCCCTCTTCCGTGCTTGACATGCCACCTCAATGTCACCTCCCCCTCCCATCGCCTCTTTAAATTCCGCAGGGGGGTTGGGAGCCTGGTGCCTGGCCCAGTCGCAGTCCGGGGCCCGGGGAGCGCGTGTCCTCCTCGTGGGCTTCCAGCCCCGGTGTGGCCGCCGTGGTCAGTCCCTGAGGGGCCACGGCACCCGGATCCGCAGCCCTGGCAGCTCCAGCCGCGTGTGATGAACCGGGGGCTCCGCTTCCTTCTCTGGCTCCCTGACCAGGTCGATCTGGAGGCAGCCTCTGTGCTCGGCCCTCTGCTGGCCCCTGCTCTCTGCCACCCAGGTGGCCCTTCACCTCTCTGGGCCTCTAGCCCCTCCCTGGGGTGAGGCACACGGGCTCCTGCGGTCCTGGGGCCTGGGACAACCCCGCCTGCTAGGCCCTGAGCTCACGGGACGGCCCCTGGCCACGGGGCCCAGACCCCAGAACAGGGTCACGTACCAGGCGCGGCCCGGGAGCGAGCAGGGGGCCTGAGAGCAGGCGAGGCGTTGCTCCGCCAGGTCAGAGGCAAGAAGCTGGCTGCGCCAGGTCTGGGAGACAAGTGGTTCAGCGCCCTGGTCCCAAGAAGGGCAGGTGGGGGGGGGCTGACCCTTCCGCCTCCCGTGGGCCCCACCCCTGGCCGGCTGGTGTCACAGCCAGCACCCACTCAGGAGAGGTGGCCGGGCCGGCCGGGGCTGATTTCCCTGCCTGGGGCTGGACGCTGACCAAGCCTGTCACTGGGCAGACCTGCCTGACAGGATGCGGGCAGCCAAGGCCGCTGACTGCTCTTCTCTGTGACCAGGTGACCAGGCTCTTGGCAGCTCTGCCAGGCTGCGGGGCCACGGGCCAGCCACAGCCCTTGCCGCCCTGGGCCCAACGCCCACCCTTGCTCCAGTGACCTCGTGCCCGTGGCTCTCGGCCTCGATGCAGGCACCAAACAACCTCCCAGGCTCCCGCTGCCCCAGCCGGCATCAGGGACACCTCCGGGGGCTCCCGGCCCTTCTCCCCCACCCAGGTCCCTCCGGCGGCTGAGAGCTGCAGGCCCTGGCAGCAGAGACAGCGCTGGGCGCAGGGGGGGTGCCCTGACAGCTGTGTCCCCAGGTTGCTCTGGCTGCTCCCTGGGGCCCTCTCCCACTGCTGCCCAGGGAGGGACGACAGGATTTGTGACTGGGCTTTGTTAACGCCCACAATGGCCACTGACTCAGCCAATACCCACCACGGCCCTGGGTGCCTGGGGTGCCTGGATGGGGTCCCCCCCATTCCCCTGCAGGCTGTGGATGGTGAGTCCTGGGCTGGCCGCCCGGCACCTAGGGGCCCCGAGCCCCCCCTTCCCATCCTGTGCGCCTCTGCGGGATGGGGGCTGGGTGTCCCCTCCTCTAGTCTGGGGAGTCCTCACGCGGAAACCTGCCTCCTGGTGGCCCAGGTGTCAGCTCCTCCCCTGGACGGGATGCTGGGCCCCAAACCGGGAGGAGCCGGGCCGTGGCCTGGCTTCTCACTGTCTGTGACCTCGGGCCAGCTGTGGACCTCTCTGAGCTTCGGTTTCCCCTGGTGAGCAAACGGCCACGTGCAGCCCTGGTCAGCCCTACCCGCCCCCAGGCCCCTCCTCTCAAAGGCCGCCCCCAGGCGACTCAGTGCACCGTCCGGCCGGCGTGGGTGGGCTTCCTCTGCTCGGTGGGACCCATGTGGGGCCTCGGGGACTCCGATCCCTCCCATCCTTGTCCCGCCCAGGTCTGGCCCTGGGGCCTGTTGCCTCGGTTCCCCGCGGGAAGCTGTGACTCCCCGGGGCCTGTTCCTACCTGCCCGTGGCCCCAGAGCGACGCGCGTACCTGGGGGACACCCTTCCCTGCGGCGCTAGCGCGGAGATGTGGGCATGAGCCTGGCCTGGCCAGTGACCCCTTTTGCTCACCAGGTGGCATCTTGGGGCCCGGCAGGGGGCACAGTCTCTGGGGCAGGGGCGGAGCAGCTGCGAGGCTCCACATTTCAAACTGCGGGCATTCTTCTCCGGGAGCGCTTGGGCCCGGACACCACCGCTCCCTTGTGAGGGCGCACACGGGCACACACGCAGCTCACCTCCCTGGGGGCTCCCTCAGCGTCTGGCCAGGCCCCTTGGGCAACTCTGTGCCGGCCTCCGGGCCCGAGTGGGGTGGCCGGGGTGTCTGGCCGCACAGCCGGGCCTCCAGGCCTCTGCTGGCCCTCCTCACGGCGGCGATGGTGAGTCCCAGATACAGCTGCTCGCTGCTCCTGGGAAGCGCAGGCCCGGCCCCCCACCGAGTCAGCTCCTCCCTGCCGCCCGCTTCCCTGGTGTGCGGTCATCCCGGTCTCTCAGGCTCCCTGCAAGGTGCCTTCTCGTGCAAGCACGAGCACCCGCTCCGGGCTGCCGGGCAGATGCCCACGCGGGGCTCCCTGGCCCTCCTGACGCCGAGGCCGCCCGTCACCCCAAAGCTGTGTACCTGCGGGTTTCCCCGACCATCTCGTCTCTGGGCTAGGCGGTGGCGAGGTCTCCGAGCACGTGGCGCCCCGGGGGCAGCGGGCAGGCTGCTGAGGGAAGGAGTGCCTGGAAGACCGCTTCCCTCTGCCGTCTTCAGCAGTCACCCCCAGTTCTTCTCCACCGGGACCAGCGATTCGGTCTTTCCTGCCCTTGGCGGGGTTTCTCAAACCAGACTCAGGGTTTCAAAGGCTGCTGGTTCTAAGAGAAACCCAACGAAAATATCCCTTTCTAAGCTCATAAACGCACAGCCCCACCTCCAGTGTTTCTTAAGAAGTCCCGCCATTTCAGGGCCCAGCCGGTCTCTGCTTCCAGACCCACCTTAGCTCCTGCCCCAGCTCTCCCGTGGCCTCTTATCTCCTCGTGAGACTGAAGACCAAATGGAAGCGACCCAGGTCACTGGACGTGGAAGGACGAGGAGCCCAGGCGGGTCCCAGGCTGCCCTTTGTCACAGGCCTGGGCAGCCCGCGTGGACGTGTCATCCTGAGGCCAGCCCCTGGGGACATCTCCCAAGGGCAGACTCAGCCTGACGCGGAACCCTTCAGCGACGCCTCGCGGAGCTCAGGGTCCAGGCTGAGGCCTCAGCACACACAGGCCTTCCCAGCCCTTGGGCTTCACGGCCGGCCAACTTCCGACGTCCCCCAGTCTGGGCTTCTGCGTCCGGGGCTCCCCTGCAGTGAGGCGCCACCCAGCCTGCCCCACCCTGGCCCTGCCCCAGGGTGATATGCGTCTGCCCCCAGCTTTCAAGGATGTGGTTCCGGAGGCCAGGGTACCAGCCAGCAGCCTGGGACCTGGAAGCTCAGGGAGGCCACAGGACGAGGAGCGGCATGAGTCTGTGAGCAACACCACCAGCTCCCGGAGCTGTGAGCTTTCGGCCGGGTTCACCACAGTGCATTTACGCTGCGCAACTGGAATGTCTCAGCAGTTACGAAAGACGGTCAAGTACTTTGGAATATGCATTTATTTCTGCTAAAAGAACAATTCCCCCAAGGTGACCTGTACACTGAGGTACGTGACTCACTCCGTCAATTCTCAAACATGTGCAACTCTCTGGACGCGGAGAGAACCGTGCCCAGCTCTCCGAGGACACCCCCGGCCCTCCCCCCGCGGGTGGTGTTAGCCTCCAAGACAAAGTCGGCTCGAGGGGTGCACGTTTCTTCCGACTTCGAGGGCCAAAGCTTGAGAAGGTGCCTCCTCCTGACTAAAGGAGGGTCTCCGAAGCCTCGAGAAGGCGTCTGAGTTTCCACTTGGTCCTGACGGGCAGCAGGAGTGGCTGCTCCAGGGTCACCACACCCGGCATGTCCGGATCACCTCTTTCAAGGCCGTCACGCCCTCCATGCGCTTGTCCTTGACGGCCATGGCGAGGAGGACTGCTCTGTTTCCAGCTTCTTGAGACACAAACGCCACCAGGTTCTTTGCAAAGACATGGATGAGAGGCTGGTGAGGGCAAGGAGAGAAGACCGTTTTAACTGCGAGAAACCTCTTTTCTTCTTTTTTCGTCTAAATCAAAAACTAACTTTAAATTATTCAATGAATTTTATTATATTTATAGTTGTACAATGATCATCACAACCTGATTTTATAGCATTTCCATCCCAAACCCCTAGCTCACCCCCACCTCCCAACCTGTCTCCTTTGGAAACCATACGTTTTTCAAAGTCTGTGAGTCAGTATCTGTTCCGCAAAGAAATTCACCATGTCCTTTTCTTAGATTCCACATGTAAGTGACAGCATTTTTTTTTTTTTTGCCTTTTCAGGGCCACACCCGTGGCATATGGAGGTTCCCAGGCTAGGGGTCTAATCGGAACTGTAGCTGCCGGCCTACACCACAGCCACAGCAACACGGGAGCCGAGCCACATCTGCGACCTACACCACAGCTCACGGCAACGCCGGATCCTTAACCCACTGAGCGAGGCCGGGCATCGAACCCGCAACCTTATGGTTCTTAGTCGGATTCGTTAACCACTGAGCCACGACGGGAACTTCCTCTAAGTGATATCATTTGATGTTGGTGTCTCCCTGTCTGACCGGCTTCACTTAGCATGATCACTTCTAGGTCCAACTTCTTTTCTTCTTGAGGCCTTCCTAATACCCCTGAGGAACCCGGCCTGGCTTCCCACCATTCAGTCACCACCCAGTAAGTTCAGTGTGATGGTCCTTCAGATTCAAAGAGACCCAGAACACCCCAGTCATAAACACACTGCTAAGGAGCATCATTAAACTTGTTCCCTTCATGCCTTCTGGTTCCTCTGTCTCTTCCGGCTATTTCTACTCTGGAAGGACCCCTGAAAGTCTGCAGAGAGAAACCGCCAGAGCTCACAGATGGTCTTTCCAGGACGAAGCACGCACAACCAGTCATTACCATAATGCATTATGACAGGGTCAAATTGAGGGGAGGCCTACATTACAAAATCAATACTTCCGCCTGTGTGCTGGATAAAATGCTGATGGGCTGGAAGAAGCAGCCACCAAGGGGCAGGTGGACGCCCTCAGCTGCACAGAGGCCCCGAGAAATGCTGTCAAGGGCTGGGTGGGGGCGGGTGCCTGCCCAGGAATGCCCCCCGTTTGTATTAACAAATTATAGCCACGGGGCTCCCTCCCCAATCACTTTACCTCGTCCTGCCCGAGAAGGACTTTAGTGGTGAGCACAGGTTTGCTGATGTCACTGGTCACGTTGCTGGGTTCCAGGGAGACCAGGGTACCCATTTTCCCGAACTGGGTCACCACCACCAGGATGTGACTGCTGAAGGCTGTGCAGACCACCTGGGTGGGGACGCCACACACGACTGCAGTCTTCTGTTTTGACATCACCAACGGTTTGCCTTCCATGGCTGGGTCTATTCAATGGCACCTTCAGCTTATGTTAAAAGAATAAAAGAAGTAAATCAGCATCAGACAGTCTTGGGGTTCCAGAATAACTACCATTTGGCATTAAAACAGAAACACAAGTAGGCACTTTCAAAAGCCTGTATCTGTTCACCCCTACAGGCCTCATTTGCCCGAAACTTTCCAGATTCATTGACTAGACACACTTGTACATGTGTACTAGCCAGGCAAAGAGAGCAGGATGTCAAAACACGCTTTCCTTTCCTTTTCCAGGCGCTCGGGGCCCCTGCTGTTAAACATCACTGCGACCCCACACCATCCTGACCGCTCTGAGTCCTGGGACTCTCGGTGGTGCCATCGCCGGGGGGGCTGAAGGGCTGAAAGCGCCGCAGGAGCAAAAGCCAGGCCAGAGCAGGTGGCCGCGCTCCTTCCGTCCCTCCGGTCCGCCCACTGAGGTTCCGTTTTCTGCACTTGGGAAAACCACCGCCACCACAGGAGAAGCAGCACGTCCCCGGGACGCGGGAGGCGGATGGCGACTGGGGCTGGGCGCCGACCGCGGGGACGCCCACCCGCTCCTCTGCTCTCCCGCCTTCGCGGCCACCCACCCACCACTCCGCCCGCCATGATGCCCGCGCTCACCACGCCGCGCCCGGAAATGACGCACCTGGCGAGGCGAGCCCGTCCCCGGCAGGCCCCGCCCCCGGCAGGCCCCGCCCCGCTCCCGAGCGCCCCGCCCGCCCGCTCTGCTGCCCCCGCCGGAAATGCAGCCCGCAGGGCTTCCGGTCGCGCCCGGGCCTCTGGGCTCTGAGGTGCGGCGCTGCCCGCCCGCCAGCAGCGTCTGGCTGGGCGCCGAGTTGCGGGCGCGCCTGCTGCCCCGAGCGCCGCAGGGCGGCCTCCGGCTTCTCCCCAGGGGCGGTCTCGGCCCCAGGCCTGCAGTAGAGCGGCTTCGGGCTTCTCCTCAGGGGCGACCTTGGGCGCTTCTGACGGGGACCCCGCACGTCTGCCGTTGGGGAACTGCCGTGGGGTCCCCAGCCTTTGGCCGTGGGTTCCGGGACCCCCCTGAAAGCACAGGGAGCTGCGAGAAAACAGGGACTGGGCGGCGGTTAAAGCGCTGAAAACACGTTCCGTCCAGGGGCGTTCACATAGGGCGCGGGAGACCCCAGTGCGGAACCAGGCTCACCCCAAATACCGGTGGGCGGCAAAGAGAGGCGCAGACCCCAAAGTTGAGAGTTACGTGGCTGACAAAGCTGAGGACCAGGCCTGGGACCCAGCATCTCCTAGCAGAGCCCGCTCCCTAGAGGTGAGGCGGGAGCCAGGGCGCATAGGAGTTTCCGCCCAAAGACCAGGTAGCTGGACCGTGGACAGGTCGGTCAGTCAGAGCACCAGGCATCTCGAGTTAAGAAATTTGGTGCTTTTCCGTGCGGGGGGCTGGTGATGCGGAGTCTGGGCTCATTGAAATCATCCGCGAATGATTTCGGCTTTCACGGCCTCCGGGTGCAGGGCTGGGGTGGCTGTGCTGTGACAGCTTGATGGATGCAACATCCTCGGTTTGCTGGTCTGGCAGGCCACCTTTAAAACGCCACAAGCCAGTGGGATTTACAGGCAAGGAACGGCGTGGGGCGTGTGGGTGGGAAATTACTAAGTGGAAACCTCTGGGGGGGCGCAGGGGGTTTGGGGCTTCTACCCAAGGAAACTTGGTGGGATTCTTGCTCCAGGCAGGCCAGGTATCCGACCACCTGGGGGGCGGTGGGGATGAGGAAGCCATTAGATATGGGGGGATATCCAAGGTGGAGGAGGTGGGCGTTCTGGCTCAAACTGAAAAAAGCAGAGACATCACCGAAGTGGAGGCCTAGCTGGAAAAGGGTTAAGGAGGGCTGGAGGCGGGTCTGCTGTGGGGGAGAATCTTCGTCAGCACCCTCTGCCTGGCAGTAAGAAGGCCGCCGAACCCCTCTAGATGGTGCCAGGCCCTCTGCCCTCGACAGAGGTACCCACTGGGGTACCCTCTTCAGTCCAAGGGGGAAATCAGAGCAACCGACATTTACTTGGCACTTAGTATGCGGGGGCGTTCTGAGTGCTTTATAGCAGTAACTCATTTAATCTTAACCCTGTTAAGTTGAGACCTTATTATCCTCATTGTATAGACAAGGTGTTCAGGCTGAAAGAACTTGCCTGAGGTCACAGAGCTGTTGAGGGCCCCATCTGGGCTCCAGACCTTTACCCTTAGTTGCTGGTCTTGTGACTTGCGTGCTCGGTCAAGAGGAGGAGGCGGGTCGGTGCTGCCCTGCTTCCTCCCAGGCTGCCTGCACACCCTCCCCTCCTCCAGGCTGGAAGCTGGGCTGGCAGGGTGGGCTGCTTGGGGAGCGGGGTCTTGGGCTGGGACTGCTGTGATTTGAGCCTTTAGCCTCTTCCTTATGGGATTAACACCCGTTCACACCGCACGCTCCTAAGCCTTTCTGTACGGCTTCCTGCCAGGCCTGTCAAGGCAGGTTTTCCCCCTCGTCTGTCCACACCAGTTAACCCCTAGGGAACTCGGCTTCCCTCAGGTCCTCACTGCCTTTTCTCATGATTTAATGACTCCTCGTACCATACACGTTAAGTCAAATGAAGCATGCTCCTTCCAAAATGATTGCCGGCGGCCTCGCAGGAAAAGGCGGCAAGACAAAACATTATCAAAATAGACATAAAACCAAGAAGAACCTTGTTTTTGACTCTCTGGCAGCCAGTTCACAGAGGGGAAGATTATGAGTTTCAGGGTTCCAGTACTCAAAAAGGAAGAAAACATGTCAATTTCTCAGGAGAGTCTAAGTTTTTGTTGGTTCTAAATTTAAACACAGGTCCACCCACACACATCCCAAAAGCCAATTGCCAATGTATTGCCGGTGTGAAACCTTTAAAAGGTTCATTTACTTTTATTTGCCAATTCATGCGTTCTCTCTCTGTAGGCAAATAGATACAAGAAATATGACCACCCTCTGAAAACCCTGACTCTGATATAAACATCGCTTTTATAAAAGAGATACTGAAGAACAAAGTAGATGATAGTTTGATGACCCTGTGGTTGATATTGGTGTAGATCTTTGATAAAGACTGAGTTTGGAGGAAACAGGTGAGCTTGTCCTAGGCTGGGGTGACGGCAGTTCAGACGGGTCCTTCCTGGTGGCCTAAGTGGCTGTGTGGGCAGGTCCCAGGCCCTTAGAATATCGGGGGAGGAGCTTACTGCTGGCCACTGACTGCTCTCCAGTGCGAGGTGGGGGTTTAGCTGGAAAGAAAGATCCTTTAAGTGAATTCACTTAACGTGGGAATCCAATCGTCATGTCAATAGCGGGGCAGGAGAGTTTGAGAATTTATGGTGAAAAAGAAAGGGGGGTATCCTGAATTTGTATTGAAGGTGATTTAGGTTATACATGCAATTATAAGTTGATTTGCAGAACCAACAAAGAATCAAGTGTTGCTTTGGCAGGGGCATAATTTTTCCAACCAGTTTTATGCTGGCCGCCACATCATCCTTCACACCGCCAGATAGTCTCAGCTCCCTTGCAGGGAGGAGCTGTTGGGCTGAAATGTCCAAGGGCGCCATCCGTTTCCCCGAGAGCCTCTCTTAACCCTTCTGTTTGAGGTCCCGCCCTGTCAGGAGCCTTGTCAGTTTCCTGGTCCTCGGATGCCCGCCCATCTAGCCCTGCCAGGCCCCGCAACACTTGCCAGTGGCCCTGGGCTACATCCGAACACCTCCCAGCATGACATTTGTGGCCTTTCTGAAATCTTACATCTTTGATAAGGTTTTTAATTTGAGTGGAGCCCGATCATGTACGTGGGCTCTGCATTAGGACAAAGTCTGCTTTCCTCTGCAGCCTTATGACCGCAGGCACCCAGGCAGCTGAAGCTTGGAGCATCAGGGCCATTCCAGTCCTGGCCTGGGCACGACTTTGGTCTCAGGGGTCTCAGGGCCTGCCCGAGTCTTGTAGACACAAGGTCCCTCTAAGTTGTGTGCCCGGTGGTAATAGGTGGAAACATTTTGTTGTGTAAGTGACGAGCATGCTCGTTTCCCTGGGCTGGTCTCTTGAGAGGAGCTTGGTGGCAGGTCGTTGGTGATCCCATCTGAGATGCAGATATTTTATCGAGTTTAGATTACAGACGTTTTGGAACTAGTGAGGGATTCTGTGTCCACTAGGATTTTTTCAAGTGTTGGTGGCAGACGTCTGTGTGACACCATCTTTGCCCCAAAAGAAGCACAGGTGGGCTCGGAGAGCTGGAAAGACTGAGAGAGGCCCACGACTTCTTTCTCCTCCTCTTAGCTCAGTGGTCCTGTTGTCCTCGTCCCCAGGTTGTGATGAAATCACCAGCCTCTGCACCTCAGTAGCTTTCCTTTCCCAATCTTCCCAGTACAATCCCAGCATTGAGTCTCTTCGGACCAACCTGGGTCCCGTGCCTGTCCTTGAACCAATCACTGCTTGAAAAATAAGTTAATGTGAAAGTTACTTCCCATGCATCCGGGAGTTTAAAAAACATGCTTCTAACTAACGTATGTCAAAGAAGACGTCCTAAGTGGAGATTACAGAATATTCTGAACTCTGCGCTCCCCCGTCCCCTGGAGCCCACTCGCCTCTTTTCTGTTTCCACGGCCTTGGCAGCCCTGCCGGTTTCTGTAAGCGGCTCCCGCTCTGGCCCTAGTGTCCGCCCTGCCCTCCGCCTTCGAGCCGTCTGTGCTCCAGGCCCTGGCAGGGCTTCGCACCTTTTGGAGAAACCAGTTCTCGCTCAGTAACCGGGAGGGTTAAATGAGTGTCCTCCCCTTCATGAGTCATGGGATTCCACTGGCAGGGTCAGGGGACCGGGCAGAGCAAGGGCCTGGCCGGCGTGCGGGAGGTTTGGGGACACCCTGCACACAGCCCTCTTGTGATCCATGGCCCCAGACCTCCTGCACGCCAGCCAGGCCCTTGCTCTGCCCGGTCCCCTGACTGCTCCGACGTTCCTGGTGTCCTGGTAGCCTCGGCGGACATGAGGGTCCAGAGGCCCTAACATCCACTCCCGTCTCTGGAGAAAAGTGACGATACAGAAGCTGGGTCTTGCTGTCAGGGGATGTACATTTATAAGCAGGTGTGAGAGCTGCAGAGCCAGCAAGGCCAAGTACAGCGAGCACGGTCAGCTTGAGGGCCGCCTGCAGGCCTTTCGCCTGTCGGCAAGCCTGCAGCGAGGTCAGTGGGGCTTCGTGCCCTGCAGACCGCGGTTCTACCCCCGGCCTGGACACACCCTTTCCTCGCCGCCGGCGGGGGAGGACCTGACCTTGCGGCGTGGCGGCCGCAGAGCCACGTGCGTGGCACGGTGTCTCTGCGCCCCCCGATCGCAAAGGGCCTTGAATAAGTGGCAGCACAGAAAGAGACGGTTCTGACCGGGAGCTCCGTGACATGCAGGCGACCTTCACTGTCCCCACAACAGTTAATCTCTTGCACACGAGAGCTGTCCAGGTTGAGCGAGGAGACAGGACAGAAAGATTAAAGGCACCAATTGAAAATCACAGATATTTTATTACAAAAACAAAACCCTGGAACTATGGGAAATTCCAGTTTTTCCTGAGGGAAATTAATGAGTACCAGTTTATAAGGGTCCAGGGAGCAGTTCATTCGGAAAGGAAATAAATCCCCCTCCCAGGGAGCGGTTACAGACGGCTTCCCAGAGGCCGCAGCACGGGGTCAGAGGTGAAAACATCATTTTCCTGTGGAGGCCGCAGGTGTGCCCTCTCGGGGCAGGCGCGGGCCTTGTGGCCTAGGGACGCCCTGAGCATTGGAGTTTCATGTCAGCGGGAGTATTTTTATTTAACATTGCACAGTAAACACACACACAAAATCCCCAGTTTGTGGACCTGATCGCATCAGGGCACAGAATTGAGAGTTCCGCTTGTCACTTTGCTGCTGAGCTGAGTCAAGCTCAGATATTATAATCGTTTTGTTCTTGGAATAAGGCTTTCTGCCCTCGTTAGAGATAATGAAAGCCACCTTGTACTCACATCCTGCACTGTTTGTTTAGTTCTTTAATAAATGAAACCTTAATCCGTGTACAATTTCTGAAAGCCTTTCTTTCAATATTTTAGGAAGTTATTTCCCCTGATAGGAGCCGTCTCGTGGCCCCTGCGGTCTGCATGGAGGCTGGCTACCGTTCTCACTCTTCTCTTACAGGAAGAGGACAGAAGGCCAGGGAGCCGCACGTCACGGGGCCTCGACAAGTGTTTGTCCAACGGGACCACATTCAAGTGGGCACGTAAGGTGGGCACGGGTCAGGATGAAGGGGAAAGAAACGCAAGCCCTGCCTGGGCCTTGGCACTGACTTGCTGATGATCTTGAATAACGCCTTTGCCCTCTCTCTGGGCGTCTGTTTCTCCATCTGTAAAATGGGCCTCCCGGCCTCTGGGCTCCTGCCCTGGGCTGGGGACTGGGCCGCAGAGGCAGAGGAGACCGTCTGGGGGAGGGAGCTGGAGGCGGCGTTGTCTGAGCAGGAGGGAGTGGGGTGGGCTGGGAGGGGCCCGTTATGGGGCTGGGGACTTGGACCATGGGGAGGTGCTAAGAAGGCAAGTCGGGCCCAGCATTGGGCTCTGTGACCACCAGGCCTTCTGCGGGAGGTAGTGAGCGCCCTCCTTGGGCGGCTTCGAGACAGGTGGTCCCCGCCGAGGACTGTCCTGGCGTGTCCGTGCTGGGGGCTGACTCAGAGTTCTGAAGGCTCTTCCAAGTCCAGGTGTCTGCCCTTCTCACCCGGAGGCCCATTTTACTGGGAGACGCGGCTCAATCCTATCAGTGTCTTAGACAAAACTCACAACTCAGCAAGAACTGATGGTGCCGAGGGCGGGCGGGGACTGGGAGCGACAGAACGTCCCTGTGTTATTGCTGGAACGCCAGGCAGTGCCGGCACTTGGAAAAGCAGCCCAGCCACCCCTTGTAAAGGTGAGCACACACCTGCCGTGTGATTCAGCAGTCTCGTTCCTGGGTGCTTGGAATGAACGAGAGGCTGTTCACACCCAGCCCGCTGCACAAAGGTTCCCAGCGGCGTTCTTCTTGGAGACTGAAAACCGAATTCAACCCAGATGTTTCCAGCAGGTGATGAGCGGCCTGGGCTGCGGCCGTGGGATGGAACGCTACTGTGTAATCCAAAGGAAGGCGCGGCCGGTGCGCGGGACAGCGCGGGCCGGGAGGGAGGACGGCGCACCGGGCGGGCGCTCTGCGAGGCGCTCCGCGGTGCTCTGGGGGAGGTGAGGTCGCAGACGGTGACTGCAGGGTGTGGGGTGGGGAGCAGGCTTGAGTACGGCTGGGGGACCCCAGGGGCTTCGGGGGAGTGGGTCTGCGGAATCCTGACCGCCATGGTGGTCGCAGGACTGAGCCTTTGTCGACTCTTGGAACTGTATGTCCCAAGTGAGTTCTAGGGTGTGTAAGTTAGGGAAGAACGGATAGTGGCCGACAGCAGCCGGTAGTGACGGTCAGAACATCCACCCTGACCCAGGGCAGGCGCTTCCTTTACGTGGAGGCCCGCCCGGCTCAGGACGCCGGTGTATACGTGTATGACGGTCCACGCGGGCGCGGATGTGGAGGGCCTGGAGCCCCGTGCGCTGCTCCTGCGGGTGTAAACTGGTGCGGCCGCTCTGCCCAGCAGTGTGGCCGTTCCGCATGCAAGGAAACGGAGTTGCGGTGTGATCCCGCAGCTCTGCTTCTGGGTTTGCCCAAGAGAACTGAAAGCAGTCTCGAGGTATGCGAACTGCGCTCCACGGCCACAGTAGCGTTACTCACACAGCCAAAGCCAGGAGCAACCAGTGCCCGTTAGCAGGTGAAGGGAGGGAGTTCCCGTCCTGGCGCAGCGGAAATGAATCCAACTAGGAATCATGAGGTTGCCGGTTCGATCCCTGGCCTCGCTTAGTGGGTTAAGGATCTGGCTTGCTGTGGCTGTGGTGTAGGCCGGCAGCTACAGCTCCAGTTGGACCCCTAGCCTGGGAACGTCCATGTGCGGAGAGTGCAGCCCTTTAAAAAAAAAAACAAAAAACAGATGAACGGAAAAGCGATATGGGACATCCACACGGTGGGACATCCTTCAGCTTAGAGAGGAAGGAGATTTGACACCTGCTACATGGGTGAACTTTTAGGATATTACCCTCAGTGAACGAGGCTGCATAGGTGCTGAGGGTTCCAAGGGCCCTGTCCTGTAGCCCAGAGAGGAGGCAGGCATGGAGCCAGGAAGCACAGGAACGGTGAACAACATGAGGGGAGCACGTGGGCCTGGTGGGGGGCAAGTACGAGGGCCGTTTGTGCCGGGTGCTGCCAAGCCGTCCTCAGGAAGCTGCAGCTTAGCCGGGTCCCAAATGATGCTGGGGAGGCTGGGCAGGTGAGTGATGGAAAGCGTCTGGAGCTAGGAGATCTTGGGTTCACTTTTTTACATCTAAGCCCAGGTAACCTGAGTCTTTTTTGAGTCTTTTTTTTTTTTTTTGTCTTTTTGCCTTTTTTATCTAGAGCCGCACCCATGGCGTATGGAGGTTCCCAGGCAAGGGGTCTAACAGGAGCTGTAGCTGCCAGCCTTCACCACAGCCACAGCAACGTGAGATCTGAGCCGCGTCTGCAACCTACACCACAGCTCACGGCAACGCCGGATCCTTAACCCACTGAGCAAGGCCAGGGATCGAACCCGCAACCTCATGGTTCCTAGTCAGATTCGTTAACCACTGAGCCACGAAGGGAACTCCAGGTAACCTGAGTCTTATTTCTCTTTTTTCTTTCTTAAATTTACTGTTATTGCTGTTAGAATAGCTATTATGTTCATGCCCTAAATATCCTAGTGCAAAGGGGTACAGTGTGAAGTCGCTTCTGTCTACAGCAAATGCTGCCAGTATCCTACGCGGGTACTGTCACCTCAGCATCTCAGCGCACAAGATCTGCCTTCCCCTGCCGGGGCTGCACTGCACTGCTTGTGACTTTCTCCGAAAGTGCTGAAGTCACTCATCCGTCCATCCATCCGTCCATCCATCCTTCCTTCCATCCTCCCTCCCTCCCTCCCTTCCTTCCATCCTCCCTCCCTTCCTTCCTTCCTTCCATCCTTTCATTCATCCATTTTTCCCCTCTCCTTCCTTCCGTCCAGCTGTCTCTACATCTTTATCCATACCTTCATTCTTCCATCCACCCAGGGTGGAGTCTTTGCTTGGTTATTCACTCAATGAACATTCTCTGCGCGGAGCTGGTCTCTAGGCCACACGATGTTCACCGCCTCACTACAGAGATAAGACTGATGCTGAGCAAATAGCTGCAGGTCAAGGCAGAATCAGGTAAAAACAGAAATAGCCCCGCCCCAACAAATGGAACAGGCAAGAACTTTAAGGAGGTTGAAAGAAAATTCTCTAGGAAAACAACTTTGCAAAATGAGAAGATGTAAGCAAGGAGGCCCTCGAAACAAAGGCTCTACTGCCTGATAGAAAGGCAGGTCATGACCCCGTGTCACAGAGCTGACCTTTTGGGATGGTGACGATAGGTGGGATTTCCAGTTTCTGTGGTCACACGTTTCTCTATTACTTGAATTTTCATCATGTTTCAGAAAAATAAATAGGTGGGAGGAGGACATGTGCTCAGGCCGCTGTAGTGGGGTGTCCCATTAGATGGGTCAGAGAACCCGGATCTGAGTCAGGTCTGGCAGAGACCAACTGCAGGGCGGCCCCACCCCAGGGGGTGCTGGGCGGGGAGACCCGAGTTACCAGTGAACACCTCTGGGGGGCAGCAGAGGCCAAAGAACGCTCTCAGCTTGTGGAGCAGGGACTGGGCTGGAGCTGGTGAGGGCAGAGGAAGGAGGAGCTGGCCCGCCCCCCTGCCAAGGGCCTCCTCCTCCCCAATCCTAGGGCAGGGCTGGTCCCCTGCTGCCCAGGAGGCCAGGAGCCGGTTCTTGCCCCCCATCTCGCTCCGCTGCCCACCCATCCCTGCCTCTCTCCCCCTCCCACCCTCACTTTGGTATCTGTGTCTCCTTTTCCATATCCAGAGTCACCTAATGACAAGCTGTGTTCTTCAAAGGTGTCACTCTTTGAATTTAGGTCACAGATACCTGCTGAGCTTGTCCTGAGGGCAAACCCTGAGCTACAAGGTGAGCTTGTCTTGGGGGCCGGACCCGGAGCTACAGCGCAGGGGTAGTGGGAGGTCCAGGGCAGCCTGGTCCCCTGGGGAGTCGGCGGCACCCTCACGGGGAGCCGGATGGTAAATCACACCGCAGCGTGAGCGTTCAGGGAACCGCAAGCTGGACCAGACTGTCGAGGCTGTGATGAAACAGCGGGTGCATGCTGGCTTCTGAGTCCCCCTCAGGTCCTATGCTTGAGCCTCAGGTTTAGCTTTGAGCTTCCTATTAGCCACAGAGAAAAGGGAAACAAGATCAGAACCTGGGTTCCGACCTCCCTGTCCCTGGTCAGAGTGCCAGGCCTCTGTGGGAGGACTGCCCTCTCCTGGGCCTGCTGGAGGGGCCGCTGAGGTGCTGGGCACCACCTGGGCGCTCTCCTTGTCCCTTGCTGGGTGCAGCCCAGCCCCTTGGCAGGACTGGAGGGTTGGGGCCTGATGGAGACCAAGGGCTCGGCCTCAGCAGCTAGGTGTGGGGAGCTGAGGAGACCGCAGAGCTCTTGGCCAGGCTAGACTTCCATTTTTATAACTTAAAAAGAATCCAGGCATTGTTTGCATACAGCAGATGCACTTGGTGTGCAGTTGTGAGTTCTGACCAATGCGTGTGAGAGGTGACAGTGAGCACAGTGCCCTGGCCCGCGGTTCCCTCCTGTCGCCTGGCCCTGTGACCCCTGGTCTGCCCTCTGCCCTGTTCTGGCCTTTTCCAAAATGTCCTTGGAACAGAAATACATGGGCTGTCGAGGGTGAGCTGTGCGTGCACGCGTGTGAGTATGCACTGCGTGTGTATACACATATGCATGTGTACACACGTGAGTGTGTGCGCACATGCGTGTATACGTGGGATTGTGTGTGCGCGTGTGCGTGCGGATGGGTAGTGGGCAGAGCGTGATGCTTCTCCGCGCGCCCGTCTCCAGCCTCCTCGCGGAATGGGACCCGTCTGCCCGCCGTCCTTCCTGCCTGACTCACCGGGTCCCTTGGGAACGAACTTAGTCCTTCCCTTTGTTTCCCGGTGGTTTGTATCGGCCCGCCCCTCGTGAAGGGGATGGTGGCCCCGCACCACCTCCTGCGCGCTGTTGGGCACCTGAGGGCGAGGCTGTGGCACCAGGACCCCGGGCCACCGCACGTGGAGGGGGCCCTGTCTGCTGCACCCCGCGTCCACCCTCCTGCTGGATGCCGGCGGGGAGCAGGGCCGTGTCCGAGCCCCTCCTGGCTCTCGGCACGCGGCCGGCTGTTGGCGCCGCTCCAGCGTGGCAGAGATCAGACCTGGGAGGGTGGGGCCCACGCAGGGGGCTTTGTAACTCATCGAGGTGATGATGGTTCTGCTGGACCGTCCAGGGCGGTCAGTCGGCGGCTGCCAGCAGTCCCCCCGATGCCGGGGCCACGACTCTGTGAGCGAGCTGGGCGCCCCTTCGAGGCCCCCCGCCCAGCCCCACTTCCAGGCCCCGCCCCCCGCCCAGCCCCGCCTCCAGCCCCACTCAGCCCCGCCTCCAGCCCCGCCCAGCCCCGCCTCCAGCCACAGCCTTTCCTTCACACACCTGCCATGAGGTGGCGAGGTCGCGGCCGTGGGAGGAGAGCTGGCCTCGCAGCGTGTGAGGCTGGCCTCTGGCGTCTCTGATTGTTACTACGGTTGTCACACTGGCCTGGCGTGGCCTCGGGCCCACCGGGGCGGTGGTTGGGGGCAGCTTCTCCGACCTTCCCCCTCTAAGTCTAGAGCCTGCGCGGGCGGAGAGCTCGCTCTGAGGAGGCGGGCAGAGCAGAGCCCTCCGGGGGTATCGGGTCCGGATGCCAGCCTGCGGGCGGAGGCACCGGGGGTGGGGGGCTGCCGCCAGCTCCTGCCCGGCTCCTTGGCGATCAGACTTGGCTCCGTCACCAGGAGGCGGTCCGGCCACTGCCTCTGCACCGTCCCTCCTGCACGAAGACACAGCTGACCCCCCCCGCCCGCCGCCGGCCGCAGCCCACTTCTCTCCCCCCGCGTCTGGTCTCCCTCCGCAGCCCCCAGGGCCGTGGCCCCTGAGAGCCTGCACTGGGGTCGCAGAGCGGCCTGAAAACAGAAATGAACACCGGGGGATTTGCCTTAAACTCATTAAACCCCATGAACCCTCCCGCCGAATGATCCCAGACTGCGCCGGCCGGCCTTTTAACCTCGTTGGGGCCTCAGTATAATTTGTTTAGCTGTGCTGATCAGTTGAAGGTTGATTCAATTGGACCTGGGTTATTTATTTGTGCCCACATTTGCTAAGTGTCACTGGAGGTGCAGGAGGTCTTCATTACGGTGGCCACTCCCCCTGCCCCCCCCAGCCACGGAGGCCCCCGCCCAGGGAGGGCGTGCCAGCCCTGGGGGCTCCGGGGCGGCCTGGCTTGGGATGGGCGCAGGGCCGAGTGTCCAGAGACCACTTCTCCCTCTGTGCCCGCCGCCTGCAATCCCGCCCATAACCGGTCCTAAGTGAGTCTGGGTGGCCTGCTCTCATGCCCCCACCCACCCCACCCACCCCAGGAGGACCCCAAAGGCACCCACCTCCCAGGGCCCCGGTTTTCCTCTCGCTGCCTCCTGGGGTTGGGCTGCACGGTCTGTGCTCCTGCCCCATCCGCCGGGTGCTGGCGAGCGTCCTAGTCCTGGGCCGTCCCCTCCGGCCCCACAGTGTCTCATGGCCCCCCTGTCCCAGGTGGAGAAGCTGGGGGGCTCCGAGTCTTGCCTGGGTCGGAGCCCAAGGCGCCCAGGGCACGGGAAGTCCACCCTCGCTTTCTCCAGCTGAGCCCGGCCCCTTGCCGGCTCTGTGTCCTTGCCTCTGTGGTCTCATGCGTGCCGCTAGGCCCGAGCCCCTCCGGGCAGGGTGCATTTCCGAAATGCCTGCACGCACCCCCCCACCCCCACCCCGCGTGCTGCGCAGAGAGGCTGCCTGGACACGCTGCTGCCTGTACTGTCAGGACCCAGCCGCAGAGACGGCCCGACGGCGGAGCAGCGGGGAGGTGGGGGCCCAGGGTCTGGGGTGCAGGAGAAACCAGGCTGGTCTGGGGCAGGGGTGGGAGGCAGAAGCGGCTCCAGCAGTGAAGGCAGAGGATGGAGGCTTCAGGAGGGGCGGCCACGGTCCTCAGGCCGGCGGAGGGGGCGCCTTCCCGGGAAGCTTCAGGGGCGGGCCGGGTGGCCTGGGCGTGAGCCTGGCTCTGCCATCGGGAGCTTTGAGACCTGGGCTCTCAGCTGTCCTCCCTTAGAAGAAGGGACCCCAGCCTGGTTACCTAGCATGACAGAGGTCACAGGTGATGAGAGGGGCTGCGGAACCAGGGGGCTGGGTGCGGGCTGGATGCAGGGCCGGTCCCCAGCAGAACGGGCAGAGAAGGGCTGGGGAGGCCGGCTGTCACTGCTGGGAGCTCTGCGCTGGCTGGGGGGTTCCCTCTGGTGTGGCGGGGCCCACGCAGCTGCAGCGGCTGCCCTCCCTCTTGAGGCCCTGCTGCCGGGCCGGCTCTCCTCCTGGCCCCCGCCCTCAGGAGGCCAGATCTTACTGGACAGGGCCCTTGGAGCCGCCTTCCAGGGGCTTCTCAGGTATAACAGGCTCTTGCCACATTCCAGCTGTCGAAGCGGCCTGGGACTGGCCGGGACGCCAGCGAGGGTAACGCCCCTTGTGAGGAAGAGCTGCAGTGGCCCCAGAGTCTCGGCCGGCAGGTGCAGCGGTGTGGGGCCGGCGCCTTGCAGCCGAGCGGTGGGCCTGAGGGGACAGCACCGGGGCCCCCGGCAGGCGCTTGTGAATCTGACCACATGATCATGAGGCCAGGACGAGCCAGCCAGGCTGACCCCAGGCGGGTCCCCAGTGCCCTCAATGGCGCAGCCTGGCAGCGGTGCCCTCCTGGGGCCCCTGTGAAGGCATGTCAGTATCACTCCAACCCAGTCCCCCCCGCCCCTCCCCGCCTCCCCGCCTTTTCCTTGCTTGTCAGCCAAGTCCCGACGCCCGAGGCTGCTTCATCAAATATTCCTCTTTCTCATCACCCTAATTTTTCATTTGTAGGTTAAGCTGCACCTGGGGTTCTCAGAAGCCCGCTCGCTGCCTTGCAACTTGCCAGCTTCTCAAATGTCTCACCCTCCCCTGCCTCTTTCCTTCTGGAACCTGGCCGGGTGGCGGGGAGGATGGCGGCTTTCCGGTGCCGTCTGCAGGACTTTGCTGGGGACGGCGGGGCTCCGGCCACACTCGGCTGGAAGGAAGGCAGCCTGATCTGTCTGTCTGCCATCCCTTGCAAGCACCGTGGACTAGAAAGATTAGTCAGGTTTGACCAACATTTTCCAGCACCTTCCCCGTGCCAGGCCCTCTCCCCGTGCCCTGCTGGTGTTATCTGGTCGAGGACTGAGGCTCTGCACCCCCTGTTGTGCCCAGAGAACCAAGGCTCAAGAAGGCGTGTGGCTGCCCCTGCGTCTCCTGGACAGTGACGGGCGAGGAGGGGTTAGACCCCAGGCCCCAGCGAGCCCCTTCTGGTTGGGAGGAGGGGACACGTGGATGGGGAGTCGCGGCGCAGAGTGGCCTGTGCCCTTGGGATGGCACCCCGCAGGGGCTCAGAGCAGGCGAAGCAGGAGCTGGGAACGCAGGGCACAGCGAGCCTCTCCACGTCCGGGCACAGCGGACGGCAGCACCAGGCTGGAGGCTCGTCTGAGCGCCTGGCCGGGGGTGGCTAGCTCGCCGGGCAGTGGCTGCTCGGCGAGGTCGCCAGGAGACGGGCCCGGTCTCCTCGCTAGGCCAGCTGCCAGGCCGGCTGCCAGCCCTCGAAAGGCCAGGCCAGCAGGGCTTCTCCTGAGTGGCTGCGGACCCCAAGCCCAGAAGCACTTCCCTTTATCGTCCCCGGGGACCCGCCTTCCTGACGGGGACCAGAGCCTCGCTGGGCGACAGCGGCCCGGGCCCCAGGACAAGGACGCTCCCCCAGCAGTCGTGGTCCATCAGGACGTCAGGACAGGTTAGGGGCTGCACTGGGCACAGCATCACAGACGTCTCCGTTGAGCGGGAGAGAGAACAAACGGGAACAGCAGGTGCACAGTCTGTGTGCGCGGAGGGCTGAGCCCTGTGAGGGGGTAGCCAGGGCACCAGCTTGGCCTGGGCGCCGGAGAAGTCTGTGATCTGGGGTGGGGAGGGCAGCCACCCAATCAGCAGGGTGAAGGCGCAAGGATGTGGGTGGTGGGGCTGGGGCAGAGGGGGTGACACAGGCGAGATGGGAGCAGTGCGGGCCTGAAGCTCCTCGTTGCAGCCTCCGCCCAGAATAGGCCTGGGTCCCGGACGACGTGAAGACAGAGCAGCCTCTGCCCCACGACGCGGTCTCACCCCTCGCCAGGAAGCAGCTCTCGGCCTCCCAGCAGACCCCGAGGCGCTGCGCTGCGCTGCGCTTTTAACCCACTCCGCAGATTATGTTCCATTAGTGAAGTCACACAGTGGGGACCGAGGGACTTTCCGCTCCAAAGGCCTTGCAAACACTGGTCACTAAAAATTAATGAAAGCATCTTAATCTCTAAATGCCTTGGGCCGCGTTCCCCGCCCCATCAGCTGATGAAGCCCAGCCCTGGTTACAGGAAGCCTGGGGGCCCCGCAGCCCCCGGTCCCCTCTCCTGTGCGCCCCCTGAGGGGTTGTTCACGGGGCAGCCCGTCCACGTGGAAATCAGGCATGTGGGCAGGAGGAGGGATTGGTGAGCGGGGTGCAGGGGGCTCTGGGCGGCAGTTCTGGCCCCGGGTGCAGCCGGCCCAGGTCCCTCTGGCCAGTGCTGTGCGGGGATGGCGCCGGCTCTGTGCTGGGGACTCTGTGCCGTGTCCCTTTGCTTCTGCCTTATCCCCGGGGGATTCAAGGAGGCGAGGCTCCATGACCGGGGACAAGCACCCGCAGACCCCCACATGGCCTCTGGGGCCCCTCTCCACTCCAGTCCCCCCAAATCCGGGAGAAGCTTCTGGCACACCGCTGCCTGGGCAGGCTTACCCTCTGGTGTGAACTCCGCTTCAGCTGAAAGTTTGAGCTAATAATGAAGGCTCCCCGGATTCATTACGTTCTCTCGTTTCCCCCCGCTGGGAGCCCTTGATTGTGTTGGATAAGCACTTCCTGGACAGCGGGGCGGCTGGGCGGCGTGTTGTCCTCGGCCCAGGCCGGTTCGGTGGGTGCTGGACGCAAAGAAGAGCAGGTGTGTTGCAGGGGGCCGGGGGCCTGCGGCCCGGGTGCCATGCCCGGCGTGTGGACCTCTGTGTGCGCGGCGTGTGGAGCCCCCACGGCTCAAGGTTCAGAAAGCCGAGGTTGTCCAGGCCTCCAGGGCTTGGCAGGTGCTTGAGGACGGGCTTGCCCTGGCCACGCGCCCCAAACACGAGCATGTATCAAGGACCCCTCATTAACTTGCAAGAAGTGGCAGGGCCTGGCCCTCGGGGCTACCGGAAAAATGTTTAAGAAGCTGCGTTCTGCGCCAGGGTGGAGAGGGCGGTGCTGCTTAACCCCGACTTACCAGAGTGCAGGGGAGGGGTCTGCCGGGTCAGGGACATTCAGCCAGCTCAATGTCTTGGTTGGTGACAATATTCGAGTACAGTCTGCTGAGCCGAGGCTAAGGCTGAGGGTCTCCCATGGGAGACAAGGGTGGGCCGTGCTGACTCAGGGTTCCAGGGGACTCTGATGATGGCCCCGCCACCCTGGCCATGACTGATGCTGTTTGTCAAGTTTGCAGGGGTGGATGATGGGGTTCTGGGAGCAGCGATCAAGGTGGGTAGCTCTGGAGTGACGCTGGAAAGGCCGTGGACACCCAGGCCCCAGTCAAGAGGCTGTCTGGGGGCGTGGGAGTTAGAGCCACAGGTCGTTGGCCATGGCACTGCCTCTGCAGCGAGCACGTCCGGCCTCCCGTTCTGCTGTGGCCTCGGGCAAGTCAGCCCCTGTCTCTGGACGGCTCGGTCCTGCGGCAAGGCCTGACCTCTGAGGGGCCCTAAGAGCTAGAAATCTCATGTGTAAAACATCAGCTCAGCACCCCCCCCCAGCCTGAGGGGCAGGCAGGTCTGCTTGCTGACGTCTTTCCGAGTGCCCGCCCCGCAGAGCTCTGGGAATGTGACGGCGGCCGGGCGTCTTCAGGGAGGCTGCTTCCTAGGCGGACGTCTAGTGTTCGCAGTGCTGTGATGGGGCAGAGGGGCCGCGGGCACCCAGGACCCCCTGGGTCCTCAGGGGAAGGCCCATGAGGAGCTCTCCCAGCTTAGACCTAACGGTTGATTAGACTTTCTCCAGGCGAAGGTGTAGAGAGAGTTCTGGAAGGAAGCAGCATTTGCATAGACCTAGGAAGAGGGAGTTGATGATGATGGTGGCAGTGATGGTGACGACGGGGCTGGGGGTAGCGTGGTGATGGTGGTGATGGCTGCGGTGCTGACGACGGTAGCGGGATGGGGGAGGGGATGGTGTTGCAGACGGAGGTGGTGGAGACGGTGGTGATGTTTATGGCGATGGGACAGCAGCGGTGATGACACAGCAATAGCAGCAGCCCCCTCCTCCCTTGGTCGGGGGTCCGGGTCAGCTCAGGGGACTAGAACAAGGTTGCCGGCTAGTTGGGGATGACTGACTTTCCTGGGTCTGAGCTTTGCTCTGTAGCCCCTCTGCCTTTTCCTCGGTCCCGTGCAGACTATGTGCCTGGCCTACTCCTGTCTGTCTTTAGACAGGACTTCAATCTCTGCTATGTCCCACCCCCGTCCAGGCTTTGACACCCCTCAGCTGTATCCCCAGTTCTCCGCTGATGGCCACTCCCAGTCTGGCCACTTAAAGGAGAGAGTTTCTGTCTTGGAGGGCATGGCCAACGCTTCCCATCCCCTCCCCAGAGCAGCCCCTGCAGTGAGGTGACAGCTGGCAGCTGCGAGACCACTGTCTCCAAGGCTGGCTGCAATGAGGGGCCTTATTAGGCAGAGTCGGTACACTGACTCCCCCCTAAATCCATCCTCCTGGTCCCAGCTGCGTC
>PVHT021183580.1:39148-92677 GCA_004024745.2 Catagonus wagneri
GGATGTGCTCATGGGCTTGGCAAGCGGCTCCCAGCCTTTAATTTGTGGGAGCAGCGACCTTTTACATTTCGGATCACGTGGAGTTAATTTGCACTCCAAGTTCAGGAGAGCTCCTGAGAAGGTACGAATGTGACTTATTAACAGCTGTTACTGGAGGACTCAGCCTGGCAGAAGTGATGAGGAGGGCGGGCTCGTTTTTACAGAGAAAGAGACGCCATCTCCCCAGAGCCGCCCTGACGGCAGCCATCAGATGGGAAGCGCCTGCGGGAGCGTGGAGCCAGCGGCTCACCTTGTACCCTGTCCCTGACCCACACTGTCCCCTGCTGTTTGAATACCACCAGCGACGGAGAGCTCACTACCTCCGGGGAGCCCTGTCTGGTGCCGGCCGGGCCGGCTGAGAGAGGCGCTGGCCGAAACCTGCTTGTGTTGACGTGCTCTGCCCTCTGGAGATGCAGTCACGACGCTGCCTCCTCCGTCTGCCCTCCGGTGTCTCAGGGTGGCCAGCTCATCCTCCTCTTCTGCTGACCACCGCCGAGTCCTTAACCACGTGTCACTAAGCGGCTGCGCGTCCTCCTGGCCTGTCCCTGGGGGTGTTCTGGTCCCCAGTGTCCCCAAAGTCAGGCCCTCGGAACCAAACACAACGCTCCTTCTTCTGACCAGCTGGCCAGGATTCCCATCGCCTTCCTGCTTCTGGACACCACACCTGCAGCCAGACGGCCGTGACCTTTGAGGTGCCACTGGGCCCTGGGCGGTATCCGGGAGGAGCCGCACGTGCCGGCTCTGTGCCATCGCCCTTGGGCGCAGACGGGAGAGGCAGCGCTGGAGCAAGGACCCTGGTGGGCTGCTGGTCTTAGGGTGAACCCAGCGGCCCGTGATGGCCCCGCTGTGCCCCCAGCCCTCGCCCGCCCTGGGCCCTGATGATTGGACCAGGGCTGGTCGCCAGACTTGAGCTACACCAGTTAGATGGGGAGCTGGGCTAGCAGCTGGCTGTGGGGCAGCTTTATTCCCCAGGGTCTGGAAATCTGGTGTCTGTCTGTAGAGGGAGGGGGGTGGGGAGGCTGTGCGAAGAGAGGAGTAAAATGTGGAGCAAATACGGAGAGAGGCAGGGTGGACGCGTACCTCAGAGCCCACCTGTGTCGCCTGCCTTCCCAGCTACCTAGACCCCTAAGGTTCCACGGGGAGGGAGAGGCGTGCTGGGGTCTGGCCCTGAGACCTGGCTCCAGCTCCCGTCCCGCTGCCGGCATTCTCCAACCACCTGGGGACCCACCTCCACATGTGCAAAGGTCCAAGCCTGTGGGGCCTGCCCTCCTGCCCGCCTGGGGCGGGTCACTGACAGCCCATTGCCTGGGGCTCCTGGGAGCCGTGCTGTTTTACACCTTTTGTAACTTATTTCCCGCCACTTGTGGGGAAGCTTATAGGCCCTGTACCTGCCCAGGTGTGGAACCAGCGGTTGGGGTCAGGTGAGGCCTCGAATGGGGATGATGGCCCAGGCTGGAGCAGCATGACCAAGTGCTTGGCCAAAACTGGTCAGGACCAGTGTGGGTCGGTCTCATCCGAGCCCTTCGCTAGCGTGAGCAAGGGGCCTCCCCTCTCTGAGCCTCTTCTCTCCTCTGCAGACGGGACGGTGGTGACCCCACCAGCTGGGACTGTTCGAGGACCCCTTGTAGGTGGAGTACGTGGCGCGGAGCCAGTCCCACGGAAGGCAGATGGCGCCCTCGCAGGGCTGGCGGGCGGGGCTGGCCAGGGGCCCTCTGTGTCCACCTCTGGGGTCCTAGTCTTGGAAGCCAGATGGCGCCTGTTACAAGCGGAGCAGCGTCCCATCTGAACTCTCGCTGGAGTTCCAAGCTCAAGGCCTCCGAATGGGACCGTCGTGGAGACGGAGGCTTTGCAGAGATGATGAAGGCAGAATGAGGGCGTGTGGCTGGGCCCTAATCCAGCGCGACAGGTGTCCCGCTAAGGAGGAGATTAGGGTGAGACACATAGAGCACGCAGAGAGAAGACGGCCACCTGCGGGCCAGGCGAGCCACGGGAGGAACCAGCCCGGCCCACACCTGGACTTTGGCCTCCAGAACCGAGAGGATCAGTGTCTGGTGTCTAAGCTGCCCGCTCTGAGGAGTAGGTTCCAGCTGGCCAAGATGACAGCGTCTCTGGGGTGTACTCTGTCCATCGAGACCCTCACAGAGGCCTGTCCAGCTTGCAGGAGGGGACATACAGGACCCCAACTCTTGATGGGGAAAGTTCTGGAAAGGCAGAATATGTTTGCGGGAAAGACGGGCTATGGTGATGCACGTGGATAGCCCAGGCCTGGGGTTCAGGCAGGTGGTGAAGGGGCGGGGCTGGGAGGAGGCCGTGGGTGGGGCCGTGGGCGGGGCCGAGGGCTCACGTGGCCGCCTGGGCGAGGCTGGCTGACGAGCGAGCTCCGTGGGGCCTCAGGCTCAGCGTGTGACTCCGAAGAGCGCAGGCCGTGGCCTCTGGACGACGTGGGCGCTTCCCACCCGCGAGACGCCAACTGCCCGCAGGTAAGGCTGGGCGGGCGCCCCCGCCGCTCCGACACCGCCCCGCTCCTCCGTCCCCGCGAAGCCCTCGAGGCGCCGCCGCCCGCAGCCTCCGGGCGCGTGGCCAGCCCAGGCCGCCGGCCTGCATCCCGGTGGCTTTTCTTCCTCTCGAGACTGTTTAACAGGCCGATTCAGCCTCTCACACCGCGCGGGGCGGAAGCGCCGCTTTGGCGGGAATGTTGTTAAAGGGAGCGCTCGGGGGACGTTAGGCGAAGCAGGCGTTGTTTTTTCTTTCTTTCGTTTTCTTTTTTTGCTTTTTAGGGCCGCACCCGCGGCATATGGAGGTTCCCAGGCTAGGGGTCTAATGGGAGCTGCACCACAGCCACAGCAACGCCAGATCTGAGCCGGTCTGCGACCCGCACCACAGCTCAGGGCAGCGCCGGGTCCTTAACCCACTGAGCGAGGCCAGGGATCGAACCCGCAACCTCATGGTTCCTGGTCGTATTCGTTTCCGCTGCGCCACGGCGGGAACTCTGAAGGCAGGGGTTCTGAGCACCGGTTCCCCAGGGCAAAGCCAAGGCCCCGAGGTGGTGGGTGAGAGGAAAGGGCTGTGTGAACCACGCGAGTCGGGGCCCACTCATCTGGGGTCTCCTCCAGGACACACCTGCACTGAGGCGGCTGCGGCATAGCCAGAGCAGAGCTCGGCTTCAGGACTGCAAAGCCAAGACCTCTGCCCTCTCTTCTGTTTCCCCTTCTCCCAAGGTCTTTGGGTCACCTCATTCCTTTATTCGCCGATTCCTTCACTCACTCACTCATCCATGAAAAGCCCCTTTGCTGCCAGAGGACACAGAAATGAATGAGCGAGAAAATCACAGTCTCCTGGACAGACCAGACCCAGCAGACATGTACCCCCAAGAACCTCCCTAGTTTGCTTCTTTTCATCTCCTAAGTAGATTCCTTTTCAGACGGTTCAGCATTTCACATAGTTAAACACAGAACGGCCGCGTGACCCAGCAAGTCCACCCCTTGGTATTTGCCCACGAGAAAGGAAAGCACGTGTGCAGGGGAACTGTACAGAACACAGCAGCCAAAAGGTGGAAAGAACCCCAGTGCTGTCAGCAGATAAGCGAGCAGATGATGGAATGGGGTCTGTTCCCACGCGGAATATTATTCAGCAAAGAAAAGGGATGAGGGTCTAATATGTGCTTCAGCCTGGACGCATTGGGACGCGTTGCTCGGTGAAAGAAGCCCATCACACACGCCCCGGAGCCCGCGATTCCGTTCACGTGAAACGGCCATAACAGGCAGATACCCAGAGCCAGGGAGCCGCGGTTACCAGGGCTGGCAGGGACAGGGCAGGGGTGGCGGCCGAGAGGTGCAGGGTTTCTCTTGGGGTGATGCAGATGTTCTAAAAAGGCGCGTTGGTGGCAGGTACACCCCTGGGCAAGTTGCGAAGGCCCCCGAATGGTGCGCTTCCAGTGGGTGATCTGCACACGTGTGAGTTCTGTCTCAGCTGCTGGAAAATAACAGCGCCTGCCTTCACTAGGGGTGTTAAAGGGATTATTTTCTGTAAAATATTTAAGATAGTGTCTGGCACATGCCAAGTGCTCAGTAAACGTTAGCTAGTTAAAGGTGATACATTCCTTTTAGGCACTGGAAGCCCGGTGTGACCCGAGGACCCTGCTGGGCCTGGGCGGATGGGGCCCCGCGGGCTCGGGCCTCGCCCCTGCTGTCCACCAAGACACTCACCCCTGCATTTCTTTTAACGCCTGGCCCCCCACCCATGATTTGAGCATCACTTTTGAGAGACCCCAGCTTAGACCCTTCGTCCCCCTGCCCTTCCCACTGCCCCCCAGACCTGCCGGGCCGGCAGTCCTGGGTTGCCCGTCGCTCTCGCCCCCACGCTTTGCTCCCATGAGAGGTGGTTTGGACAGACAGGCACCCTCGAGGCTGGGGCTGGGTTGGGCTCCCGGGACCCTGTCTGGGGGCTGCCTCGGCCAAGTGCGTGGATTTCTGACCCGGAGGACAGGCCGAACATTTGCAGATACCATTAAGCTGACAGAATGGCTAATAATTTAGATGATATTAAAACCATCCAACTTTGTCTGAGTAAATTAGAAGAATAAAATGAGATTTATTAAGGGCCAAGCCACAGCAATCCAAGAGGAGAAAGAGTCAGAAATAGAAAAGGCAGGACTTTGGAAGGGTGTTAGCCGAGAAGGACCAGGAGGTAGTGTCTGGTGAGAAATTATGCATTAATCCCCATAATGAGACCCCCATCTGCCCGGGGAGCCCAGAGCACCCCACGGCCTTTGGCGGAGTCATCCTGCCCGGAACTGCCAGGCAAAGGGTGGCTCCTCGGTCTGGCCTGGCAGCTGGTGGCACTGGCCACAGACTGAGACCTCCCAGAACTCCAGTTGCCAGGAGAGACCAGAGACCCAGCAAGCCAAGTGGCCCCGTGAAGCAGGTGCTCCAGCCTTGTCTTCACATGTATTGAGCACCTACTGTGTGCCAGGCAGGGGTGGGACCCTTTAACAAAAATCGTTGAGTTCCAGCTGTGGCGCAGCAGGATCGGTGGCATCTTGGGAGGGCTGGGACGCAGGTTCAATCCCTGGTCCGGCACAGTGGGTTGAGGATCCAGCTGGGGCTTAGGCCACGTGCTGCGGCTCTGATCTGACCCCTGGCCCGGAGACCCCACGTTCTGTTGAGCACTTGCTGTGTGCTGGGTGCCGTCGAGGCGCTACCTCCGCAAGCAAGGCAGAAATTGTGTAGGCAGGTGTGTTTAGTCCTGGTTTATGGGCGAGCAGCCGGTGTAGAACAGGGCAGCCGCTTGCCCGAGGTCGCAGAGCCAGGAAATGGCAGAGCCAGGGCGCGGGCGGCTGGATGCTGGGCCCCTAACGTCCACGGCTGTTCAACAAGCATGTTCAAGGCCTGCCACGCACGGGGAACGGCGGGTGTGGGGCGGGCACCGCTCCCGCTCCCAGGTGGTGCGGCCGGAGGCAGAGAGGGAAACACCACAGGTAGTTGTGCTGCAGGCGAGGAGTCCGCTGCTGGGGTGCACCCAGGGGCGCAGGCAAGGTCCTTGCACCCCACCCCGTCCTCAGGGGGTCAAGAAGAATGGCCGGGCCCCAGCCGAGCCGGGGCCCTGTGATGTGGCAGGAATGCTCCAGGTCGATGAAGCAGCAAGGTCAAAGCCAGGCGTCCTTGGAGAGCTGTAGGTCGCTTCTTTCCAGCCGAGGCCCCGGCCTGATGCAGGGGTGGGGACGAGTGTGGCTGGCGAGTTGGGGTCCTATGTAGTGGGCAGTGGGGTGCCTGGGGGGGAGGTCAACGAGGATTCCATCTGTGCTTTGTCAAGATCTCCGTGGCCGGGGTCCAGTCACTGGGCCGAAGGGGCTGGTTCTGGAGGCTTCTCAGGGAGCAGAACCAGCCCCACTAAGACGTGTGGGGGGGTGTCAGGCTCATCTCGTGGAATCCAGGCCTCAGGGGTGGCCAGACCCAGGGGCATGAGTGCTTTCTCTCCCCCACCTTCCTCGCCATCTCTGAGCCCTGAGCCCCGCCCTTCCCGGGCGCGAGTTCCCTTCGTAGCCGGGGGCCCGAGGCCCAGCCCACCTCCCCGAGCAGCAAGACCAGAAAGGCAAGGGCCGGAGTGATCTCTGGAAGAGAAGTCTTGGAAAAGATCCGGTCACGTGCCACCCCTGAGCTGGTCACTGCGGCCAGGAGAGTGGCTCTGTCAGCTGGGTCACTTGCTGGGGAGGGCTGGAACCCCCAGGACATTCTGCTGTCCAGCCCCCCAAGGTCAGACGGGGAGTCTTGGGCCACCTCCCAGTGGGGAGAGAGGGGATGAGCCGGCAGGCAGGTGTTGGGAGAGGATGGGACTTGGGGCCGATGTCCAGGGTCCTGGTGTGACCCGCGGCTGAGGTGCTGATGCCCTTCTCTGAAACAGGGAGACCAGGTGACGCGAGGGGTTTTCAGGGCGAGGCGGTGGGCTTGTTCTCGGCACGTAGAGTTAGAGGCACCTGGGGGCCGGAGTCCAGAGAGCCCGGCCAGAGAGCCGTTCGGGGTCACGTACGGCGGAGGCCTTGAGCGGAGGCCGTGGTGGGCCCTGTAGAGGGAGGGCAGTGGGCGAAAGGCCAGGGGGCCTGCAGGCCGGTCTGGAGAAGCGCCGCCCTCTGCGGGGCAGGTCAGCAACGTCGTGGGCTGAGAGCCAGGGGGAGGGAGGGCTTCCGGATGGAGAAGGTGGTCGACCATTGGGCCCAGCCTGGGACCCCTGCCCCCCAGGCCCCTGTCGGAGGAACTGCCCGAAGCAGAGGGCAGTGGGCCGCCGGGAGGAGAGGGGCCCGGTGTGAGTGGGCATCGGGCCGGCCGAAGCAGACGGGTTCAGGGCAGGGTCCCCAGGCCGCTCACGCGGACCCAGGCTGGAGCCTCCCCGTTGATGCTGGTGGCCTCCCTGGGCGTGCAGTCGGCCCAGAGCCCTGCTCTGCGGGGCAGAGTCCCAGCGCGGTCACGGCGCTGCGCTCGCTCACAGACTCTGGCGCGCGGCCGTCCCTGGGCTCCGGCTGTCCTGCTCGACCATCCGAGCTCACCGGGTGTGGGTGGCCAGCCGGCACACCCCCAGGGCGGAGGAGGGGGACCCAGCCCCCTCACTCCCCGCCGTGTCCTTCCGTGGGCCTGGCCACGTGATGAGCTGGGTGGGTGGGGGACCCAAACTAGCAGTTTTATCCTCGTTTTGCACAGGAGGAAAGTGAGGCTGAGAACAGGGTCAGGCATGGGGGCGGGGGGTACACGCCGCGTTGCGGATGAAAGCTGGGGCCCACGCTCTGGCTGGTTCCCCCACGCCCTTAATGAGACCCCCTCCTGCTGGCTGAGGCAGTGCTGGCCCCGCGGGAGAAGAGAGGACCCCCCCCACCCAGCAGCCAAGAATCTGACCAGCCTCCCGGGGGGGGGGGCGGTTCTTTGTGGGGACAGGCCTCAGGAGCCACAGAAGGAGCCGCTGCGGACCCGGCCATCAGAGAAGACTGGGGAGTGGGTGGGGTGGGGTCTGCGGCGGCCGTGGCTCCTGCGGGGGGCGGCGGGGGACGGCCCCGCTGCCTGTGGAGCTGTAGTGATGGCACGTGTCAGCGCCGGCCCCGTGGTGCTGGGCTCCGGCGGCACCAATTAAGGATGAGCTGAGTGTGTGGTTAGTTTCCAAATCGTCAGGAATCCAATTAGGGGCGTCTTAGATCCACTTGAGTGGTTCTGCTGGAGAAGTCGTGCTGGAGAAGTGGGGTCGGATGGGGGATTGTTGCACTGACGAGTGGTAACAGGGCTCTGCCAGGCGGGGGCTCGGGTTAAATTGGCCCAGCAAGGCGAGTTCCTGGCTCAGCGCATGTGCCGGGGTCCTGGGTCTCCCGACCAGTCAGTTCGGATCTCATGGGGCGTGATGGGCCAGACTGATGGGAGGCCCACCCAAAGGAAGTTCCAAGTGCTGTGATGCTGTCAGACTTGGTCCTGGGCGGCCATCTGGTCTACCCCTTCATCGACAGCAGGAGAAACGGAGGCCCCTCAAGGACAGGAGGCCACAGAGGTGGAGCTGAACAGACCCTAAAGCGGATCCGAGTCCCCTCCATCGCTGCAGCCAAGCGGCCACTTACATGGCCCCCTTTAGGACAAAGAAGCCTGTCCTCGTCCCATCACAGCTTGCTCCCTGAGTCCATCCGGGTTCTTTGTTTGAAACGACACAGCTCACATCTGCTGAGGCAAGAGAGGGATTTCCTGGAAGGAAGGCTTCTGGGGTTTTGTACCCAAAGGAAGACTCAGATGCCACAGGCACCCCTCTCTCATCCCTGCCACTGCCAGCACCCCCTCCTTCCGGGCAGCCCCTCCCCCGGGGAGGGGGCAACTGGGGGCCTCGCCCCTGAGAGCCCCCGAGTGGTGCCTCTGACACTGTCTGCCACCAGATGGGACCTGCTTGTCTCCTCCAGCTCCAGCTGGAAAATTCCTAGGGAAGGACTCCGATTAGACGCGCTCAGCCAGGTGTTCCCTCCAGATGGCACGAGCTGTGACCCTCTAAATTCGTATGTCAAAGCCCTAATGCCCAGGGCCCCAGAATGTGACTTGTTTGGAGACAGCGGCTTTTAAGAGGTTACTGAGCTAAAATGAGGCTGGTGGTGTGACCCGGACCTTCATTCCTGAAGGGTCTGGGCCACTGGCTGTCCCGCCCTGCGGTCCCCCTTGGGGTGAGGTGTGTGGGGAGGGCAGCTCCCGCTGAGGCCACGCCGACTCATTATCTGATGATAGTCACCGAGTCCGTGCTGTGTGCGGGCGTCGTCGTGTGGGTCGCTGGAGAAGGAGACGAGAAACGAGGCGGTTCCAGGTCGCGGGGGGTGTTCCGGGTGCGCCCTTGCAGTGCCTGCCCAGAGGCGACTCTGCCCAGCAGGGCCAGAGCAGGCCTGCGCCGATCTGCAGGACGAGCTTTCCAGGCAGAAGCACTAGCAGCAGGTGCAAAGGTCCTGGGGTGGAAACACACCTGGTGTGGACCAGAACGTGGCCTGGGCGGCTGCTGGAGCAGGGTAGCTGAGTGCCGGAGCCCCAGGATGGGACAGTGGGGGGAGCCCCGGGAGGTGCAGCTGGGGGAGGGCCGGGACCTGTGCCTCCCAGACTGAGCTGAGCCCCAGGGGGAGTGGAAGGCGGGAAACGAGGAGCTTGGGAGGTCCTAAGCCGCTGGGAGAGCTGGCGCGCGGCTGGTGAAATGCAGGAAAGGCGGAGCTCTGTCAGGTCTGGGCAGATCTGGGCAGCTGGGGCGGGGGCAGTAGGATCTGAAGGTCTGGGGAGAGGCTGGCGCTGGAGCTGAGGAGGTAGCGGCCCGGCAGGTCACCCGCCGACACCCAGCATCGCCCCACCCAGGGGCATGGGTTTTGAGCCGGGATGAGTGGAGGTGGTGGTGGGCAGGAAGCCCTGCGGGGCTGAACCCAGGCTCCGTTCCGCCCCACCTGTGTGGGGCCTCGTCAGAGCCCCATGGCTCACAGGGCCTCCGTCTTCCCACCTGTGAAATGGGAGCGCACCCCCTCCTCTGCTGGGTCGTGGCGAGCAGCCATGTCCAGACCTCTCTGGCCAATGGAGCCCCCTCGTGGTGTGGCTGCTTAGCCGGCTCCTCCTGCCCGTGGGTGGGGGCTTATGTGGAGCAGGTGCCAGGGACCCCCTACTTTGCAAACCCTGGCACCCCAAATGCTCCCCCACCCCCTCCTTCTGCCCCGGCCTGCTGCTTTCCCCTCCCCTGCACGGGCCCTCGCTGACCTCCGACCTCCGGGCCCACTGTCCTGGGGCCACTCTCGTGTGACTTGCTCTGGAGGAGGGCACGTCTCGCCTTGAGCACTAGCCGGGGTGGGCCCCACTCTCCCCAGGCCTGGGCCGGGGGCCGCTCTCTGGGGCCTCCGGGCCAGAAAGGTCTGGACAAAGCAGGGGTGCGGCGCGGGTCCGGGAGGCCACAGGCGCTCCGGCAAGAGCAGCTGCGGTGCAGAGAGTGTGTCCGAGGTGGGGTGGCGGGGGGCTCGCCCGGGTGAGGGGCCGAGACTGACCCAAGTGGAGGGACAATAGGGAACCCCCTCCCCTGGCCGAGAGGCGCTGGCAGTGGCCTGGTCCCTGCCCGTGAGCCCCGCTCCCAGGCAGAGCAGACACGACATTTCAGGTCTGTTTTCAACAAGGGTCAGTCCCGCCGTGTTTCTGTTTGCAGCAGTGTGCACCCAAGCAGCGCCCGGCAGCGCCGGCCTTCAGACGGATGTCAGCGGTGCCTTGGGTCCCGCATCCAGCGCCGCTTTTGCACTCACTGTGGCGCTCCCCGGCCTCATCCCCGTCGGGGCTGCAGGTGTGGCTGGTGCGTCTCTGTTTATCGCTGTTGGTCCGTGCCCCGCGGCCCACACCCCTGAGCAAATGTGGCTCGTTCCTTTCCCGTGTCCCGATGCTTTCCCTGGCCGGGCAGTGCCGCAGCGAGCTGCTCACTCCCCCGGGGTTCAGGTGCAACCCCTGGGCCCCGGGCGGGTGTGTGCAGCACCTCGAGAAGCTGCCAGACAGTTTTCCAAAGTGCTGACACCATCTGCTGTCCCACCAGGCGCGTTGTGGTTGCCCCACAACCTTCTCACCCTGCGACCTGTTGGACCTGAATTTCCTCCACCTGGCGGTTCGGCCGTGGCATCTCACTGAGGCTTTAACTGCTGCCCGGCGGGACTGCCCGGGCTTCCTGTCCTGGGACGGGCTGTTCCCACCCCCGCCAGCCCCCATGGCCCTAATTTCCTGACGTCAGGGGTCCTCCGTGTGTTCTGGTTTTAACCCCTTGCTGGGTACGTGCGCGGCAAGCATCTTCTCTGCTCCTGGCGGCCGAATCGCCGTGTCCGTGGTGGCTTTGTGGTTCAGGGCCGGCTCATTTTCCTCTGGCTGGATTTCTCAGTCTCTCTCTCTGTGATTTGGGCCTTTTGTTAATTTGAGACATCTTTCCTCGCCCAGAGCTGGGAAGAGTTTGCTGTGCGCTCTCGGGCCTCTCAGGGTCCGGGGTGTGTTTTGTGAGTTGTAGGTGCGCCTCCAGGTGGTGACTTCCGTCTGCTGAGCCCGTTTCCAGGCCCCCTTACTGCCCCATCCCTCTTCCCCTCTGATTGGTGGCCTGAGTTTCTAGAAGCTCTGCGGGAGGGGAACATTTGAAAATTTGGGAGCGGGGAGGGCTGAGGCGGCAAGGAGGCCGCCTGCGGTGTAGACGTCGGGATGCTGAGACCACCGGTAGGTGGGGCTTCCTGGGGCTGTGCACGCCCCAGGGGTGGCTTGGGCGTGGGCAGCGCTGGACTGTCTGGGTTCTGTGACGTGAGCTTCCTCTGCCCCCAGACCTTCGGAGGGGACTCTTGTGCTCACAGAAGCCTTGTCTGGGGCTCAGGCCTCCCAGTGTCAGAAGAGCACAAGCCCAGAGACAGGACAGGAGGCCCAGCCGCCGTGCCAGCTCAGCCGCCCTGACCCCGTGACCTGGGGCTGGCCGCTGCCCGTACGCCCAGCCTCCTGCAGGCTCCACCCCTGGGAAGTGAGGTGGGTGTGGGGCAGGGGAGGGCTCCACGCCCTTGACCTCAGCCCTGGCCTCACCGTCTACCTGCTGGCGAGTGGCACCCAGCCCACCGAGGGGCCAGGACTTAGACAAGTGAGGACCAGGCCTGGGACTGCGGGCTCCCGGCTGGGCGCCCCATCTTGTGCAGGACAGCTGGCCCAGCCCGCAGGGAGGGGACGCTCGGAACCCCCTGGTGACGCTGCCTACTGGATCCCCCTCCCCGCTCCGCCCCCCTCCTCAGGCAGCCACCAGCTCGGGTCCTCACCCCAGGGGCTCAGGGGCTGGTGGCTCAGACAGGGGGTCAGGGCCCGTGCCAGGAGGCCGTGAGGGCAGGGGTCCCGGAGCCCTGGGGGGTGTCCCCTCCTGGGGCTGCCCTAACAAGCACTGCAGACCAAGTGGCTTCAACAACAGAGACCGACTTTCTGCCAGTCCTGGAGGCTGGACGCCTGAGATCAAGGTGTCAGCAGGGCTGGCTGCTCCTGAGGCCTCGCTCCTTCGTGTGCAGACAGCAGGCTTCCTGCTGCTCCTCCCGTGGTCATCCCCGTGTGTCTGTGTTCCCGTCCCCTCCTCTGACGAGGGCCCCAGACGTACTGGATTAGGGCCCAGCCACGTGACCTCATTTTGCCTTAGTTCTTATTAAAACCCCGTCTCCACGAGTGACCCATGCTGACGTGCTGGCCGCTAGGACTTCAACACAGGAATCTGGAAGGGACACGGCGCAGCCCGTGACGGGGGGGGGGGGGGGCAGGGACGCGGCGTGTGAGAGGAGGAGGGTGGGGTGGCGGGTTGGGGGTCAGAGCGTCCGGCCCCGTTACCTGCGCTGAGCCTTTGCGGGCGGGGCTCTGGGTCCGAGGGGCTGTGTGGGCGTGATGCACCGGGCGCGGCGTGCTGCGTGGGGGCGAGGCGGGCGTGGGGACTGTCAGGGGGACCTTCCTGCCCGTGGGGTGGGGGTGGCACACTGTCCCCAGGCCACCAACTGGAGCAGAAAGAGCAGAGGGAGCCCTGGAGGCCACGTGACCACAGGGAGGCGGACGGCGAGGGGGCCTTTGAGGACGGGGCCCGCATCCAAGGCCGTGGTGCCAAACCCGGGCGGGCGGCCGAGAGCCAGCCCGCACCGCCAGCCGGGAGGGCTCGGACCTGCTCCGCGGGGAGAAGGGGGGCTCAGAGGGCAGAGGCCACGTCCGTCCTCCAGGCCGACCCACAGCTGAGTCGGGCAGACTCATAAACCTCCTTTGCTCGGCTCCTCAGCCTGGGCCGGGCCCCGTCCCAGGGCTGCTCCTGGAGCTGAGTCCCCTGGGGAGACCAGGCACCCCTGGGCGAGCTGGGCCTGGTGCCCAGGAAGGGGAGGGGGCCCACTGGCCGTCCCCCCACCTGCTCTCTCCAGGGCCGGTAATTGGATCTGGAGCCTGAGAACTGTGCTCTGGGGGAGGGGCGGGGCGGGCGGGGGGATGCTGGCCTTGCGGGGCCTCAAGGTTAAGGCCTCAGGGCTGGGCAGGCAACTGGTGGCCCTGACGCTTAGTGCTGGGCAGAGGCCAGGGGGGCACAGGGAGCAGAAGGCCCCCTCCAGCTCCACGCAGGCCCTGGCTGGCCAGCGCACTCACCGTCCATCAGCCTCGGAGATTATGGGCAAGACTCCCGCAGCCGCCCTCCAAGACCGCTGAGCCCCTGGGCGTTAGGCCTCTCCTTCTGACCTTGAGGAGCTGGTGCAGGTGCCTGGGCGGGGCCGGGTGGGGAGGAGGGCCGCACAGGGGTCAGCGCATCGCTGACTCACATAGCCTTTCGTCGCGAGTCCCGGATGGTGGCCCAGACACAGGCTTTGTCTTTGAAAAGTGCAATATTTAAACAAAAAAAAAGAATCAGCTGTCAGGATTTAAACTGGAGAGCTTTTGCATGAACATCTTATTTCTAGCTTTTTAAAGGAAACAAGACGCCGAAGGCTCATGACACTGGGCTCTTTTCAGGTTCTTTTTTTTTTTTTTTTTGGCTTTTTGAGGCTGCACCTGCATCATATGGAGGTTCCCAGGCTAGTGGTCCAATCGGAGCTGCAGCTGCCGGCCTGCACCACAGCCACAGCAACGCGGGATCCGAGCCGCGTCTGCGACCTATACCACAGCTCACGGCAACGCTGGATCCTTAACCCACCGAGCGAGGTCAGGAATGGAACCCGTGTCCTCGTGGATCATTAACCACTGAGCCACGACGGGAACTCCTCTGTTCAGGTTCTGCTCAGACCCTCCAGGGCCCAGCTCACTCCAGGGAAAAGCCTGTCACAGCCCCCGCGTCCCCCGTGTCCCCCACCCCCTCAACGTCCAGCCGCTGCTGGCAGGCGTCTGTTTTTTCTGTAGCGAGAGCTCAAGACGTTGCATGGACCCCATTTAAGTGCGATCATAGAGCAGGGAGCCTCATGGGTCTGGCTGTGATTTTAAGCAAATCCAGAATAGCATTGCCGGTTCTGGGCATTTCTTATCCACGGGATCAGACAACTTGTAGCCTTTTGAGTCCTGCTTCTTCCCCCGGGCCTCGCGCTTCGTCCAGTCTCGCAGCTGTTCATTCTCTTTTCTGCGACTGAGTAATATTCCGTCCTGTTTCTCCGTTCATCCCCAATGGACATTTATTTCCTCCTCCTGATCTGGTGTAAATAATGCTGCCGGGAACATGGAGGTACAGGTTTTTGTTTAAACGCCTGTTTTCAGCTCTTCCGGGGTCCACAGCTGGCCGTGGACTTGCCGCGCGAGGCGGCAGCTCTGTGACGGACACTCCAGCACTGCAGGCCGCTTCCCCAGCACCGCGCGGTTCCCTCTGTCCTCCCAGCGCCCGTTCTCCTTCTTCACCATTGCGACCGCACTGGCGGGTATAAAGCGGCGTCTGGTGTTCTCTGTCTGCGTTCACCTGATGACGTCGAGCCTCTTTTCCTGTCTTACTGGCCTTTCGTGTGTCTTACTTGGCGAAATGAGTATCTGTTCAGATCCTTGGCTCATTTTCAAAATTGTGTTGACTTTTTACCCCTGTGTTGTTTGCGTTGTGTGTGTGTTCTGGATGCTAGGCCCTTATCGAGGTTTTGCGAATATTTTCTCCCATTCTGTGGGTTGTCGTTTTGCTTTCTTGGTGGTGTCCTTTGTTGCCCAGAAGTTTTAAAATTTGATGGGATCTAATTTATCGATTTTTTTTGTTGTTGTTGCTTGTGTTTTTGGTGTCATAGGTAAGATACGATTACTAAATCTGAGGTCATAAAGATTTGCCTTTTTCCCTTCTAAGAATTTTATTTTATTTTATTTTTTTGTATTTTATAGTTTTTAGGGCTGCACTCACAGCATGTGGAGGTTCCCAGGCTAGGGGTCTAATTGGAGCTGTAGCCGCCGGTCTATACCACAGCCAGGGCAACGCGGGATCCAAGCCTCGTCTGCGACCTGCACCACAGCTCACGGCAATGCCATATCCTTAACTCACTGAGCGAGGCCAGGGATCGAACTGCAACCTCATGTTTCCCAGTCGGATTCGTTTCTGCTGCACCACGATGGGAACTCCCATTTGTATACTTTCTTTGGTGAAGTATCTGTTCATATCTTTTGCCCATTTTTAAATTGAGTTTTTTGGTTTTTTTGTTATTGAATTTTAATAATTCTTCATATATGTTGTATATAAATTCTTTGATTTGCAATTATTTTGCAAAATACTACTTTTTGAAAAATTTTTTTGCAACATAAATTATTGCAATTTTTTTGCAACATAAATTATGGCAGTTTGCAGGTATTTTCCCCAAATTTGTGAGTTGTCCTTTCATTCTCCTTACAGTTACCTTTATTTTAAAAAATTATTATTATTTTAGTGGCCTCTTGGAAATAGAATGAAGACAGGAGAAACCACGTTAGATTATCCCTCTAATTTTGATCGTTCTGCTTAAAAAGTGGACTCGGTTCTCTAGTACAAAGGCTATTCCTCAGATGTGTCAGGATCATCAGTAAAAGCCAACAAAATTGAACTGTGTATCAATTTATTAAAAAGGTGGATTTTGCAGTTTCCATCGTGACTCAGTAGTTAACGAACTCAATTAGCATCCATGAGGACACGGGTTGGGTCCCTGGCCTCACTCAGTGGGTTAAGGATCCGGCGTTGCCGTGAGCTATGGTGTAGGTGGCAGACGCGGCTCGGATCCCGCATTGCTGTGGCTGTGGTGTAGGCCGGCGGCTGCAGCTCGGATTCCACCCCTAGCCTGGGAACCTCCATATGCCGCAGGTGCGGCCCTAAAGAGCAAAAGAAAAAAAAAACGAGTCCCTCCTGAGTCTTCATGTGAAAACTCGCAAGTCTCAGAACGTTCGCCACAAGGAGTTTTCCTTGTTCCTGTTCCCACAGGCTTGGCTGGCGTCCAGGCTGGCCCTTTCACTTTGAGGTTCCTTGCGTTTGCGCCTCTGATGAGGTCAGCACACACCACAGGGAAATAAAAGCATCTTTCGTTCACTCAAAACAAAGCTCGGCTGAACACACTGTAGCCCCTGCTGGCTATTATTTTCCTAAATTGAAGTCTGGTTGATTTGCAATGTTGTGTTATGATCACGGTACAGCAAAGTGATTCAGATACATATATATATAAAATTTTCCACAATAGGCTATTGCAAGGTACTGAGTATAGCTCCCTGTGCTATAGAGTAGGTCCTTGTTGGTTACCTATTTTTACAGTTACCTTTAAAGAGTAGGGATTTTTAACTTCTGTGATGCCCGGTTTATTAATTTTTTTTTTTTTGGATCATGCTTTTGATGTCATATCTAAACAATCTTTGCTTAAGCAAAACTCATGAAGATGTTCTCAAGTGTGTTCTGTAAGGCTTTTTTTTTTTTTTTTGCTTTTTAGGGCCATACCTGTGGTATATGGAGGTTCCCAGGCTAGGGGTCTAATCGGGAGCTACAGCCACAACAATATGGGATCCGAGCCACGCCTGCGACCTACACCATAGCTCATGGCAATGCCGGATCCTTAACCCACTGAGCGAGGCCAGGGATGGAACCCGCCATCTCATGGTTCCTAATCGGATTCGTTAACTGCTGAGCCACAACGGGAACTCCTACCTCACTGTCTTGATTGTCTCGATCCCCATAGTTTTGTAACCTGTCTTGAAATCGTGTTTTCGCAGGGCTCCAGCTTTGTGCTCTGCCTCTGCTCTGTCTTCTGCGCTCCTGATGAATCTTCCAAGTGGCTCGTCAGTTTCCAAGACAAAAACCAAACCCAGCGGCACAGACTTGCATGGCTCTGTGGAGCTGGCAGTTGTGACGGCTCACGCCGTTCCCTCACCTGCAGGCTGGTCTTTCTAGGAGCTACTCCTGCGTTTCCTGATGTGGTCCCTCCGCTGCCGTGTCTACTCTGTGAGCCTCCTGGAGGCGCCGGGCCCCTTGCATGACCCCCCGAGTTTCTTGGGGTGCAGGGTCATCGTTTATTCCCTGTTGCCCACAAAGAGCCCAGCGGAGCTGGGTACCTGAAAGAGTTTCTTGTAAGGCTCGGATCGTATTTCCAGACGGGTTCGTTACATTGTGGACTAAAGTCAGGGAGCCGGTGGGGGCGACCAGCGCTGTGCGTCCCCTCCGTCCACGCAGCTGTCCGTCCGTCCCCTCGCCCCCCGTAGTCCGCCTGTTCGCCCTTTACTCGGCCGTCCTTCACCTGTTCGCCCGCCATCCACCGCTTCCGTCTTCCTCTCCCTGTTCCCCGGCCCATCAGCAACTGTGCCGGACACTGGGGTTCAGAAACCCCTTCCAGGACCTAAGTTACCTCCCATCCGCAGGACGGAGGAGGAGCTGGGCCGAGTCAGAGAGGGGGTCTCTTGCCCACTGACTCTGACATGGACGCAGGTTGCCGCTTGCCTCCACGTGAGCCGAGACCTCGGGAACCGGGGCTCCCCATCATGGGGCGCGTGCAGGGGGCATCCTGGAGACGTCGCTCTGCAGGTGGCATTAACTGGGCCCCCGGGGTGCCCCTCGCTGTCTCGTCCAGTGGGAGCCTCCAGGTGTCCCGAGGAGGCGGCAACTGAGCACCGAGGACAGAGAGGCCAGCGGCGGGAGCCACTCAGGCCTGAGGGGTGGGGCAGCAGCCTGGGGAAGGCTCGGGTTTGTGTGGCCGCAGCGTGGGGCAAGGCGCAGGGTGTCCGGCCACCACGGCCGGAGCCCTGTCTGTCCCTCCCCCACCTCACCTGTTGCACCAACGCCTGCAGCCCTGGCCGGGCCCTGCCCGTGGTGTGCGGGACCAGCATCCCAGGCGCTGGCCGCCTGCTCGCCTGCCCGGCCCCACGTCCGTGCGGGACCTGGGCCTCGCCCTGACCCCCAGCAGCCTGGGCCCGGTTGCGACTCCATACAGTTTGGAGTTAATAATGGAGGGTTTATCTTTTCCGCAGTTTTCTTGTTGCTCTGCGGCCTCTGCCCGCTGGACAGGGCCCTGGCTCCCTTGGCGGGGCGGTGGGGGCCGGGGGAGGCAGACGCAGCTAAGAACAAAGAAATCAGTCGACTTTCTGGGTGAATTTTTAAATACTCGCGGCAGAGGCAGTATTCTGGAAGCGCAGGGGATCTCTTTTGCAAGAGCAGGGCTTTCTGAGAAAGGAAGCGTTTCTGAGTGAGAACATAGCCTTTATTGCATAAGCCACGGCTGGCGGGAAGCTCGCGAGGGCTTTTGCTGCTGAAGGGGGCAGCGAGTGCAGGGGGCGCGGAGTTGGGGCGCCAGAGCCCCCCCGCACTGTCTAGCCAAAGCCTCGTGGAAGTGGCCGATGTGAAGTCGGGGTTCGTGTGGGGGCTCTGACGCAGGGGACCCGTCCTTCCTCGTGTCTTCACGGGGAAGGCCCCACCTGACAGCGTCACAGCGGCCCTCGGGGGGCAGCCCCGGCCTCCGCTCCTGCAAAGATAGTTTATTGTTATCGTTTTGGGTTCACAAAGCAAATGGTTTGTGAGCTGGTTATCTATCGCTGAGTGACAAGTCACCCGAAAATTTAGTGAAGGAGGATGACACGTGTTATGCATCTCCCGTGATTTCTGGGGTGAGTGACCTGCGAGCTGCTTAGCGAGCGGTTCCAGCTCCGGGGCTCCCGCGGCTGTGTCCGGAGTCGCCACCGGATCCGCGTCTTGGGGGGGCTGACAGTCAGGTCCCGCTGTCCTGTCCGCGAGGCCTCGGTTCCTGCCACACGCCCCCCCCCCGCCACAGGCTGCTCGAGGGTCCTCGCGGCCGGTGGCCGGCCTCCCCGGGGATGGCGACTCACGGGGGCCAGGCGGGGGAGGAGCCGGTGGGGCGCAGGTGCCGGAGGGGCTGCCAGTGTGCGCAGCGCTCTCTGGATTTCAAAGCAGTTGGCAGTTTTCAAAGCCTCTGCCACCGCGACAGGCGGCACTCACTCACGGCCCGGCCTCGAGAGGTCCTGCTTCTCCTGTGCGGGACCGCGCCCGGCTGTGTGTGCCGCTCGGGGCCTTGTGACCTTGTGCCTGGAGCTGGGCCTCCGGGCTCTGCGGGCCCAGGAGGGCCTCCTGGAGCGGGAGTCCAAGCCCAGCCCCAGAGAGCGGGACCAGAGCTAAGAACTTTGGGGCCAGTTCTGGGTCAGCGAGCGGCCGGGAGGGCTGAGCGCCTGAGAATGCAGCCGAGTCGCATGGGGGTCCCAGGATGTCCGGCCGAGATGTCGGCAGCAGAAATCGCATTCCTCTGTGCCTGGCCTGGAGGGTCTGCTGAGCTGGGGGCCCTCCCAGGTTTGGGGGGGCACGGGTGCTGCTGTGTGGAGGCCTGAGAGGCCCCTGGCTGGCGGGGGTGTGGGGGCTGGGCCTACCTGGCTGCGTCCCCCCCGGTTCAGGGGCCCCTCCCGCCTGGGGTGGGGGGCATCAGTGAACGGGGTGGATGCCTTCTGAGGGTCTGCGCAGCCTGGGGACCCAGTCTGACGTGGGGGCCCAGGCAGGGGCCTGGCGGTCCTAGGAGGGGCTTGGTGGTGGCGCGAAGCTGAGTGCTCCCCGGGTCCCCGGCTGGCCCCAAGATGTGCCAGAACTCCCAGGCCGCCTCCTGCAGCCCACGGGCTCTGCCGGTCTCCCCCTCCCAGCCTTCCTGGGACCCCCTCCCACAGGCTGCCGCTGCGGGGCCGGGTGCTGCTCCTCGTGACTGAGCAGCGGTCGAGGTCCTGAGGTCGTGGGGTGGCTCCTGACCCTTGGCAGCCGGGGGCGCGGACGCGCATCTGGGCAGGGTCCCAAGGCCGCAGAGCCGAGCGGAGCCAGGGCACCTGACCAAGTCCTTTCCTTCCCCCGCCAGTCCCGGACCCGCCAGACTCAGCCAGCAGCGGCGAGGTGCCCAGCCGGCCCTGGCTCTCTGCTCCTTCCTCACCGTGCCCCCGCGGTGTCTTTTGAGGGGCGCACACACTGACTGTCGATAAAGTCCACTTGACTGAATTTTCTTTTAGTCTGTCCTTTCCGTGTCCCATTCGAGACGTGTTTGTCACACCCAAAGCCCCTAAGCTTCCCTCCCATGAACAGGCAAGCCGCAGACTAGGAGAAAGTGCTTGCAAAGCGTATCTGTGACGAGGGACTTGTATTCAGACTGTATAAAGATCTCATAACTCAGCGATAAAGACGCACAGCCCAGTTTTTAAACAGATATTTCACTAAAAGAGATGCGGTCGTCGGCTCGTGAGAAGACGTTCAACGTCATTAGTCGTTAGGAAAATGCAAAGTAGGACCACAGTGTGGTACCGCCTCGCCCCTTCTAGAAAGGCTGACATGGGACACTGACCACAGCAAGTGCTGGCGGGGACGTGGGGCCGGAGCTCTCATCCGCGGACCTTGGCCACAAAGTGGGGCAGCCCCTTGGGGCAGTTTGGTTGTTTCCTAAGGAGCTGAAGTGCACCTGCCCCCAGGCTGTCACCTGAGAGACGGTGGTGTCTGTTCTGCGATGACAGCGGGCGGAGCTCAGCGCCCTCCCTGGGTTGCTGGGAGGGTTCGTCTTGCTGCCGGCGGCTGATGGTGGGGCTGGCAGGTGGCAGGCACGGAACAGTAGCGTCTCCCCGCATCAGCGTGCAGATGGGGACACCGAGGCCGGGAGAGGCGCGGTGCGTTGATGGGGATCGGCCCGGCCCAGCACCAGCGCCCCGTCCTCTGGGGGAGCTGCTGGACTCGCATGTCACGGGGACGGTGGTGTTGCCACACCTCCCGGGGGCCGGACTGGGCCCATGCTGCCCGGGGCGGGCTGGATGCAAACCCCTTTCCTGAGCTGCCAGCTAACAGGCTCCCGTGAAAACTTAATGGGGAGCCCTGGCCCGAGAGCCCTGCGGGTTTGGGATAAATTCCCTTGGAAGCAGAGCCATCTGAGGCTGAGGTGGGCTCTTCTGGGCAGCCTTGACAGTGGCAGAGAAGAGCGAGGGCTGGGGGAGCCCTGAGCATCCGCTTTGAAAACCGAGCGACGACAGGAACTCCTATGGGTGCGGGAAAGGGGGCGAGGCTGGGGCCGGGGGTGGGGGCCAGAGCTGGGGTGCAGCCTGGACCGCTGCGAGCGCAGCCCTGCCTTCTGAGTGTTCTGTCTGTTGCTGTGTCACAAAGCACCCGCATTCACTGGCTTGAAACAGCGCTTCCGTTCCTGGCGCAGGGCTGGGCGTGGAGGCTGGTCTCTGCTCCACCACGAGGCTCTGGCGGGGCGGCGTGCCCGCGGGGTGCTCCCTCGAGGTGGCACAGCCCAGGGGGGCTGGCTGTGGGCCTGGCCCAGTGGCCTGGGCTTCCACGGAATACTGGTTTCAGGGCGCTGGCCGCAAGAGAGAGCCAGCCTTCGGAGTCACAGGACGTCACGCCCCCACGCGGCGGCGTCAGCGGCGTCATCGGCGTAGCGGGGGCCTCAGCAAGCACAGGGCCGGGACAGATGCCACCTCTCAGGCACATGGGACGAGAAAATAGTGATGTGACCCTGTTTAGAACTGCGGTCTGCACCTGCGTGGACCCTATGCTGCCCGAAGGGCGGAAAGGACCCCGCTCACCCAGCCCGGAGCCCCCCAAGGACGTGGTGCCGCCCGCACTCCGCCCGCCGGCCTCTGGGGCACATGGGTTTGCAAGGCCCTGGCCAGCTCCCCACATCCTTGTTACCTTGGAGGGGCTGGGGGTGGATGGGCGGGGCCTGGCGGCGAGGGGCGGGGCCTGTGGCGGGGAGGGCTTTGTTTGTCTCCATCTGGGGCTGGAAAACCTTTCTCTTGATTTTCCCCTTCTCCTCCTCCACCAGCTCTGGGAGGCTTGGGCTGCGTGACGCCCGGGAATAGAGCACAGTGCAGTCGCTGAGCAGTTTTCTCCCAAGTTCAGAGACACCGGGGTCACCAGGTGTCCCCATGGCTGCACTGGGGCTCTCCCAGAGCGTCTGGGGATCTGGGGTCCCCCACCCCCCTCTGTCCGTGAGGTTCCGCAGAGGCTCAGCGTGGAAACAGGCTCGCCTACGGCGCGCTGCTCCCCCAGCCCTCCGCCTGTTGTCAGCCCCGCGTGGCCTGTCCGTGCCGCCCACAGCCTCGAGCCGCCAGCCGGGCCTCCGTGACGGTTGGGACCTGCATAGCCTGGCACAGTGTGGGCTGTGCAGGGGGTCAGGAGTGGCTTCGGCCCCGGGCACCCGGGCAGAGCACGGCCAGGCAGGGCCTGGGGGTTCTGGTGGTGGAGACCCCACGTCGGCCTCAGGCAGAGGTCACTCCCAGGACAGGAGCCCTGCGGGGGGCGGCGGGGGGGGCTCGCCTGTGACTCTGGGCGCGTGGCTGCCCCGACTTCCTCTGCTTTTCTCCTCTGCGGGAGGGCCTGCCACCGACCCTGCTCCCCCAGGGAGCCCCACGAGCTTGAGGGGAGCCCCAGTGGCACACATCAGTGGGGACCCCAGCTCTCTTCCGGCAGGTAAAAGAGGGGCCCCGTTGTCCCTGGGCCGAGGCCTCCGCGTCACCCCGGTGGGACCCCATCAGAGTCTCCAAGTTAACAAGTCGGCCTGGCGAGCAACTAGATTCACAGAGTTGATGAAAAAAATCGGGATATAAATAAATATTCCTGGAGCTTTTCCACCCCCTGCAGGCATGAACTTTGAATAATTGGAGAGAATTATGCTGCGGACTAATCAGAACTTTTTTTTTCTTTCGCTAATTACCTCTGGGTTTCATCAGTGTCAGAGTCTAATCAACTCCAGACATCTTAATCGACCCTGGGGAAACGGGAGGGACAGGGAGGGCTTTGGTGTCACAGGGAAGGGGGTGGGGAGCTGGGCGGGGAGCGGGGGTCCCGGTCTGGGTGGGGGGCCGCCTCTGATCGAGATGAGCGCAGCCCTTCCTGGACCGCGGGTCCCCCGCTTCCCGTTGCCTGTCGGCACCTCGGGCTGCTAGATGGCTGGGGCTGGCACTGTGGTGACCCCACTCATGGGGAGCGGCGGTGGGGGCCGTGGTGAGAACTGAGGGCAGTTCAGGATTCCGGGTGTCCCTGGGGAGCGGGGGTGGGGGGAAGCTTTGCTCCCTCCCCTCCACCCCGAGAAAATCATTTGCATCTGATGACAAATCCCGATGCTGAGAGCACAGCTGCAGCGAGCGCTGGGAGGAGAGGCCCGGCCAGCCTCTGAGGGCTGGCGGACCCCCGCCTTCGCCCCGCGTCCTGGCCGCAGGGCATTTGGAGCCGTGACTGCTGGGCCTGGGCCAGCTCGGTCTCTCAGCCCCTCCAAGCGGGGCGCCCACCCCCTTGGCCTCTCGCTGGTGGGGGTGGGGGTGAGTGGCAGCCTCGGTCCTGGGGGGCTGGCTCAGGTTCCCTCCCCATCGCCCGAGGCCTGGCAAGTCTTTAACCAACTTCAGACGGAAATCCGCCTCGACGTCTTCCATTTGGAAACCAAAACCCCACCTGAAGCCCTGGGACGGTCGCTATTCGTCCCCCCACCCCCGTCCCCAACCTGCTTCCCTTCCTCGCAAAGCTCCAGGAGACGCCGCTGGGCAAGAGCAACGGGCCGTCCCTGGTTCTTGGCGGCCAACAGCCCGCAGACCCCGGGGAGCCAGGGGGGCAGCAGAGGCAGCCCCTACCCAGCGGGGGGTGGGAGGAGGCCCCCCCCCAGGGCCGGGTCCTAAGAGGTGAATTTCCGCCCCGTGAACCCCCAAGGCCCTAAGGAGCCCCCAGACCTGGCCCACATCTACACAGCAGGGCTGAAGGGGGCCCACATCTACACAGCAGGGCTGAAGGGGGTGTCTGGGATACCCCTCCCCCCCGGGGCCCCAGATGGTCACAGCTCCCCCAGCAGGCAGGTGCTGCCCCCATTTCCCGGAGGAGTGTCTCCCCCACCCCACACCCCACGGCTGGCACCGCCTGGCCCCAGATCCCTTTTCCTGCAGCCAGTGGAGAGGCCTGTGTGGGGGACGGGGTTCCCAGAGCGTCACAGCCGAGGCTGCTGCCTCCTGCTTGTGGAGGGGAGTGCCGGCCTCTCTCTGCTCTGATCAAAGCGCTCAGACACTACTGGGGTTGGCTCCGACTCCGAGACGTTTTCCCGGAAGGGGTCTGAGATGCCCTGTCATCACGGCAGGGGCGGTGGGAGGCACCCGCGTGGGCCCAGCCCTGACACGGGGCGGGCGCAGGAAGGGAGCGCTGAGGGCTCCGGAGAGCAGGGGTCACCGGAGGTGGAGTCTGGGCCCTGGGCCCTGGGGGTCTCTGCCTCGGCCCCTTGCTTCCCCACGACGAGCTCCCCCTTCCGGCCTCCTGTCCAGCTGCCCTCTGGGGCTCAGGTGAGCTGCCGAGCCGGGGGGCTCAGGGCCTGGGCTGCGCCGTCCCCACTGCTGGCTGACCGGCTGCCTCCACCCGGTCCCCCGACAGGGAGCCGATGCTCCAGCCGCTGCCTCCCGCCTCCCCAGGTCCAGAGGGGGGAGGAGGCCCAGCCGCCCTGGGCCCTGGCGCCCGGTCCTTCCTGCCCCCTGGTCCTTCCTGCCCCCCGGTCCTCAGCCAGACCCTGGAGGTGCATTCTTTCTGTTTCCTGGCAAAGAGTGTAGACGCCACCCATCGGACAGACTCTGGTTCCTTTCTCTGTCCTTACGCAGGTTGGAGGTTGGCACCCGCATGACGCAGGAGGAACCCCGGGGAGAGGCCCCGTGGTTGACGCACCTTAGGCTCCAGGGCCAGCCGTGGACGCACGGGGACCCCTGCCCCGTGCCGGGCACTCCGCACGTGTCACCCTCCACGTCCAGGCGGGAGCTGTGCACTGCGGTGAGACTCCGGACGGAGCCAAACCCGGATGGGATCCCCAGCCCAGACCCCCGGAAGGACAGGGGTGCGGGGCTGGCTCGGAGGAGGGAGCAGGGACAGCAGGGCCTTGCCCACTGCGTGAGGGAGGCCTGGAGCCAGAGCTCCAGGTGCAGCCCCTTCGCATCTCCTCTGCCCCCCAGAGGCCTGTCCCTGCCTCTCCCTGGCCTGACTGCTGTGTGACCTGGGGCGCAGGCCTCCCCTCTCTGGGCCTCTCTCTTTTGTCCGCGCGTTGGATTCCTCGCTCCCCAGGCCCCGATCAGGCGCCGGGTGCCTGCAGCTGGGCAGCGTCGCCAGGGTCGTCCCCACCCTCCTGGGGCTTGGGCTCCCGCTGGGCCCGCGAGGCCGGTCGCCTTGCGGCCGCCTTGTCCGCACAGGAGCACCCATCGCGGCTCCATGACAGATCACCTCTGCCTCTTCCTCCTCCGCTCTTGCTATTTCGGCTGCAGGATAATGTTTATCGCTTCACGCGACACGATGGCCCCCCCCAACCCCCCGCCAGCAGATAGCAGGGGATTTTCTTGGGCTATTTTCATGATTTTAATTTTCCATTCCCTACCTCCTCTCTTCCCCTTATTACATTTTGGGTTCTTTTTGGGTTTCTGGAAGGAGCCTACATTTTCCTGGTGATATTTTTTAATAAAAACCATCATTTACGATTATTTTTCTTCCCCTCGAACTGTCAGCCTGCTCATTTGATTTCTTTTCGAGGCTTCGCCCGCCCGCTCTGGCCCTGTGGCCGCACTGGTGGGCGTGTGTGCTTGCCGGGGCCGGCTCGGAGACCCGCTGCACGGCCGCAGGCCTCCCCTGGTCTTGGCGCCCCCCGCCCCGCCACCGTGCCCCTCAGCCCTGCTGCCCTCTGTCCACGACGGCCCCTGCTTCTCCTTCGGGTGGGTGTCGCCCGCACGTCTGGCTCCGCTCGGTTTGTTAGAAGGGGCTGAGCTCACTGAGGAGGCCCGGCTGTCTGGGGCGTCTGCCCGGCTCCTAGCGGCTCAGGGCCGCCGGGACGGTGGTTTTCCCCATGGAGTCCTGTCCGACCTGCAGACACAACCCGGTGAGACTGGCCCGTCACGCCCTCCAGCTCCACCCGGAGGCTTGGTTCCCTCCTTTTTAAATTCAGACCCATGAGCTGTGCATCACTCCTTCATTCATTGGACAGATACTGACTGAGGGCCTGCCACGTGTGAGAAGAACCACACACCCGTCTCGGGAGAAACCAGCTCAGATGCCGCCCTCCCGCCTCCCCGCGCCCCCACCCACACTCACACCCGCAGAATGGAGCCTTGGGCCGCCCCAGGATTTTGCTGTGTGACCTCAGGCGAGTTACTGACCCTCTCTGAGCCTTCCTTGCTGTCCTTCTCTGGGCTGTCTCCGCCCCTGACATTACTCCTTTCCTCATTAGCCCCCAGGCGATCCTGTTTCCAGCAGCTGCAGCCTCTTGTCAGCTCCTCCTGGCTGTTTGCCAGTTACCCAGAGGCACCAGACCCGTTTTGAGCCCCCACCTCTCAGCTCTTCCCGCCGGCTCTCCGTGACCAGCTGGGCCCTGGAGCCCACGGCTGTGGCCAGGAGAGGCCATGTGGCCCGCCCACCCCTGGCCAGGCCCTCGCTGGCCCCTGCCCCTTTGGAGAGAGGACAGCGCTGGGTCTGCTCCGGGATGGGCTGCAAAGCCCCAGGCCACTGTCCCTGGGCCTGACCTGCGGTGAGTAGTGGGGTCCCCCTCCCAGCCCAGCTTCTCCCTTATTAGTGGGAGGAGAGATTGCTGTGAATATTCATGGGGCTTGTGAATATGCAGGGTGGTAATGAGGCACTCCTCTATCCCTCGCCCTTGGGCGCCGCCCGGCTCTCCAAGCTCCCCGCACCCTTGCTTTTCTTTGACCCGCATCCGGTCCGCAGGCGGCTTTGCCTCCTTTGCAGTGAGGCCGGCGGAGCCCCTGCTGGGAAAGGCCCCGGGCCTGGCGCTACCAGCTCCACGCTGACCCCACTCCCCGTGGAAGGGGAGCCTCCCCCGGGCCTGTTTCACTTCTGACCTTCCCGGGCCCTCTGGCCCTGAGGCTTCGGCCAGGCTGACCGCCCAAGAACAAGGGGTCCTCTCGATTCCACTTTCCGAGCTCCAAGGTGTGGGGACGAAGCTGGGAGACCTGGGTTGTCGCTGGGGGTTGGGGCGGGCAGACCTCTGTTACCCAGGACGGTAACCAGACAGGCCTGGGGTGCGGTGTCATGGGCCCGCGGCCAGGGGCTGCTCATTGACCGCACTTGGGGTCGGGAGAGACGCAGGCGAGCGAGGGCAAGGCCAGGGGGGTGGGCTCACCTGAAAGCACAGCCGTACCACCACGGGGCCGGGGCGGCTGCCCAAGGTCACACTCTCGTGGGCGGGGCCACCCCAGGGCCGCCCGCGCCCGTCCCACCCTCGCGGACCGACGGGGCCCCGCCTGAACACTGCTTGCCCGCTCTGCCCTGTTTGCCTAAATTTGTTCCGTCCCGTCTTCCCACGGGAGCCACTCGGCCACCGCCGACATCTGTGGGGACACAGCAGAGGAATGCCTAATGAGGGCTCGGCGTGGCCCCGCCACGGAGCGCAGGCTGGGACAGATGGTCCATCATTACTGATTTTTATTAATTACTGGCTCCACGGGCCGCGATTGGCTCGCCAGCGCCAGGCCCGGCGGATGCGCCTCGGTCCCAGCTATTCTAGAAGGAAGAAACGGCCCTTCATTTAACTCAGTGTGTGTCGCCTCCCAGCTTCCTTTGAGCCACAGACATTTCTGGCTCAGCGTGGTCCCCAGGGTGCTCGGCCCGGGAAGGAAGAGGGGGGCGAGCGTGCAGCTGCCACCTGCCCGAGGGGACGGGGAGAGGGGCTGGCCCAGGACAGCCACAGAGGGACCTGGGGCCCAGCCCAGGGTGCCGTTGGACAACAAAGACGCCTGAGCCCCGGGACCCAGCTCAGCGTGTCTTCCTCCTCCACACCCAGACGCGGGCACTTGGCCTTGCCTTGAGCCCTGATGCCGCGGGAAGTTGTGCTCTTGGTGTTTGTCTGTGAGCTCCGCAGCTTCCCTCAGGTCTGGGGTGCTCCGGACCCCAGCCCGATCCGTCCCGGGGCTCCCTGCGGCTCTGGGGTCCCACAGCCCCAGGCCCGGCCCAGCACTGCCTTCAACTTGCAGGGCTGCTGGCTCAGTGCCCCGCCCTGGCTTCAGAGCCGCACGGCGGGACGGGTACCTCCGCTGAGCGCAGGTGGACAGCCCAGGCCAGTGGTTGTGCCGCGGCTGCTGGTCCTGGCTCTGCTTTCGGCGACCCCTGCCGGACCCCCACCAAGAAGCGAAAGAGCACGGGGGTGCAGGGACCACCGCGTCAGACAGTCCTGGCGGGGTCACCGGTGCTGGGGGACAGCTGGTGGCCTCCAGGTTAGGGGGGCCGCCCCGGAGCCCGCGCGTCCTGCCAGCCAGGGCACCGCGTTCCCTCCGGCTCCTGCAGCCTGTTAGCCCGGGGGGTAATGGGACATGAAGCAAAAGATTTCTCGTCAATAAAGAGGCGCCCGCGAGGCTTTTTATATCTTGCTTCTGTCACACGGGGAGGCGTTTTATCTGCCGCTCACTTGACATTCTGTCATAAAGCCGGGTCCCTGCCCTGCTGGCGTCCACCACAGCCTGTCCCCCACCCCGGAGCCCAGACACCGAGAGGTCATCTCCAGGGGGCGCTGGTGGCCACTCGTCCAGAGGGACTTGGGGGACCTTTGCAGAGAGGCAGGGAGGCACTGAGGCTGGGGGTGGGATCCCGTGGGAGGGGCGGGCAGGTGCACCCACCACGCCGTCTACCCTGTCTGGGGCTGGAGCGGGTGCTCGGCCCTCCCAGCACAGAGCCAGGGGGACGTGTAGACCCGGACGGAAAGCCAGCAGCCGCCTGGGTTGGGCAGTAGTGGGCCCCTGAGCTGCCCCAGGACACCTAAGCTGGGCCCGCACGGCAGAGGGCGGGGGCCGGGCGAGGCCCCGGTGTGAGTGCGGGCCTGGAGCTGAGGGGCGCACACTGCAGGAGGGGGGTGGGTGCCCGCTCCTGCCACACTGCCCTCTGCCCCTGGAGCAGCGGGCGCCTGGCCCTGGGGCTTGGCTGCAGCGTCACCTGGTGAGAAGGCTGCCTTTGCGGTCCCCCCCCGCCACCGCCAGCAGGGCAGCAGGCCCGCGTGCCGAGGGTTTACTTGTGCGGAAGGGCCCGCACGAGGCTCAGTCCCGAAGCACCTACCGTGAGCATCTGCTCGGCCCAAAGGTGTCAAAACCGGGGAAGGGCAGGTGCCTCGGTCGCCCTCACCGTGTCGCAGGGGCGCGCGGGAGTGCAAGGCCATGTCCACGGGCAGCTTGGACAGTGCCTCCATCTCCGACGCTCTGGAGGGAGCTGGGGCTCTGGGGCATAGGCAGGAAGCCTCCAGCAGCCCCACCACCCTCAGCAGGAAATCCTGGTGGTCGAAACCGTTTTTAGGAAATAAACCTGCCTCCCAGGCCACTTCAGAGCTTGCAGCCGCCTCCGCCTCTGTTATTTTCTCTTTCAGTCCGGCCATTAGTAGGACAAAGCCCAGGGGCCCAGTGACGGGGCCTGGAGCTGCGGGGCCGCCTCTGACCCTGCAGGAGAACAGCCCGCCTTCCAAGCTCGAGGGGGCCAAGGCCTGGGCAGCCGGGGGGCAGATTCCTGGTCCCACCTCCACAGCCCTGGGAAAGGGTTCCCGGAACATGGAGACTGCTTGGGAAAGTCCCCAGTCTGTCCCCCAGCCCCCTCCTGTCGCCATCCAGGCTGCAGACATCGGGTGGTCACTGACGGTGGCCCTGTGCTAGGCCCCTCAGTCGTCAGGGCCCCAGGCCTGACATCTCGGGGTCCCTGAGGACACACTGCCCACCCCCTCGTGCTCCACACCCCTAATTGTCAAGATGGGCAATTTGGAAAAAAAGCATCTAAGAACAAAATCACCACATTTTGCTCGGTCTTTTACGCACACGTATATTTTTCCTTTGCAAAACTGAGGCTGAATTGACTGTGCAATTTATAAGCTGTTGATTTCCCACCTAACATCATATCGTGTGGCTTATTCCAGATGCCAACAAAGACGTGCAGCCTCTGGCTTCCGCGGGGGCGACGTCACCCCCAGTTTCCGGTGATCGGTGTGCAGTTGAAAAGACAGCCCCTGGGAGCAGGTGGGGAAGGCAGGTGCCAACAGAAGCCACCCAGGTGAGCGGCTGCGAGGCCAGAGCTGAGGCCATGGGGCGCGACGTGGTGTCTGAAGGCTGAAAACCTCTCTGCCTTCCTCCGGCGGGGCAGTGACCCAGCAGGGGGTGCCCGCCCCCAGGGGGAGGGCCAGAGGCTGGGCACCCCCAAGGGACGCAGTGCCGCTCAGCAAAACAGCAGGAACGCACCCACACAATGTCAGACACCCTGAGCCGAGTGGAAGGAACCAGCCACAGAGAGGACACAGACTATGGCCCCAAGTTTGTGAAATTCTGGAACCGAGTAACCCAGCCAGTGGCGGAAAAAGTCAGAACCAGGGTGGCCTGGGGTGGGGGGCCCGTGGAAACCTTTCAGAGAAAGTTCTGTGTCTCGGTAGGGGTCTGGGCCACAGAAAGTACACGTTAGCGCAGCCGGTGGTCTCCCCGATGTTTCTACCTCTCACTGTGTATCAGTTTTACTCAGAAGAGTTCCGGGAGTTCCCTAGTGGCACAGCGGTTAAGGACCCAGTGTTGTCACTGCAGTGAGAACCGCTGTTGTGATGCGGGTTCCGTCCCTGGCCTGGGAGCTTCCACATGCTGTGGGTGAGGCCAAAAACAACAAACAAACAAACAAAAAAGCCGGAGTTTTAAAAATCCATAACAAACACTGAACTAGTCTCGCTGTGCGTGCCACCTACTTAGGGGTGACGTGTACCAGCATCTGCGACTTCCTTGGGAAAAGGTTGACCCCTGCAGGGCAGAGGAAGGTCGCATAAAGCAGGTACAGCAAACTGTCAGGTGTGGAGTCCACGTGGTGGCTGACTGGGTGTCGCTATAAAATGAGTTCAACTTTTCTGTATGTTGGAAAATTTTCAAGGTGAAGCGTGGAAAAGCAATTATGTCTGGGCACGGCAAACGAACAGCTGGACCACGGCAGCAGGTCACTGACTGTGTGTGACCGTGAACTAGTCTCCCAGCCTCCCGGTGCCTGGGTATCCTCGCTGTAAAGCGGAATGGGCGCGGTATCCACCCCACCCCCACCCCGGCTATGAAAGAATGCACCAACATCAGGTGACCCCATGGCAAGCCTTGGCATACAGGGGCACGCCTTTCTTGGTGATTTGGAGTTACCAGGCTTCCGCAGGTACTGTAGGCACTCTGGGAGGCTGGGGGAGAAGCCAGGGTTTGCACCGGCTTCAAGAGTAAGGGACCCCGAAGAGGCTAAACAATCCTGAAGAACGGAGCAGAGAGCCCACGTGTCCCAACGTCAGCCTGCCCGCGGTCATGGAGACAGGGCCCCCACAGGGGCAGGACCAGGGCGCCCAGGAAAGCTTTGCCATTATGGTCACTTTATGGACTTATTTTTTTTGGCTGCGCCCATGGCACGCACACAGCAGTGACTCAAGCCATAGCAGTGACAACACCGGCTCCTTAACCTGCTAGGCCACCAGGGAACTCCCAGGGTCACTTTAACACAGGGGCCAAGACAGGTGCAGGGAGAAGAACAGTCTGTTCAACAAATGGCGCCGGGACCACTGGGAACCAACACCGCGGTGAAAGAATGCAACTGTTTCATTTGCTTGAAGAGCATTCTTTTAATTAAGGTATAGTTGATTTAGAACGTTCAGTCCCCCACCCCACGCACTCACACACTCCGTTTCTTATTTTATCTTCCATCGTGTTCTATCCCAAGAGACTGGCTATAGTTCCCTGTCTTATACAGTAGGGCCCCATTGCTTGTCTATTCTAAATATAATAGTTTGCATCTATTAACCCCAAACTCCCAGTTCATTCCACTCCCTCCCACTCGGCAACCTGTTCTCAATGTCTGTGAAAGACGAATGAAATTGAACCCCTCTTTCACATCATGTGAAAAACTAACTCAGTGGGGCGGAGACCTAAAGTTAAGGGGCGTAGCCATAAAACGGCTGGAAGAAAACCCAGGCGTAAACCTTCACCTTGGGCAAAAGCTTCTTAGATACGGCGTCAAAGGTCCGAGCAACAAAAAGAAAAATATTAGACTTCATCACAATTAAAAAACGTTTGTGCTGCAAACAATTCCAACAAGAAAGTGAAAAAACCACCCATAGAAAGGGAGAAGATAGTGGCAAAGTTACAACTCTAATGAGGAATCTGTGCCTGGAATCTACAAAGAACTCTCACCAACTGACTAGGGTAAACGGCCCCGTTTGAAAATGGGCAAAGTATCCTAATAGTCGTTTCTCCAAAGAAGACGCACAGAGGCCAAGAAGCTCATGAAAAGATGCTGCACGTCATTAGCCACCGGGAAACGCGCGCCGCGATAACGCTTCACACCCCCAGGGTGGCTAGGATCAAGAGGACAGACAAAAACAAGTGTTGGCTGAGGAGGAACTGAAGCGCACACCTGGCTGCTGGGACGACGACATGCTGCAAGCTACTCTGGAAACAGTCTAGGAACTCCTCAAAGTGTTACCCACAGTGTTACCCCGGGAGCGGCCGTGCCAGTCCTCAGCGCACACCCAGGAGGAATGAGGACACGCGTGCACATCAAAACTTCCACGTAAATGTTCGTTGCACGTTCATGCTGTCCTCAAACTGGAAACAGCCCAAGTGTCCACTGCAGACGAATGGGTAATAAGATTCGCTTTCTCCGTACGATGGAATATTATTAGGCGATCACAAGGAACGCAGCAGCCACAGAAGCCACGATGTAGCTGCACCTCAAAAGCACAGGGCTGAGGGACACGGACCAGTCACAAAAGACCACGCAGCAAATGAGCCCGTGGATGGGAAGTATCTGGAAGGGTCAAAGCCACAGAGACCGAAAGTAGGCGAGCGGTCGCCTAGGGTTCGGGGGGCGCGGTGGAGGATGGGGGTTTCCTTGGGGGTGAAAAAACATGTTCTAAAATCAGATGGTTGCAGAGCTCTGTGACGACGCTGAAAACCACTGGCTAGCACAGTCGAAGCGGGTCAGTGGTGCGGTATGTGAATTTCCCCTCGAGAAAGACAAACACCGCACAATAGCACTTGTATCTGGAATCTAATATACGGCACAGATGAATCGTTCCACAGGAAACAAACTCATGGACTTGGAGAACAGGCTTGTGGTTGCCAAGGGGGAGTGGGAGGGACTGGGAGTCTGGGGTTAACAGATGCAAGCTATTGCCTCTGGAGTGGATAAGCTATGCGATCCTGCTGGGTAGCGCTGGGGACCGGATCTAGTCACTTGTGCTGGAGCAGGATGGAGCATGACGGTGTGAGAAAAAAGAATGTCTGTAAGTGTGTGTGACCGGGTCACCTGGCTGCTCAGTAGGGAATGGACGGAACACTGCAGACCAGCTGCAATGGAAAAAAATAAAAATCTTTAAAAAATTAAAAATAAATAAATGATCCCTCAAGAGAACAGTTAAAACAAAAGAGAGCCTTGGGTTCAAGTCATGGCTCAGCTCTCTGGAGCCTCCGAGCCTGTCAGTCTGCTCTGGCTCTGCGGGACCAGATGAGCTGGCGGCTATGAAACAAGTTTTCACTTTACCTCCCGTATTTAACTGTGTTACGGAAGGAAGGTATGCTCGTTGTACGGCACTCCGAGGGCAGGTTTGCGGTGAGAAGTCTCATTTCCTGGGGTGTTGGAAACGTTCAGTCGGCTGACTAGCCTGCTGATCGCAGGTGCACCCGTTTGTCCAAACGCGTGGCGCGGTGCCCTTAGGAAGGGTGAATTTCACTGTCGAGACATAATAACTGGAAAACATCCTCCGATAAATGCCTCCTCTCTCCCCCGAGTCTCCAAGCCTCGCACTTTCCCTACCCTTTGCACACACACAAGCAACTGAAATGTCATTTTGTGATATCTTTCTGTACACGAATGTAAAAAAAAGCAAACCAAAAAACAGTTCCTGCATACAGTTCTGCTGCTTCTTGTTTGGTTCCCCTAAAGACCATTTGTGGCAATGGGGTCAGACCCGCTGGCCTGGCTGCTCGCGCTTCTGCGCTGCGCCTCCGAGCGCTCCCCCCGAGCGGCGTCTAAGATGCTTCTAATCTGCTGCTATTACACAGAGTGCTTCGGCGGATAACCTTGTATGCGGTGATAGATCATTTTTCCCATTCGTGAGCAGTCTCTGGAGGACAGATTCCTAGAAGCAAAAGCTGGGCCAAAAGGTATATATATTTGGAATTTGGGCATTGTTTCGAGGCTCTGAGATTGTCTGATTCTCCACGCCATTGCCACACGGCGTGTCATTCCTCTCTGCTCTTCGGCTCTCTGATGAATAAAAAAGTCATTTCTCAGAGTAGTTTTAATTTGCCTTTTGGTTAAGTGTAAGAGGCCGGGCACTTGTTTGTACATCCAAGTGTTATCTTTATTTTCCTCTCTATTCATAGTCTTTGTCTTCTCCCCCCCCCCACCGCGCACGCCCTTGGGTATTTTTAAAATTGATTTGTAAGAGCTTTTTACATGTGGGGATATAGGCTTGTTGCTTGGATAGAAGTTGGACACATTCTTGTTTGTCTGTCTATTTTATGGCTGCACCTGCAGCATATGGAAGTTCCTAGGCTGGGAGTTGAATCAGAGCTGCATCTGGGACCTACGCCACAGCTTGTGGCAACACTGGATCCCCAACCCACTGAGCGAGGCCAGGGATCAAAACTGCATCATCAGGGAGACGGTGCTGGGTCCTTCACCCGCTTAGCCGGCGCGGGGGCCCCAGGACGTACTGTCTCGGGTTTGATGGTGTTTGTTGTCACTGGGAGTCCTGGGTGAGGGAGGCGATCGCTTCTGTTTTTCTCTGGGTCCCATCTCTTGGAGCGGGAGTGGGGAGGGCTCTCCCCCATGTTAATCCCAGCCACCTGGGTCCCTGCACACCCTCTGGTGAGCGGCTGACATGCCTGGGTCTGTTACTCCCCAACCAGGCCACCCTCCGAGGGGAGAGGCGCCAAGGATGGGGGTGGAGGTGGGGGGAGGAGAGAGCTCTGTGTTTTTGAAGCCCCCCCATCACCCCTCCTGTGCGGTCCCGCGTGCGGTGCTGGGATTCAGAACTAAGCCAGACGGCCTGCTAGGCGGAGTTCACAGTCCGCTGGAAAATCCAGCGTGGCAACTACTGGGCTGGAGGGTTCCAGAGTGTCCAGGGGGCCCCAGCAGCCGGGGTGGGTCCCTCACCGCCTGGCGCGCCTGTCCCCAGAGAGCACAGGGGCACAGCCTACTATGGCAGTTGGTTTGCTGCGACCAGAACAAAGGTCTTGCTGACCCAGTTCCTGTGGAGGTAGAGTCCTGGCCTCCCCGCGGAGCGCAGAGTGTCAATAGTACTCATTCCTAGCGTTGACGCAGGTGGCAAGCACCTGCTGGACACGTGGAGGTGAACGTTCTAATTCTGTATGGGTGTGTGTGTGTGTGTTGGGTGTGGACTTGGGGTGTATGGACTTGGGGTTGTTTGGATCAGGATTGCTTTTACAAGCAGCTGGCTGAGTCAACTGCACCCTCCGCTGGGCTTCTCTGCGGCTGGGAGGGAGGGGGAGCTCCGCTCCGAGAGCCTGGTGGGGGATGGGCTGCTGGGGTGAGATTAGGGCTGGGTGTAGACATGCAGTGTGTGGGTGGAGTGTGTGTGTCTACAACAGAGGCTGCGTAGGGTTTTCGGGAGGAGATGCGTGTCTGCGGGAGAGGGAGAGACTTGCCTCACAGCGAGCAGACCAGGGAGAGAGGCTTCAGCTTCATTTAGCCCCGAGAAACCCGGCCCCTCTGCCTCCTGCCTCCGGGTCTGCCCTGGGGTCTCGCGTTCCCAGCTGGCGGGGGTCTGGCCTTTCTCCCAGCCGACCAGAGCATCTTTCAACATCTCCAGGAGCAGGAGCCGCAAAGGCCCGGGTAGCCAGCAGGGCGCCCCCTGCAGGCAGGAGCGTGGCTGCTGGGTAATCAGGTCAGGGCCGGGCGAGTTGGGGGCAAAGAAGGTAGCGTGGGACGCTGGGCGCTGGCCTAGGCTACAGATGGGACCCGGCTGGTGACCTGAGCAAGACAGAGCCCCGAGGCCAGCCTCTCCCCCACGTCCAGTACCCAGGAGGCCTGAGCGTCCCTGGACGGGACAGGACAGCCTGAAGGCGGTGGCTCGGCCCTTGAGGGTCATCCTCCAAGTCCGAGAGTCTAGGGGAAAGCCGGCGGCATTCTCTCCGCCCCAGCCCCCTTTGGGGTCCTGGCTCTCCCGCAGGGACCCCCAGTCTGGTAGAGGTGTGAAGTGGGACTGGGAGGAGCTGGGGAGCGCAGCTGGCGCTGCAGGCTGGACGGGTTTCTGGGCAGCAGAGAGGCTGCTGCACCGGACCCCGAAGCAGAACCCCGCGCCCCCATCCTCGTGGAGCCCCGCCTTTGGCGTCACTCCCACGCCTGTTTTGGTGCCTCCCCCCGGAGGGGCGCCTCTCTCTCTCCAACCGCCTCTTGCCCTTTGTTGCGCGCCCTCGCCCCCCCTCGCCCCAGCACGCAGGTCGACCCCGCCACCTCCGGCTCCCTCTTGGGCTGGGGCGGGACGTGGGGAAAGGGCGCAGCTCACCGGGCCGCGTCGGGAGGGTCGGGCCTGCGCCTGCCCAGGTCCCGGCTTTTCGGCTCCTACTCAGGGGCTCGGGAGGCGGCGCTCAGGCCGTGCCGGGCGGAGGCGCTCTTGAGCCTGGTTTGGAATTTTCACCCAACGCGCAAGCCGCAGGCTGGGCAGTGGCGGTGGGAAGTGGGAGCCGCCCCGGGAGGCGGTGTGGCCGCTGCGGGTGCGGGCTCCGGGCGACCAGAGGGCTGTGGATTTAGAACCCAGTTTAGAGGCCGACCGAGCGATTTCAGACCCCCGGGGACTCGAGAGGCGAATGAAAGGGGGGGAGGGGTCGCTGGGAGGAAAATCCTTTAAATCTAACCTTCCGGGAATCGGAGGAGCCTGGCTGGTCCCCCAGCCTTTCCCCTCCCCCAGGCCAAAAGCGGGAGATCCGGGCAAGCACCGGCAGGGCTAGTGTGCGGGGGTGGGGGTGGTGGCAGCGATCCAGGGGAGGGCAAGTCCTTGAGGGCGCCACCACCCTCTCGCCCCCACCCCCGCACGTGCAGGGCCCTCCTGCTCCCGGAAACGCGCGCCCCTGCGTGCGGTGCAATTGCACTCGCGGACGCGCGCGCCCACATAGGGTCTCACTTCGGGTCAACTTTCACGCGGTTCCCGGGTGTGTGTACACACAGCTGTGCCCGCACGCGCGTGCACACCTACGCCCCAGGTGCCCACTTCCCACCGCCACCAAGTGTCCTGACTCCTAGCCCTTCGGGGGCTTCTGCTGTGACAGTGGCCTGGGGCGGGGGCGGGGCCGCACAAGGCGAGCGAGAAGGAGGGGGTGAGGATGCCTCGGGGCTCCCCACGCCGCCCCCAGAGCATGCTCCAGTTTCCCCTCCCGTGTCACCCTCCGAACACCCCCAGGCCACCGACGTGCAGGAGCGACACCGCCGCCCGCGCCTCCGGCCGCCCCCGCCCGCGTCCCCCGCCCCTCCTCCAGCCCTCCCCGCTCGGGCTCCTACACGAAACCTTCGATCTCGCTCGGAAAGAATGTGCTACAAGCTCCGCGCGGCCGCGGCCGCCGCCACCTCGCCCGCGCCGGAGCCGGAGCCGGAGTCGGAGTCCGAGCCCGAGCTGCCGCTCTTCTGCCTGACCGGCCGGCCTTCGGCTCACAGCTCGCTGTCCCCGCCGCCGCCCCGCTCTCGCCCGGCGCTTGACGCAGTGAGCGCCGCAGCCGGGCTCCCGCCAGCTCCGCTCCTCTTCCCGTCGCAGGCCGAGCCCAGCCCGGCGGGCTCCGGGAGGGGCGGGCAGGGCGCGAGGGGAGGAGATCTGTCTGGAGCCAGCGGGGCCGGAGGAGGAAGAGCAGAAGCAAGGAGGGGAAGCCGCCGCCGCCGCCGCCGCGCTCCGGGGACCTGGGCGCGCGCGCTCCGCTCGCCCGTGACCGTGCCTCTAGCCCCAGGCCCACATTCCCGCCCAGGTAGGAGGGGGCTCGTAGGGGAGGGGGCTGCGGTTCGGGGGTCCCTTCTACCGTAGCTGCGGGGCCAGCGGGTCCCCGCCCCTGGGGGAGGCGAGGAAGATGCCCTCCCCGGCGGCAGTGGGGGCGGGCGCGGGGTCCCCAGAGGCTCTCGCAGCCCTGGCCGCTCCTGTCCCCGCGCCCTGCCCTGAGCGTCCCCGCCGGGGCTGAGTCTCCCCGCCCGTGGAGCTTCGGTGGTGGCGCGCTGGGTCCGCGGTTCCCGGACGCCCCCTGCTCCCCGGTTCCGAGGCGGGCGCACCCGAAGTTAGCAGTCGCCGAGCTCCGGCCGGACAAACTTCCCTCCCCGACGCCGCGGCCAGATGGCCCGGGACTCCGGACCCCTCGGGCTAGGGGGCGCCGAGGGGACCCCGAAACTTTCCTGAGCTCTGAGCACGAAAGGCGGGATAGGCAAGGAGCGCAGTAGGGGGGTGGTCTAACCCGCGAGCCAGCAGCGGTAGCCGGGGAGCGCCAAGTCGACGCGGAGCCTGCCCCCCCATTTGGAACCCCATCTTGTGGTCGAGGTCGGGTAGGGAGCCGACTGGGGTACCCTAGCCCTGGCACAGGCGGCCAGAAGGGAGCATTGCTCCGCCCGCCCCCCCCCCCCGCCGCTGGAGCCCTCGGAGGGGGTGTTACAGGACCCCCCCCCCAATCCGGTCGTTTGGCTCTGCCGGTAGCTGCCGAGCTTCAGGGAAGGACCCGGCTCCAGGCTATTAATAGGTGCCTGTGACCCGAGCCTCTGCCGGGGAAGCCGCTGGCCTTGGCTGCGGGTGTAGTGGGACCCCAGGCTGGGAGCTGGTCCCCTCCCCAGTTCTCATGGCCCTTATCCTGTCACTCTTTTCTGTATAGCCCCTGCTCTCCGCCCATTCTTTCCTCTCCAGTCTTGGGGTGTCACCCCCCTCAACTTTTTCTCTTCCTATACTGCACAGTGTGGCTTGTGACCACCCAGACTGACTCCCTGGATTCCAGCTCGGTCCCCAGCGGAGCCCTCCTCCGCTAGGTGGGAGTGGGGTCCCTGGGGCCAGACTGCAGGCAGCGAGCGGAAACCGCCCCCCAACCGGCCCATTCACCCGCCCCGCCAGCCGGTCGCCAGCCCAACGGAGGGGCAGTGGGTGTGCAGTTGTCACCAGGAGCCGCCCGTGGGGTCGTGGAGAGTAGCGGGGACCTGCGAAGCCCCTGAGAGGGTTTTGGGGTGAGGCCACAGCTGCACGTGCCGGCAGGAGGCAGTGTCCCGGTGGCCCCCTTCCAGCGGAGCCTTGGCACCCAAAGGCCCAGGAGGACTCCGTTTTCTCCTCCCACTCCATCCACCCTAAAGCTCGGCGCCGCGCTTGAGTGGATCTGAAGATCTGGGGACGTGGGAGACGGAGAACTTGTTCTCGTCTTTCCGTCTGCAGAACCCAGCCCCCAAGCAGCTTGGGGGGCTTTGTCCCCAGGGCGGGCCGCGGACCCCGCCCCCTCCGCCCCTCCCAGACCCTGACGCCCTCCGGCACGCGCGTGCTCCGGCGATCAGAGAGCCTTGGTGAGCGAGGAGCAGGTCCTTTCCCAGGCTCTGGGTCTGGGGGTGCGGTAGAGGGCGTGGAGCAGCAGTGCTGGGTCCATGACAGATGTCCTCACGCGGCGCCCGGCGTCTCTGTAACAGAATTAATGACTTACACGCAGGCCGCCAGTTGGCGCGGCCTGGGGGGAGGGGCGGCCCAGCCGAGACCGAGGGGACGAGGTTGCAGCCCTACAGTGCAGCCTCGGCTTGGGCTGGGGGCTTGGTGGCCAGGATTCCGAGCCCCGCCTCCGCCCCGCCTCCAGTCCCCCGTGCCCGCAACTCTGCCATTTGCTCTCTGCAAAGCCAGCTGAGGGAGCCTTGGGTTCCTGGACCAAGCCTACCCCTCCAGTTGCCACCCCCCCAGCCCCTCCTGGCAGAGCCCTGACTCTGGGCAGCCAGTGTACTTGCCTGGGGCCGGGGGTGGGCAGTGCGGGTCACGGTTGCTCTCAGGCCTCTGGCCTGGGCTTGCACACCCAAGAAATGGGCTGGTAGTCCCCGGGCCTGGAGGCGGTGATGTACCTCTCTCTGGGCAGGCCTGGCACGTCCCTGTCGGGGGGGGGGGGCCGTCACAAGACAACCCCCCCCTTCTTGAGGCAGAGCTGCTTGGCCAGCACGGACCTGGGGGAACCAGCTAGAAACAGGAGTCAGTCACCTCTGGCAGGGGCTTGCCTAGAAAGGCATGCACACGGGGCCTCGGCTCCCCAGCGAGCATCCTCGTCCTCCAGTGAGGCCAGGGGCTGGAGGGTTGATTTCTCACGGCTTCCAGGAGGGGCCAGTGTCGCCTTTGGGGGAGGACCAGCTTCCCCCAGTCCCAGCGGCAGCTGGGGAGGGCCTCTTAGACAGCAGGGGGAAGAAGGGGGCCCTCTCACCACCCCTCCTTCTCTGGTCCCTGGGCCTGGCACATCTGAGGCTTGCAGTATCTATCTGGTGATTGGCCTGTGCCCGCTGGGACAAGGGTCCAGGTAGGGGGCAGCCCAAGGAGAAAGGCTACAGCTCAGATGCCCCTGGGGGCCCACCTGCCTTCTTCCCGCAGCCTCGCCCTGACCCTGGGACTGCGATCGTTTTGTGGACACCCTGCTCCCCAGGACCCTGGTAAAACCCAGGGGCAGGTGGCGGTCGTCCCAGCACCCCCTGTGTGGCTCCGCTCCCGCCCCCAACGGAGCCCCCCCCAGGCAAGCCGGAGGGGCCCACAAAGTTCTAAATTCCCAGTGTCCCACCTGGCAGGGGGAGGGCAGCTCAGAGCCCACTCCCCACTTCCTGGCCAATCTTGTGTGCCCAGGTGGTGCTGGGGGAGAGGGGACTGGCCAGGCCCTATAGAGTCGCTGGTGCCGTGGGCGTTCATTCACATTCCTCTCGGTCCCCACACGCTATAGGATTTATCTTGATTTGCTGCCTCTGAATTGAGTCAACTCTTTTGTATGCTCGGTGAATTGCCCAGCTGCTGGCGGGGAGCGGAGAGCGTGCCGGGGGTACTGAGGCCGGGGATCAGGCAGGCGGGGGACAGGAAGCGGGGAGGGGGCGCGGGCGCCGACGGGGATGGGCCAGGCTGCGCGGGGACACGGGGGGCCCAGGCGCGGGCGCTGCCGGGCCGCCCGGCCCCTTGAGGGAGTCCGGGGGGCCTGGAGGCTCAGTCCCCGGGGCGCTGCCCCCCTCCCCGGGCTCTGCTCCGGGCGGGCCGTGTGGGGTGGCCTGGGCCTCCAGGCTTCAGTGGGCTCAGTCTCTTCGCCTATCACTTGCGGAAGGGGGGGGCTTCCACACACGCAGGTTGTGAGGGTCAAACTGATCCGGAAGAGTGTGGGCGAGCCCCCATCCCCGAGTCGTCCCAGAGGTTGGGGGGGGTGAAGGAAGGAAACAAGGGGGGCCCGGGCTGGGGGAGACGGTGCCGGCCCTACCTGTCCCCCCTCCCCGCACCCCCGTTCTCTGCCCCTGGATCCCTGCCTTCTCCGAGGTGGGCCGGACCGACGGGCCGACCCGGGTCCTGAGAACTCCTGGGCTTTGCTTTAAAGGGCAGGGGGTCGTAGGCGGCCCTTCCAGGCGGCGGCTGCTGCGCGCTCCCCCACCCAGAGTGTACCCCGCACCCCCGCGCTCCTACTTGGATGTGGGTGGACGGGCAGGAGGGGGCCGAGAAGAAACCCTCCTGCGCTTTCTAGGACCTCCCCCTCCCGGTGCCCTCCCCCTCCCCCTCGGCTCGGCGGCTGGAGGGAAGGAGCGAGGCTGCGAGGAGGCCGGGCTTGCGGAGGGGGTTCTGGAAGGAGGGGGTTGGGGGAGGGCGCGAGACCCGGAGCCGGACTCGAGGCGGGAGGAAGAGGGGGTGGGAGGGAGCGCGGGGGGGGGGAGCGCAGGGGGGCGGGGGGCGGGGGGAGCGCGGGGGGGCGGGGGAGGCGCGAGCACCGCCTCCCCCGCCCGCGAGGCGAGGGGCGGGGCGGCGCGCGGATCGATGCGCGAAGCTGGGGAGGAATTTCAATCCCTGGAGCGAAGTTAGAGCTTGAAGGACGGCGGCGGCGGCGGCGGCGGGCGCAGCCCGGGAACGGCGGCCGGGCGAGCAGGTAAGTGCGGAGCCCGCGGAGCCCGAGTCCACGCGGGGCCGGGGCCGAGCCCAGGGCGCAGGAGGCCAGCCACTACCTGCGGCCTCGCGCGGGGCTCCCGCCTCGCGCCCCCGCGCCGCGCGCCCCCAGCGCCTGGGGCGCCCCGGGCCCAGCGCGCCCTCCGAGCGCAGCGGGCAAAGTTAAGAGGAACTTGGCGGCGGCGGCGCGGGCGCTCGGCTCAGCCCGGCAGAGCGGGGTCCTGGGTCGGGGTCCCGCTGTCGCCCCCGGATCGCCCCGTCCCTTGGCAAACTTCTCGCTGGGACCTGCCCCTTCCCAGCACCCCTGTCCCCTCCTCGGCGGACCCAATCCCACGCTCGCTCAGAGCTTCCTGAGCTCGACCCGACGCGGCCCTTGCCCTTCCCCAGAACCTCCTCGGCCCACGGTCCCCGACCCGGGTCTGTGCCCCAACCGCCGTCCCTGCCCTTCTGCTGCCGCTCTCGACGTTGCGCACCTCCCCGCCCGGCCCCCGGGACGGTCCGGCTGTTCTCCGCCCGGGGCTGCGTTCCGCGTCGGGGGAGCCAAACCCCCGGCGTGGGGGTGGGGCGGCAGCCTTTGCTCAACCCGGTGGCTGTTCTCCGTCCCTCCCCGCACCGTGGACCCGTTCTTGTCGTCATCTCTTGGGGGAGGGGTGCTGAGCCTCCTTGCCCAACCTGCCTCTAAAGAGAGGGGCCCCCCTTCCACCCTGGGAGAACCGCAGATCACCTGCTTGTTGCTCAGAGTGGGGCCCCCTGCAGGTGTTCCCCCTCCAACACGACCGACAGTCTCTGGCGTCAAAATCAGACTCTTCCAGGCATCAGCTGGGTGACCTTGGGGCAGGTAACCGCTCAGAGCCTCAGTTTCCACCTCTGTAAAATGGGGGTGCAGTGATAACGTGTGCTTTAATGAAGGAACACCACAGGCAAGGCTTATCTCTGGCAGGGCCTCTGAAGCCCTCTCCTCCGGGCTTGGGGGGGGTCGTCAATTCAGGTTTGTCTCTCCCCCCCCCACCCCCAGCAGAGCCTCAGGTGTGCACGGTCGACTCTTCCTGCCTGAACGCAGCTGTGTCTGCCTTGCTCTCTCTACTGGGCGGGGGCTGGGCGGAAACCTTTCCCAAGATGGGAGCTCCTGGCAGCCTTGGGGGCAGGGGCTTTCCAGGGCTGGGGAGGGGGGCCGCCTTTCCCACTCTTGTCTCTCGGGGTGGGGGGGGGGCTCTCCAGTGACGCCCCAGCCCCAGAGGAAGGCAGCAAACAGAGCCACAGATACTGCCGTCCCTCCTGCCAGCCAGCCCCTGGCTTCCCCTGCCCTGGGTCCTGCCAGCCTTCACCTTTTAGTTGAATGAAACTTGGGGGGCACGCGCGAACCCCGTCCCAAGTCTGCGTCCTGCGTCATTAGAAGAGACACCCAGAAACGGGGACAAATTCTAGACGGACTGGCTGTGGGGGTGGGGTGGGGGGGTGAAATGAATATGCACCGTCCCTCTGGTTTGGGGGTGGCTGAGCCGGGCCAGGACCCCAGCACTTTGGTGTGTCGTTTCTAGGTGCGCTGTAGGGAGGGCTGAACACCCCCCAGAGGTCAGAAAGCCTTTGTGTCTCTGGATCAGGGGGTTGGGGGTCCTGACCTCCCCCCGCCAGCCCGACCCTCTCCTGCCAGCAGCCCCCCATGCCCCCAGCCCCCTGCCTGCCGGTCATTCAGGATGAGACAGTCCCTACTGGTTATTGGGAGACCTGGCAGCGGGGACAGGGGGTCTGGGTACCGCTACCTGGGTGGGGGGAGGAGACCCCCGCCGTTCTTCCAAGTGCCCTTTGAAACAGGCGCTGCACACCTGAGCCGGGCAGAGGCTGCCCCCGGCTCCCCTGGCCCCTGGGAACAGTTTCTGGGGTTCCTAGGAGAAATTAGGGCCAGAGCCTGGACCTTGGGGCTTTGACTGTAAACGGCTTCTCGTCAGCATCACCTGCTCCAAGAGAGGAAAACTGGCGGGGCCGAGATGATGGCAGTGACTTGGTCTCAGCGGGGGGGACGAGAGTGGCTGCCTGGGTCCCGGCTCGTGGAGACATGCACACGCAGCAGCTCCCAATTGCAGTGGGGTTTTTCTAAACACTCAGGAAACTCCTGCTCAGATCCCCTGGGTCAGAGCCCCCACCCCACCCTGGAGCTCCTCCCCCACCCAGAGGCCCAGACCCCCGTTCGCGGAGGGCCCTGTCTCTGAGGACACGTAGCAGCGGGAGAAATTTATGAGCAGCGGTGCAAGGACCGGGTGTTCATATTTCTCCGCAGGAAACAAACAGGCAGCCCCATGGATGCCGCGGGTGGTGGGTGATACCCGCGGAGGGAGGGCGCGAGATGAAAGATGCCAGTGAGTGGCAGGCAGGCCATAGATCTCCAGGGCTGGGTGACGGGGCCATAAATTTCCAGGCATGAACCTGGAGCAGATGGCGGCGCTGCCCGGACATCAGATACGTTTGTCATAGCTCCGGCGCCCCCCAGCCCCCACATGGCTCTTCCCTTTTTGTCTCCTGTCCGATTCCGATTTCTTCCAACAGCAGCTCAGGTGTCACCTGGCCCAGAGCAGGTCCCTGCTGGGGTGGCTGATGGCGGAGCCCACGCAGGGGACTGGAGCCCTGATGTACAGGGGACCTGGGTGTCGTCCACCCCAGCACCCACTGTGCAGATGGGGAGACTGAGGCCAGAGAGGGCCAGGCTGCTGTCTGGGGATGCAGAGTGAGTGGAGGGGCTCCGTTTGCCCTGCGTGTTGGTTCAGGTCTGGTAATTTGAGCAGGGCAGGCCGGCCTTGGCTCCTGGGGGCAGCTTCTCCCTGCCCCTGTCCGCCTCCGGGTACCTGTGTCAGTGGGAGACCCCAGAGATGAGCGGGAGTGGGGTGGCGGCTGTGGCCTCTCAGCTCCTCTCTCCCTGAGGCCCGTTGGGACCTGGCTTGGCCGAGCTGTCCCGGGGAGGCGAGAGCCTGCCGGGGACTCCGCAGCCACGAGGGCAGGAACCAAGGCTCCTGGCCGTCGGAGCTGGAGAGCCGCGGCGGTTGTTGGGCCGGCACGTGGAGGGCCTGCGGGGCTCTGCGCATGAGGAACTGATGAGTTCCCGGCCGTGACGGGGCGGGTGTCTCGGGTGGAGACGGGCAGGCAGGGCGAACAAGCACACGGACGCAGTCCTTGCCGGTGGAGGTCAGCCCGTCGGGCTCCAGCTTGCAGGAGGCGTCAGCTTCGCCTGAGGTCACACGGCAAGAGAGTCGTGAGGCGGGGGCTGGAATCCTCTCGGGCGCAAGGCCCCAGCCGCCTCGGGCTGGAGACGGAGCTGGGCCTGGAGACGGGGCTAAGACGAGGCCGAGGGCAGTGGGGCTCCAGGAGGGCCTGGCAGCCCCTCAGTGGGCGGAGCACCGCGGTCCCTGCTCCAGACCCCGGGGGGCTGGGAAGAGCGTGCGGAAGCCGAGTCGTGGAGGCCGGCCCGGGTCTGAGCACGGCCCCGCCTGCACGCTGGCCTCTTGTGATGGCCCTGTCCCCCCTCGCCCGCATCCCCACGCAGTGGGGAGTCGTGTGCACAGCACGGGGAGCCCCTGCGTCTCGGAAGCCCCTTCCCACCCATCCTGATGTTGAGCCTCTGTTACTAAGATTTTGTGGCCGGTCTGGCTCTAGGGGTCCCTGCCCCCCAGCTCCTCCTTTGGGGGCTGCTCTGCCCCACGCATGGGCACTCCCGGAGGAGGGGCTGCTGGGCCCCTGAGCACTCAGACGGTCTGGGAGCAGCCAGAGCAAAGCTGTGGACCTTCCGGGGCGCAGGGATGGGGAGAGGGGGCCACAGCCTGGCACCGCCCAGCAGCCCATTGTGGCCGTCCCTCTGGGCTGTTGAACTTGGCGGACACTCCGAGTCATTCCGTCCGTTTAGCAGATGGAGACACCGAGGCCCAAGTGGCACAGTGGCAGTGCGTTGGCATCGCGGGCTCAGCCCTGCCCCTCACTCCGTCCCTGCCCCGCACCCCCCGCCCCACCCTGGTGGCAGCAGAGGGGCTTCTCGGGCCCCCCTGGCCCAGCAGATGCCTCCGGAGGCCCTGCCCTCAGCTCTCTGGCCTGCGCGGAGGGCGTGCAGGCAGTGGGCGCGCCACGCTTCACCCTGCTGCCCTGGGGCCCACTTTGGTCCACCACCCCTTACCCACGGCCCAGGGGCACCCCTCCCTGCTGTCTACCCCTCCCACGGCTGTGCTCGTAGAAGGGCCCACTGGGGTTTCTACGAAGCATTGACGAAGCCCCGGCTGTGTCGGGAGCTGTCCACCAGCCTGGAGATGTGGGCAGAGTACCAGGAACCCAGGTCTGTCCCCGAGACGTGTGGCAGGGCGCCCACACCGTGGCTGGGTGGCAGGGTGGGCGCCCTGGGAGATGATTGACGGCCCGAGCCTCCCTGGGCTTTTTACCCACAGATCCTGGTTTTAATCTCGGCAGGACCCGACTCAGGCACCTCTGACTCCTCGCTCCCTGTGGCTGGATGAAGGAGACACAGACTCAGGCAGCTGCGCACCTGCCTCCCCGCTCGTGGCGGCGGGGCCGGCTGGCGCTGGCCTCGGGGCAGCCAGGAGCCCTGCCCGGCAGGGGGCTTTCTGGACCCTTCTTCCCTGCGGGGGAGAAGGGAGGCAGAGCACACCGCAAGGAGGTGCCGCTGGCCCCGAGCTGACAAGTCGGCGCACAGGGGACGTGCTGGGTGGGCAGCGAGGCCACCAGGCTTCCACGCTGCCCTGGAGGCTTGAGGGCGGGGCGGCCCTCGGGTTGTGCCTCCTGAGCTTGTGCCGGGCCTGAGCCACCCCACTGAAGTGTCTCCCTTACTCTGCTAGCCCTACAGGAATTTCTGGAAGGGCCCAGCTGCAGGTCCGGGGTAGCCTGGTGCCTGCTCTGCCGCTAGCTGGCCGTGTGAGCTGGGGCGGCCTGCCTCTCCGCCTGTGCCTCCGTGTTCTCATCTGTCAAATGGGTCTAAAGCACACGCCGTCCCGGGGCGCTGGGGCTGCGGGCAGAGTCCAGGGCTTGGGGCACAGGGTCCCCGGTCAGCCGACCCTGGCGGTTGGCTGGATCCGTCCCCCTGCTGAGCCTCTCCTCCCCTGTAAAGGGAGGACTGGGGCACTTGGCCGGGTGGTGAGTCTGAATCGTTAATACAAGTTCTGTAAAAGGCAGAGCTGCCGCTGATGGTCAGGGAGCCCCCGGGTCTTGCAGTTTTGTCCCTTGCTGTGCCAGGAGGCAGGGAGCGGGAGCTGGGGATAGGACAGCAAGTGCGAAGGTCCTGGGGCGGCGGCCAGCCTGGCGCCTTGGGGGAGGGGCGGGCCAGGGTGGGGACAGCCAGGGGCATGAGGTCAGCGGGATGCAGACACGGGCTTCCGTGTTTGGAAAGGAGAAAGGGGTCCTAGGGGTGTGTGTGCGAACGGGCCCCCCAGTTAGGAGCCCCCGCCGGTGTCTGGGGGACGGGGCAGCCCGGACGGGGCTGGCGATGGGGAGACAGGCAGCAGCATCTGTTCTGACATTGCTTTGAAAATTGGAGCAGCGTTCTGTAAAGCAAAACCCATTTTCCGCATTTACGTCTGCCCAGAACAAGGGCTGCGTTTGTATAGAGAGCGAGATCGCGGGGAGCCCATCCTCCTGAGCCGTCTTTCTGGGGGAGAGGAAGCCCTGGCCCCGGGTGCTCGCTGAAAGTGCTGCCGCTTTTGCAGGCGGCCGGCGGGTCCCTCCTTTCAGAGGCGTGAGTCTCAGACCAGAGCGTGTGTGCCTGCGCGTGCTCACACGTGTGCGTGCCTCCCCGGGGGCGCTGCCCCCCGCACCTCTCCGGGACCGGGACTCGGACCCGAGCAGACGGCGGACGTGGCCTCCATCAGTTACGATGCCTGCCAGCAGGTGCGTTCTGCTCCCAGACTCCGGCCTGAGGGTTAGGTTCTGCGAATGGAACTTGTCTGCAGGTTCGGTAGCCGACCCAGGTTATACGACGAAGGGGCGTGGAGCGCGACCGGGGCTGCCGGCGGCCCCCACGTGGGCCTGGAGCTGGCTGGCCCCGGCGTCCTGGGCGAGAGGCCAGGGCAGGGATGGGCCTCCTGCCTCCGAGACGTTTGCCGTCTGACAGATATTGGGCTTGTTTCGGTCTCCTCGTGACTGTCCCCACAAAGCAGGAACATGCTGGGTCGAAGGACAGGATCCGCCAGAGATAGCTTTTTAGAGAAACAGCTCCCAGCAATCCAGCGCTGCCACCTGGCCTTATCCTTGCAGGTTGGGGCTGAGACGCCCCAACCCAGGCAGCTGCACCTGTGCCCTGAGGACGGGTGGCTGTCACACCCACGCCCTGACCGGTGCACTTGTACACACACACACAGACACACATGCATGCCACCATGGGGTCTCGGGCATACGCAGCCCACTGTGGATGCACAGATGCAGCCTCTGACACACACGTGTGTCTGCGGAGCACACATGGTTCAAGTGCATGCACACGGCAGGCTCTTATCTTCAGTGCACACACAAACCCGCTCAGGAGCTTTCTCCGGGCCCGGGTGTGCCAGCCCCTCTTTGGTGTCCTGTTCCCTGCACGCCAGCCCTCTGGACGCACCTGTGCACACTGGCCTGTCCCCTGGAGCCCCTGCCAGCGCTCCAGCAGGCACGAGTCCGGCGTGTCCTGTATATGCTGACACACAGGGCAGTCGTGTTGCTGTTTCTCTGGGCGGCGGGGAGCGGGGTGGGGGGCGGGTGGGGGAGCGGGATCTGTTCCCTCTCCAGGTGGTGCAGGGTGTCTCCTGAGTGTAGACGGTGGAACTGCAGCCCCCTCCCCCCGGGGCTGCGGCCACACCTTGAGGGGCTCCCAGGTCCTCGGGCATTGGCCTCTGCGTCAGGCGATGGTCGCTGGGAAGCCTGGATCCTCCTAGGGTCACACAGCGGGAAGGTGGTAGGACCCAAATTCGGGTCCTTTCCGGCCAGACTCCCTTGCATCTCCCACCTTCCCTGGGGAAAATATCCGGAAATTCTCAGTTCCAGGAGAAAACCCCTGTGTCTTGGGGACAGGAGCTGGGCGGGAAGAACAGCACGGTCGGAGCTGCAGGGCTGTTCCAGCTCCGTCCTCCAGCAGGGGAAACTCAGGCTCAGGGCGCCCTGCGGTCTGGCTCATCTCCTCTGCCAGACGCACCCTTGGCTCCCCTCCTGCCGGCCACAGTCCTGGCCTCGGGAGGGCTCCTGGGGCCGCGGAGCCCAGCACCTCCGTGAAGCCTGGTCCTGTGCCGATTTCACAGAGAGGACACGGAGGCACAGACAGGTGCCTGGGCCCAGGTTCGCAGCTCTGTCTCTGTCCCCTCGCCCGGCCCCGCCCCGCCCGCAGCAGCCCGTCTGCCCATTTTACAGCTGGGAGCGCCGAGCCTCAGCGTGCTGGGCAGAAGGAGGAACTGGCTGGTGACCGCAGAGGGTCCAGGGCCCGCCCAAGGTGGGGCCCGAGGAAGGAGCCCCCTGGCTGGGTGGAGGGCGAGGGGCTTAGTGGTCCAGGCTGCTCCCTCCCCGCGCAGGGTTCCATGTTGGGGAAGGTACCCCAGGCTCGCAGGAGATGGGCACCCGGGACTCTGGCCCAGGACGCCTCACGTCCGGCAGAGGACACGGTGTCCCTTCAGCAGTTTCACGTGGGTTGGCAGCCTGGTTGGGCGGCAGCGTGTTTAGAAGGCTGGAGGGATTCCCGGGTTTCGGTGCTGACGGCCTTGGGGACCGGTTCGTATTGTCGGAATCAGAGCGGCGGACGGTGGCCCAGGAAGGCGGCGACCTGAGGAGGCCCCCGGGCTGCGTGTTCAGAGTGTCCCGGCACGTGTGCCCTTTGCTGTCCCCAGCTGTCTGGAGGCACCGTGACACTGTAACCACGTTTCCCTGCCGTTGGGAAGGGACCACTCGGTGGCTTTCGCTGGTGTATAGACGTGCAGGGCCGTGGCCACGGCGAGTTTTAGAATGTTTCAGGAAAGGTTCCGTCACCTCCCGGCCTCTGGCAGGCAATCCTCCCTCTCCCGGGCCCCGATCTGCGCTCAGTCTCTGTAGGTTTTCTTTTCTGGACCTTTCGTGTCAGCGGAGGCCCGCGGTGCGCGGTCCTTCTGTATCTGGCCGCGGCCGCTCAGCGCGGCATTTTTGAAGTTCACGCGACCCGCCGCGTGTGGTGTTAGCTGGTTTGTTTTAATGGGTGGTGCCCCGTTTTTTGCTCTGGCAAGTTGTGGGCATGTGGGTAGTTCCTGCTGTGGGGCCGCTGGTGGATTCTGCGTCACAGCCATGCAGCACTTGCTGACGTGGGGCTTTTTTGTTGCAGATGCTCGGGCGGGTGGGCGGTGGCATCTCACGGTGGCTTTAATTTGCATTTTCCTAACGACCGTGAGGTTGGAAATTTTTTTCGTGGATTCATCAGGCATTCATATTTCTTCCTTGATCAAATGCCTGTTCAAATCTTTTGCCTGTTTTAATGGGTTTATTTGTCTTATTGAATTTTGCTCAAAATTATCATGAGAGTTCGTTCTACATTCTAGATGTAAGTCCTTGATCGGAAGTATGATTTGCAAATATCTTATTGCAGTCTCTGCCTTGTCTTTAATTTTCTTCATGGTGTCTTTTGGAGCACAAGAGTTATAATGAACTTATAAAGAAGTTAGATTTATCCATTTTTTTCTTCTATGAATCACATTTTTAGGGTTGAATTTCAGAGTTCTTGGCCTAGTCCAAGGCCACAAAGATTTCCCTCTGGGTTTTCTTCTAGGAGTTTATTATTTCAGCTCTTGTATTTAAGTCTGTCACCTAAAGTTAATATTTGTGGGGAGTTCCCATTGTGGCACAGTGGAGACAAATCTGACTAGTATCCATGAGGTTGTGGGTTCGGTCCCTGACCTCACTCAGTGGGTTAAGGATCTGGAGTTGCTGTGAGCTGTGGTATAGGTCACAGACTTGGCTTGGATCCCACGTTGCTGTGGCCGTGGTGTGGGCTGGCAGCTGCAGCTCTGATTCAGCCCCTAGCCTGGGAACTTCCATATGCTGTGGCTGCGGCCCTAAAAAGCAAAAATGAAATAAACTAAACATTTGTGAGGGCTGTGTATCGGTGTAAGTTCGTGTGTGTGTATCTAATTGTTCAGCACCATTTTTGAAGACAGTATCTTTTCTGCATTAAATTTTCTTGGGATCAGAAATACAAGGGTTTGTTTCTGGATTCTCTGTTCTCTTCCACTATATCTGTGTCTGTTCTTTTGCTTGTCTTGATTGTTGGAACTTTGTGGAACATTTAGAAAGTAGGTAGTGTAAATCGTCTGAATTCTTATTTTAAAAATAGTTCTTGGCCAAGTCCTTTATGTTTCTATGTAAATTTTAGGATCAGCTTGTCAGTTTCAACAAAAAAGCTTGCTGGGATTTTGATGGGATTATATTTAATTTCTGGATCAATTTGGAAATATTGTCTTCTAATCCATGAACATGGAATGTTTCTCTTAGGTTAGATCTTTATTTTCTCTAAGCAATTCTTTTGGTCATTTTCAGGATGCAAGTCTTGCTAACATTATTTCTTTTGTTAAATTTATTCCTAAGTATTTATGGAGTTCCCGTCGTGCAGCAGAAACGAGTCCGACTAGGAACCATGAGGTTGAGGGTTTGATCCCTGGCCTCGCTCAGTGGGTTAAGGATCCAGCGTTGCTGTGAGCTGTGGTGTAGGTCGCAGATGCGGCTCAGATCCTGCCTGGCTGTGGCTGTGGCTGTGGCTGTGGTGTAGGCCGGCAGCTGTAGCTCCGATTCGACCCCTGGCCTGGGTGCCTCCATATGCTGCAGATGTGGTGTGTGTGCCCCTGAAAAAAAAAAAAAAGAATTTATTCCTAAGTATTTTTTTTTTTTTGTTCCTAAGTGTGTTTGATGCTCTTGTGAGTGGCATGATCTTAACTTCATTTTCAGATCATTTTTGCTGCTAGTACATAGGAATAAAGGCGAGTTTTGTATATTGATCTTTTATCCTGCGAATTTAATTTTGAGCTGAATTTAATTTTGAGCTAGTTCCGGTAGACTTTTGTGGATCCCGTAGGATTTTCATCTGCAACAAGGAGAGTTCTACATTTCCCTTTTTTTTTCTTAATTTTTTTTTAATGGCTCACCTAGGCATATGTACGTTCCTGGGCTAGGGGTTGATTCAGAGCTGCAGCTGCAGGCCTACCCCACAGCCACAGCAACACCGGATCTGAGCCACATCTGCGGCCTGTGCCATAGCTTGCAGTAATACTGGATCCTTAACCCAGTGAGCAAGGTCAGGGATCGAACATGCGTCCTCAAGGTCACTATGTCGGATTCTTAATCTGCCGAGTCACAGCAGGAACTCCCAGAACTCCCATTTTGCTTTTCAAACTGGATACCTTTTATTGACTTTCTTGCCTTACTGTGCTGTCTGGAGCCTCCATATTAGCGCTAAGTGTCAGGAGTGCTCAGTCCTGATCTTAGAAGAAAAACAGTCTGTCTTTCACTGTTAGGTACGTGTAGCCAAGGCTTTGATAGCTGGTCTCTATCAGCTTGGGAAGTTCTCTTGCACTCCCGGTTTGTTGAGCGTTTTTATCATGAATGAGTGTTGGATTTGGTTAGATGCTTTTTCTGCATCCACTAAAATGTTCGTGTGACTTTTGTCCTTTTATCTTATTAGTGTGACTTTAGTTGACTTCAGATGCTTAAACTAGCCTTGCATTCCTGGGGTGCCCTCCGCTGGTACAGTTTTTTCCTTTGTTGCTAGATTTGATTTGCTACTGTTTTGTGACGGATTTTTAATTTGCGTCTTTCTAGGAATTTGTCCATTTCATCTAAGTTGTATAGTTTGTTGGCATAAAATTGTTCATAATATTACCATGTACTCCCTTTAATGTCTGTAGGATTGGTGGTGAAGTTTTCTCTTTTAACAGTAACTAATTTGTGTCTTAGCTCTTTTTTCATGGTCAGTTTAGCTAAAGGTTTGTCAATTTTGTTAATCTTTTCAAATAACTGAATTTTGTTTTCATCGATTTTCTCTATTTTTCATCAGTAGTTTTGATTTTTATTATTTATGCTACTTGCTTTGGATTTTTCTAGCTTCTTAAGGTGAAAGCTTAGGTTATTGAGATTTTTCTTCATTTATTTTTCTCCCTTTTTTTTCCTTTTTTTCTTTTTATGGCTGCATGTCAGCATAAGGGAGTTCCCAGGCTAGGGGTCAAATCAGAGCTGCAGCTGCTGGCCTGCACCACAGCCACAGCAACGCGGGATCCGAGTTGTGTCTGCAACCTACACGCCAGCTCACGGTAACGCCAGATCCTTAACCCAGTGAGCGAGGCCAGGGATCGAACCTGTGTCCTCATGGATACTAGCTGGGTTCACAACCACTGAGCAAAAACAGGAACTCCAGGATTTTTCTTCATCTCTGATATGCATTGAAAGCTATAAATTTCAGTCTAAACCCTGCTTTTGCAACATCTCTTAGAGTTAGATATGTCCTATTTTCATTTAATTAAAGACATTTTCTAACTTCCTTTATGATTTCTTTGACTCATGGGCTA
>PVHT021183580.1:100498-121544 GCA_004024745.2 Catagonus wagneri
TGGATGGATGGGTGGATGGATGGGTGAGGGATGGATGGATGGATGGGTGAGGGACAGAGGGACGACATGAATAGGTGAATGGGTGCTGAAAGACGGGTCAGTGAAGGATGGATTAGGTGATGGATGGGTGGGTGATGGACAGATATACCTCCAAGGACTGGAAAAAGACAGTGTCATTGTGGACAGAAGCTTGGAAGAAATGGGAGTAGAAGGCCCCTGGCTCAAAGACTGATGTCACCAGGTGGCAGACAGAGACACTAATGAGACCAAGCGGCCGGCCCGGAGAAGTGGTTGGGGCAAGCCCGAGTGGCAGGTCGTAGCAGTGCTGGGGCCTGACCCTCAGTCTGCCTGGGTCCACGTTCAGGCTTCCTCCATCCGGGTCACCCCCAGAGAGGCAGGGTCTAATCCAGGGGCCAGGTCGCCTCACACAGAAGCCAGCCGCTGTCCTGGTGGACAGAGGCCAGTGTGGTGGACCCGGGGGTCGGGGGCCTGGGGTCTCCATCTTTGCAGCCTTGGGGCAGTTACTCCCGGCAGCAGACACAGCAGACCCCCTGTGTGTCGGCCCTGTGCCAGACCCCGAGGGGACAGAGGTGGTAGGACCCCACGGTCGCTGACCTGAGGGAACTCCCAGCCCCGCCTCAGCTGCTTATCTGAAAAGCGGGCAGAGGTTAGGGTCCACAGTCTGGAGGCTGCGCAGGGCTGGGCTTCCCCGGGGCCCGCCCTCCTCCCGGTCTGTCCCCCCGGCCCCGGGCCCCACGGGTCAGCGCTGCGGCGGGTGTTGCGTGGACCCCCGGCCGGCGGCGAGAGCTCAGGGCGTTGTGGAGCCATGTGGCCGGCTGTCCGGGCCTTGCACCTGGGACGTTACCGGGCTGTGTCTGAAGCTTGGGCCGGGGAGCCCGGGAAATGTTTAACTTTGAAAAATGGACCTTCACAGCTCATTAGGCGCCAGCAGCGCGGCCCGGCGCCTCGGGCGGCGGGAAGAGGAAGAAGCCGCGGCGTGAAATCACCGGGGTGTTTAAAGGCCAGTTCTGCATTCCTGACCACTGCTGTCTGCTGCCCGGCGGTGCCCGGCCATCCAGGACGGCCGTGTGGCTGGAGGTGGGGGCGCCCGCATCGGGGACTCCGGTGGGCGCCCTCTGCGTGCAGTGACCTGATCCCAGGCCAGACCCTCCTGGCAGCTGCCGTTTCCTGGCTCCGTGAAGGGGACAAGGCACTTCTGACTCTGGGCCTCAGTTTCTCTGCCTGGGTCGTGATTTCTGGGCCGGGTGGAAGGCGCTGTGCCGGGGAGACTGGCTATGAGTTGCCGTGATGTGTGGAGTGGGGCTGCTGGCACCCGTCGCCCCCCACCCCCAGGGCTGGTCACTGGGGCCCAGACAGCTCTGTCCAGCCCGCCTGGCTGGGCTCTCACAGGACCCCAGTGGCACCACTAGTGGCGGCAGCGCCAGGCCGCTCTGAACGCGGAGTGGGGCGTTCCATCAGCCTCTCGGCACCTCTTTGGATGGATAAGGTGCAGAGTCATAAGCAGGACGCTCTCGGGGCCAGTGGCCCTCTCGCCCGGCCTGCAGCTGCCTCTGGCCACGTGGAGGGTGGCGGGGCAGGGCCTGGCCGGGAAGTTTTCTGGATTCTTGAGGCTCTCCTCACAGCCCTCTGTAAATAACTTTCCCAGGGACCTTGGGCAAGCTGCCTTTCTCTGACCTCCGTTTCTTTCATTGGAGATTGGGCGGGAAGCTTCCAGAACCCCTTTGCTTCGGAGTTGTGGGCTGAAAGGAGAGAACGTAAGAGGTGTCTGCTTCCTCCAGACAGGCGCCGCAGGGCACAGCGGTCAAGGTCCCTGGGAGACCTGACTGGGCCCCGTGCGTCCCAGACGCCTGTGTGCCCGCGCGCGCAGTCAGCGTCTGCCCCCAAGCTCGGGGCTGCGTGTGGGTCCCTGGGCGCGTGCAAGTGTGTGGACGTGGCGTGGGCACGCCTGCAGCCTGTCTGTGTGCGTGGCTTGTGTGGACACCTCGGGGGTGCCCACGGCCCTGTGTGAACACACTCGCCCCCCTGGCTGGTCCCCATGGCAACGCGAGGCGCAGCGCAGGTGTCTAGGAGACCCGGATTGGTGCTGACAGGTGGGGGCACGTGGTGGGCTCCCCAGAGCGGCCGGACCAATCAGGGCCCCGGGGTAGAAGCTCCAGGAAGATGCGAAAGTGCTCCTCCGTCCCCAGCAAATGCCGCCAAGCCCTGCGAGCAGGGTTAGGTGGGAAGCTTCTGGAAGCCCCTGTGTGGCTGTGATTCATGCAGCTGAATGGACCCCACCCCCACCCCAGGGGTGAAGGTGCGGCTGGGAGCCCAGGGTTTGTGGTTTTATTCCACCTTCTGGACAGGGAAACCGAGCGCGGTTCAGCTCCAGCAGAGGCCTCCCCCGCCCCCTGGGCAGCCGGGCTTGTCCTGCCAGCCTCCGTCTGGAAGGTGTGGGACTCAGGCTACACCCCCGTCCCCCCCCCCGATGCTCTCGTCTTACACCCCAGTTCGGCCCATCTGCCAGGTGGCTTCCCTGCTTCCTTTGCCATTTGGTTAATTAACCAAGACCTTTGCTGTAAGACTAGGTGGGCTCAGCCCAGCTCCTCCCCATCCTCAGCCGTGAAGTCATCAGCTCAGCTGGCAGGGTTTCCATGGCAACAGCAGTGACGTTACAAAAGACCTAGGAGGGTGGAGGGAGGGGTGGGTGAGGCAGCGGAGGGGATTTCTGGCTCCTCAGTCACCCACAGGCTGGTGTGGTGACGCTGGAAACGGGGCCTGAGCGTCCCCGCTGCTCTGCTAAGGGGTGGGGGACACCCTTCTCCAAGGAGGTGCCCCCGGCCCCCAGATACCCACCTGCCCGGGCGCTGACACCCTGGCAGTAGTGAGGACACAGACACAGGGCTCAGAAGTCACGGTCCCCTGGCCAGGCCAGCCCCACTGCGGTTCTGTGGACCAGCCCCGGGGGCGGTTGGCGGGACAGACCCTGGGGAGGCCACCTGGCAGCCGGCCCTGTGGGGTTGGCGGCACAGGGACACCTGAGTTTCTGGGTGTGGTCGGAAGCACCCCGAGTCCCAGGGCAGAAGGGAGCAAGCGCTTTCTGTTGGATAGAGGCGGGGATCCGAGAGGCTCCTGTGTCCTAAGCCAAAGGTGTGGCTGCCATGCAGCCATCAGGTGGGTCTGCTGCCTGTCCGGCGGACGCAGCCTTTGCGCTCCGTGTAGAGACGTCAAGGGCCAGTCACCTGCCTCTTGCGCCTGTCGTGACATCCGGGGAGGCTGGGGGCACACCTGGCACTTAGCCAGCGTGGCCATGCGCGTGCGCTTGTCTGCAGGGTGGGATGGCCCGTCACTTAGACCCCACCCCCAGCTGGGCGTGGCGCCAGGACGGTGCCCCTGCTCATGAGACCCACTGGGTTGCTCCCGCTGACCCGGGTGCTGGAGACCTTGCGCTGTCCTCGCCCTGAGAGCCCGCCGCGGGCCCCTCCCGCCGCCAGCCCCCGCCTTGTGCCTTGGGGCGCACCCTCGGGTCGGGGCCGAGCAGAAGCAAGCTGGACAGATGCCCCCTGGAGGGGGAGGAGTGTACACAGCCCCCGCCTGTGACCCCTGCTCTGAAACCCTGGCTGGTTTTAGGCTTAACTGATTCCCATTCATTCATTCACTCAGCAGATCTTGTGGGGCCCACCCCTGGCCGGCCCCAGGGGGTACAAGACAAGTCCCTGCACTCCTAAACTGCGTGGCTTTGAACTCCCGCTGTGTGCTCAGCCCTGTGCTGGTGCAGACACCTGGGCACAGCGGTGGAGACGGACACGGTTCCTGCCCATGTGGAGCTTCCAGTCGGTGGGGGCGACATGGAGGAGTGGGAAGAGTGCCAGAGAGAACTGGGCTCTGCGGACGCGGCCTGGGCCCCTTCACTTGGGCGGGCTGGGGAGGCTTCTTGGAGGAGGTGGCACTGAGGTGCCTGTCCAGGCTGGGTCCCAGGCCCACCGTCATTCACTCTGAGACCTTGGAGAAGCCACTGCCTTCTTTGATCTGGGCTTCGTGCCTGAGAGGTGGGCTGTGCGAGTTTGCTGTCAGCGAAGGCAGGGCGCGAGCTCGGGGCGGCAGCCTCCCCGGCCTCCAGGGGGCGCCTCCGCCCCTCTTGGCAGGAGAGGCTGAGTCAGACCCCAGAGGGGGCGGCTGGAGGGTCTCCTGTCCACGTTCCCACCCGCCCACGCGCACCCGAGCCTGAGGCCCCGGCCAGGCAACAACCGGGCTGCCTGTCCTGTGCCCTCCAGTCCCTGGGGGTTATCTGGGCAGTTGGGGTGTGCACGGGGGTGGGGCCGATCCCTGAGCCTGCGCCGCCCGCAGTATGAGATAGCACGCGGCCGGGGGGCAGGCTTGGGGTCCGGCTTCCCGCCCCGGCTGCCCTCCTCCTGGCCGTGGGCTCCGGGCTGGTATCTCGTCCGTCAGACGGGTTCTTGGCAGAGAGGACAGCTCGCCCCGGGGCAACATTTATTTCCTCCAATTTCCAGCCTTTTCAAGGGTGACTCCCCCCCCCCCCCGGGCCCCGTTCTTCTGGGAACGTCTTTTCCCCTTTTATCAGTGTGGCTGATGAAAGGATTGTTGTCACTTAGCAGATTCGCCCCAATACGGTTTGCTGGGCTATAACTCCTGGGTTCTGTACCCCACCCTCCCGCATGGGTGCTGAGACCCCAGGCCAGGCGATGGGTGTGGCCGGTGGCTGGTTCCTCTGCTGCCCACCCGCAGCGCGGGGCCAAGGACAGCCACCTGCCCGGGTGAGGCTGCGTGGGAAACGAGGCCTGGAGCGTGGTCAGTGCCCTCCACGCCGCGGCAGGGCCGGCTGGTCGGACCCGGGCCGGGGTCCTGCAGAGCCTTCAGGAAGGAACTAGTCACGGGACAGACGGCAGGAGGGTGCCAGGCTCCAGCCCACCTCCTGTGCCCTAAGGGGCGTTTTCCGGGACGACAGTGGCCGGCCCCTCGGGGTCTCGCTTCTGACCAGGTGGCCGCGTTGGAACATCTCAGCATGTTTTTAGCCGAGGGAACCTCAGCCTTCATTTTAGGCAACTCGGCAAGCTTCCAGCCTCGTTTTCATATTTCTAATAAGCACTTATCAAGTCTCCGAGTCTTACACGCGCGTCGAGTCCGGCTCACGCTCCCTGAGTCCTGCGACCCTTGCGCCGCGAGCTCCTTTCCCTGCGTCTCGCCCCCCGAGCTCGGTCCGGCTTTGCTTCCTGTCTGCGGAGGCCCGACTGGGCTGCAGCCCCGAGAAGATGGGTCAAGGTCCTGGTCACGTTCGCAGCAGCCCTGGGTTTTCCTGCAGCGTCAAAGCTTCATGCCACCCGGGGCCACAAAGCCTTGCTTAGCCCAAGCACTTTTTTGGGCGTCTGGCATTGAAATATGTGCGATAGTGTATGATCTCCCAATTGCTTTATATTTTTCAAAGCTCTTTCTCCACTAAAGAAGATGAGGAAGGTGCTGAAGGCAGAGGTACAGTGTTCGCACCATCCAAACACTCGCAGATTCAAGCAGGTCAGCCCTCTGGAGAATGGCCTTCTGGTCTTTTCTTGTTTCGAGGAGGAGCAGCTGTTTAGCTATTGGTGTCAGTCACCCTAAAACAGCTCCCAACAACTCCGGCTGTAACTTACCTACAGAAGCTGCTGGCAAATCCCAAGCCACTGCTTCTGTTTTTTTTTCCTTTCTTTTTTTCTTTTTGGGCCGCACCCGCGGCATATGGAGGTTCCCAGGCCAGGGGTCCAATCGGAGCCGCAGCTGCCGGCCTGCACCACAGCCACAGCAACGCGGGATCCGAGCCGCGCCTGCGACCTACACCACAGCTCACGGCAACGCCAGATCCTTAACCCACTGAGCGAGGCCAGGGATTTGAACCCCCATCCTCATGGATGCTAGTCAGATTCGTTTCCGTGGCACCACAGCAGGAACTCCCCAAGTCACTGTGGAATGAATTTTTCACAAAGAAGGGCCAGCGCCTGTGTCCGGAGGCAGACAAACCAGCACCCCAGAACCCCGTCAGCTCCTGGCCCTTCTGGGTCCTGCCCCGCCCCTGGGTAACCACAGCTTTGGCTTCTAGCAGCAGAGTTTTGTCTATTTTTTGCATATTGTGTAAATATTCTCCTTGGATGTCAAGAGCCCGGCATCTCTGACGGAGCGCTTCACTGGCAGCATCCCCACGCTGCTGCCGGCTGAGGTGCGTCCTGCGTCTCGCTTGCTGTGTGACCCGGCGCGGAGGCCCCTCCTGCCCGTCTCCTCTGCCGCCGGCGGACGCGGAGGGCGTTTCCAGCCTGGGCCGCTCTGCGTAGCGTTGTCAGGAACATCCTCGCACGTGTGTGCTGTGTGTGCTCGTATTTCTCTACGTCTGGGAAGGAATGTGTTGGGTCTGATCGTTCACAGATCTCGAGCACTTTCCAAGTTGCAGAATTTCCATCAACGTTATTAAAATGATGGTGCAGGACCCGGTGACTGTAGCTGATTTGCAGCCCGTCTCCTGGTATCGAATGTTCAGGCTGTTTCCAGTTCTCTCTTAAGTGGCGACGGAAAGCTTTGGCCACACCTTCCTTTTTTCCCTCTTTGGGATTATTTCTCTGTGGTAGGTTCTTAGGAGGGAGGCACGTGTCCCAAGAGGTGGACTTTTATCTCGCAGCCCTGTGACTTTTTAAAGTTGTGAGACGTCATGAAGTACGTTACCGACGCGTGAAGCCAGCAGGCGAGGACGACGGGAAGAATCGTCCTGGCTGCAGGAGAGGTCAAGGCAGTGTGCCGGCCTTCACCAGCCCGGGGTCCTCTGCGGCTGTTCCCGGACGCAGCCGTCTCCGTCCCCCAGCAAAGCAGCCGTGTTCCCAAACCGCATTTCCGGGTTGTCCTGCCTTTGTGCGTCTCCACAATGTGAGTGTTGCCTGCGTAAGACGACCCCGTTCTTTGGGTCCACGTGCTGTCCGTGGGCGCGACCTGTCCATTGGCCATGGGTGGCTTTTCCTTGCTGCAGAGTGTCCCGTTCTGGGACTGGATTCAATTGTCTGCAGTCTGGGCTGCAGATTCCTCCAGTCACACCGTTTGCGGGCTGGTGCTGACCCCCCTGCCCCATCCGTCGGAGGCCGCGGGTCCCTCTGGCATCACCTCTTCCCCGACACCATACTCCGGAGACCTGGAGAGCTTTTCTGTGTTCATCTTTCATGGTCTGGTTTTTTTGCAGCCTTTTGTCCTCATTTGTGAATTGCCTTTTTTTAAAAAATTTTTTAAAAATCAGCTTTATTGAAGTATTATTTATACATAATACCATTAGTAGACAATAAAGTTAGTGTACAGTCTGATGAGTTATGACAAGTAGATGCGGACGACCATGACAGGGATGCTATAGGACATTTCCATCATCCAAAGAAGATTCCCCAGAGCCCTTTTGCAGTCAGTCAGTCTCCTTCTCACCTCCAGCCCCTGGCAACTGCTGCTCTTTCTTCTTTCCCCATGGTTTCCCTTTTCTAGAATGTTCCGTGAAGGGAATCAGACTGTGCGGAGTCTTTAGTGTCTGCCTTTTTGACTCAGCGTAAGCTTTTGAGCTTATCCGTGTTCTTGCAGGCAGCGGGACTCTGCTCCTCTCTGTTGCCGCTGGTGATTACTGTATGCACCCAGTTGGTTTTATGTAGTCACCGGATGGTGGGCACGTGGGTAGTTTACAGTTTTGTGTTATTATGAGTCAAGTTTTGAATGGATGTTTGCATGTAAACCTTTCAGTGGACACATGCTGACGTTTCTTCTGGGGGAGTACCTAAGTGTGAGGTGGCCACGGCTGGATGCTGAGTTCACGTTTACTGTCTCAGGAAAGCGCGGGTGTCTGGTTCCTCTGCATACTGACCAGCGCTTTCTAGTGCCAGATTTTTTAATTGTGTCTATTCCAGTTGGTATGCGACAGTGCCATGTAGGCGTTTTGTTTCTCTCCCACACGTCTAATGTACTGACCACTCTCCTTTCTGTGTGGACTTACTGTGCCTTCTCTGTCCTATCAAGGGCTGGTTGTGGTTCAGTGTCTGGGCTTTTCCAGGATCTGACCCATGGATTCATTTGCCTGGCCTTGTACCACAAGTACGCGCTCTCAGCGTCTGTGACTGTGTAACAGAGTATCACTGCCTCATCCAGTGACCCCCCCCCCATCCCCAAGCTTCTTTTTCTTAATTAGAGGCATTCTTGGCCCTTTTGCTCTTCCATGTAAATTTTAGAATCAGCTTGTCAGTTGTCACAAAAAGAAAAAAAAATCTGCCAGGATTTTGATTGTGATTGCATTAAATCTGTAGATCAGTTTGCGGTGTTGAATTGTCATAACTTCCTTTTCTGCTTGCTACAGGTGTCTAGAAATCCAGTCCATATTTGTATATGGATTTTATATCCAGCTCTGTAAGCTCTCATCCATCATTTTAGTTATACGTTCCTTGGGGTTTTTTTATGTAAGACCTGTGAATAACTAGAGTTTTGTTTCTTCCTTTCTTTTTCTTGGCTTATGGCAATGGCTGAGACCACTAGTGCAGTGTCGCATACAAGCGTTAAGTGTTAGCAGGCATCTGTGTTGGTTTTGATCTCAAAGGGAAAAGCTGTAGTTTCACCATTAAGCGTCTTGTCTGCTGTAAGCTATGCACACTTTAAGAGCTTTTTATCTGTATTGTCAAGTGACTTTCCTAAAGAATTGTACCAGCTTCTCCATGACCTTAGCAGCACTGACTATAATCTTTAGGGTTTCCTTTTTGGTGCTAGTGGTTCTTTGTAGATTGCTGTTTATTTGATGAGCCTATGTGGTGTCTCACTGCAGTTTTTAAAAATTTGTATTTCCCTGATTATGCAAGAAGTTGAACATTGTCTCATATGTTTGTTAACTGTGTTTTCTCCTGTGTGTCTGTTTCTCTACCTGTTTGTTTACACATCGCTGGCGGTTTCCTAATCAATTTGAATGAATTCTTTACATAATGAAGTTATCATCTCCCTGTCACATTTGCTACAGTTTTCCCTGTATGTTGTATATCTTTTTAAAATTTTTTCTCATTCTTTTTCTTTCACCTTTTCCTTTTTTTTTTTAGGGCCGCACCTGCAGCATATGCAAGTTCCCAGGCTAGAGGCTTAATTGGAGCTGTTGCTGCTGACCACGTCACAGCTTATGGCAGCGCCAGATCCTTGACCCACTGAGCGAGGCCAGGGATTGAGCCTTTGTTCTTATGGATACTAGTCGGGTTCATTTCCTCTGTGCCACGGCAGGAACTCCCTTCCCTTATTTTTTTATATGGTCAAAACTGCCTCTTCTTTCTTGTACAATTTATTCTATTCCTCCAGAGCCTGCAAAGCCCATCTCCCTCCTGAGAAACTGATAAGTATTGAATTCTGTTTTCATCTAGCTTTTTTTTATGGTGTAATATTTCATATTTAACTGTTTACTCCATCTGGAATTTGTGGGGCTGTGGGGTGTGAAGCGAGGAGTTAATTGCTGCTGCAGTTGCAGGGGGAGGGGCCTCATTTGCACTCGCAGGCCCCAGGCTCTGGCTCTCCCCGCCTGGGCTGAGTGGGAAGAGATTAAAGGGAGGGGGAGCTGGCACCGTCTGCAGCCAGCCTGGGAGCCGTAATTACCACGTCCCTTGCTGCCTCTGCCTGCCTTGAAGTCAGAGCAGAGAGCCGTCGGCACAGCTGAGCAGGGGAGCCTGGGCAAGTCTTTTCAGGCGTCCGGGACTCAGTTTCCTCTTCTGCAAAATGGTGCCGATGACACCTGCCCCCTTAGGTGCCGTCACCAGGAGCACGTGCGCTGGAGTGCTCGTCCTGCCAAGAGCAAGGGGTCGGGCAGGCGGGGCTCAGGCCCCGGCTCATCCACGTGAGCTTTTCCGTGTTAGCTTCCCCGTAATGCCACCGCATGGTGGTCTCTGCTGTCACCATCACTGTTCGGGGAAGGGGGAGTGGCTCTGTGGGAGGCGGTACCTGTGGTCTCTGCGTAGGGCCCTGGGCCCGCTGCAGGCACGGCCACGCACAGCCCAGTGTCTGCTTCCTGACCCAGACGGGAGCACTGGCCTTGGCCTGGAGAACTCTGCAGTGTGCACGCATACACTCACACACGCGTGAGCACGCGCGCACACACACACACACATATTACCTGCCATACACACTCAGATGTGCATACACGGATGGACGCACACGAGGCTAGACACACGAATGCACAGACACAGCCGGTCACGCACATGCAGACCAGGGGGTCAGAAACACACAGTCCGCACTGACAAGCAGAGAAGTTGGTCCACCACCACACATGCACAGACACACGCACATACCCACATGCACACACGGGTGCACATACAGGGCACGGCTCTCTCTGGGCCCGTCCGTTCCACACTTGTCCCCTGCAGAGTCCCCCTGCAGGCCTGTCAGGGCGGCTTCCTCCTCTCTCCTGAGGGGTTGCCGGTGCCCCCCGCCCGCGTGCCCCCTCCCCCGGGCTTTCCCCCAGCTTGTGACAAGCGGGCCTGCCCTCACCCTCATTCAAGCCCCCTACCCCCTTAGAGGGGTCCAGAAGGCAGGAGACCTGCCCGAGCCACCCCCCACAGGGCAGAAGGGAGCTCAGAACTGAGCGAGGGGCACCCCCACCCCAGGAGGCACGTGGCAGTGGGGGGCTGTGCAGGTCAGCTCGCCGGGCCCCTCCCCCGCTGGGTGGCAGAACCCGCCCCCCCACACCCCCCCACGGAGTCGGTGCCAGGCTGGCACCCCTTCCTCAGCCCCTCCCCCAGCAGGCTCCTGCAGCTGCCCTGGAACAAAGGGGCGGGAAGGCCGCATCCCCACCGCCCAGCCCTACTGTGCGCAATCGGAGGGGTGCTGGGCCCCATGATGGGGGGAGCTACCTGCAGCAGGACTGGGACGGGCTTCCAGGGGGCGCCCAGGCAGGTGCCAAAGGCCTGGAGGGGAGGACGTGTCGGGGAACCGAAAGGCCTTGGTGCGGCCCACGCGGCTGGGTGAGGAGCCTGGCCTGAGGTTGGCCGGACCTGGGGGCGTGCCAGCAGCAGGCCGGCAGGCCCAGCCCGAGGGCCGGGCGCCCGCCCCTCGGGGTCCCCCCGGCCTCGGCCTCGTGCGGTGGGGAGCGGGGTGGGGGGAGCGGGCACAGCTGCGGGGCCGGGCTGCTGGCATCAGCAGGACCCCTCCTCCCCCCTCGCCAAACAATCATTGCACAAAATATGCAAATGGTATAATTACTGTTATTTGTTTTGCTGATATAAGTGTTTGAAATGCAAATGTCAAGTTTGGGCCTTTCCTTTGTCCCACCCTCTTACCCGGACTGGCTGACGTCAGCCGGGACGGGGAGGCGCTCCTGCCAGGAAGCCGGTCTGCCGCCCCCCCAGCTGCTGCCTCCACGGCCCGAGGGCTCCGGCCGCCACGGGGTGCAGGGCCACCCCCGACTCTGTGTGTCACGTACCTCAAAAGGGAGCCCTCGGTCACCCCCAGCCCCGCAGTATTTCCTGGGGCCGGTCCTCGGGCCTCAGTTTACCTGTCTGTGTAATGGGGCTCGCGGCTCAGCGGTCTCTGCCTTGTGACGACTGCACAGACGTGTTCTCCGTCAAGTGGAGACTCGGGGTCCCTGGGTGGTCTTTGGGGTCCCTGGAGAGCCCCCAGCACCACTGTCTGCATGCACTTTCTAGGCTGGGTCGTCACCTCCGACCCCTCCAGTCCAGGCCGTCTCGGGCTCGCGGGCCGTGGCTTCAGACAAGCCCGGGCTGTGGCCGGTGAGACGCGGTTGCTGTCATCCCCACTCTCGGAGGGGCACTGGGCTTGTGGAGGTCACAGCAGCCAGGGTCCCCACCTGGCTCCTCCCGCATGTCTTCCACCGATCAGGGCAGCTCCTGACCGAGGCCCAGACCGCCTCCAGCTTCCACCCGCCGGCCCTGCAATTACCTGATCAGTAGGCTGTTCAGACCCGTGGATTTCCAGTAGCAACGGAGGCACCGTCTTAAAGCTTCGCGCCCACCCTGACTCCAGTCTGCGAGGCCCCTGGGTGGGAGCTGCCGGCCTGCGCCCGGGGCTGCCCAGGGGATGCTCTCGGCCTTTGGGAAAGAAGCGGTTTTATCAGAGGCAGGCGGGTGGAATGGCCGGGCGACTGCAGGGTCAGACCGGATGCCCACGGGGCTTAGAGCTCAGGCTGGGCCTGAGCAGGCCTGTGTGGACGGTGTGTGCGCGTGGGTGCGTGCCTGCAGGGGGCGCACCTGTGCACACGTGTGCTCGGTGGGTCTGCAGGAGATGCTAACAGGGAGAGAAAAGCTTGGGGTGCTGTGAGAACGCAGAACCCACTCATAGACCGGGGTGGGGCGGGCCGCGGTTCCGCCTTGGCCAGCTTTGCTGGGATGTCTGGTGGTGGCCGGAAGCCTGTGGCCCGGCCCAGAGCCCTTGACCGCCTGTAATGCGGGACTCTGTGCGGAGCTGGGCTGGGTATACAGTAGCCACGCATTCCTGCTTCTCCGGTGCGGGTGAGGCATACCCTCTCGGGCTCCAGGCAGCTGGGGGGCCGAGCTGGGGTTGCCAGGGTTGCCAGGACCCAGGAGAGGAGAGCAGAGCCCACTCGGCCGGCCAGGGCGCGAAAGGAGGTGGGGTCCTGGGCCTGGGGCTGGGCTCCCCTGGTCTCGGCCTGGAAGGCCCCCTCAAGGGCTGGGCTCCGGAGCTTCTGAGCCCCCGAGAGCCCCCCGCGTTCCCTCTATTTTTATTCCAATTACCTTTTCCCGGGCAGGTTTGGCCTCATTAGCATATTCAAATATAGTCTATTATTTCAATTAGCTGTTAAGTAATTAACTCTAATTGATGAGCGTTCCCCCACTTCCCCACATATTTTTTGGTTATTTACATCCGCTCCTAACCCACAATTTTAGGTAATTACACGCCACTCACTCATCTATTTGCACACACTTCCTCGCCCGACAGGCTCCCTCCCCTCCCCCAGCCCCAGCCGGGGGGGCTTCCGAGGGGGCCGGGGGCACATGCGGCCGGAGGAGCCCGGGACCCCCCTGCCTCGGCCCACCTGAGGCTCCCTGCCCCTGCCTTACTTTCAGAACCCCACTTGTCACGAAGATGCCACCTCCGCTGAGCACCCCCTCACCCCCAGCCGGGCGGCGCCGCCCTCGAGCTGAGCTTCCTTCAGGCAGGAAGGCCGAGGGCGGCGGCGGCGGCGGGGCACCAGGCTGCCTAGCGCGGCTTCATCGCGGCGGTGTGCGTGGCTGGAGGGCACCCGTCAGCCTCAGTTTCTCTGCCTGAAGTGGGGGTCACGGGATTGAAGAGTGGGGGTGACCCGAGGCAGGTGGAAGGCCCTCGGTGCTGAGTTACCTGGCCTTGCTCCGCAGGCGCTGATGGGTGGTCACCCGGCTGCCAGCTGGCTTGCCGAGGTCACGCCGCCTTACTCTCCGCCAGAGACCCGGCCCGAAGCTCCCGTGTCCGGCCGCGGTTCCCTCCCCAGGGGCTAGCGAGGCCTGGTTTGGGGTCCAGTGCCCCCACTTCAGGCAGGAGTGGCCCGGAGCTGGAACCCGGCCTGGGAGGGGGCAGTTCTGGTGACTCCCCCCCCCCCTGCCCCCCGGGTCTTTGCTTGGCCTGTTGTGTCTGCCTCCTCCTCAGGGAGGTCCGGGGTTCGGGGCGGGGATGGGGAATCGGGGGGGAGTTGGGGGTGGGGAATCAGGATTTGGACCCACCGTCTGGCCCTCCGGGCAACGTGCATGTCCCAGAGCCTCCGGGGTCCCCGCCCAGCACCAGGCCACAGCCGAGTGGAGCAGGCCGGCACCGCCACAGCGACCTCGGGCCCAGCCGGTCCCTCCCCCCGCCCGCCGCCCCCCCTTGTATCCGAAGTGACGCGGGGACGAATCTGGCAGGTGGGGTCTTCCGAAAGCCCGGGCCCTTCTCACCTCCCTCCACTCTGTCTCCCCACAGTGAAAGTGCCTTGGTGACAGTGTCCTGCCCTCTGCCTGGACGTGCCCTCTTTCTCTGTGTCCTGAGATGAGGATGTGACGCCTGTGACCCCCCCAGGGAGGAATCCCCCAGCCCGGGCTTCTTGGAGGTAAGGGGCACCCTTGTTCCCCAGCAGGGGACAGGGCCAGCTCGTCGCGACCTGAGATGCGGGTGTGCTGGGTCACAGTCCGGCCTGGGAGGGGTGGGGTCAGACTCGGCTGTCCTGCAAAAACTCACGTCCCTCGGGGGCTGACTTCTGTTCAAAGGCGCTGCCCACCTGTGCGGAGAAGCGGCCGAGGCCACAGGGCTTCCTAGGTTTGCACAGGGGCCCTAGGGGAGGGGCCTAGGGCGGGCAGTGGTCTAAGTAGGTGGCGGCCGTGCTCAGGCCTGTCCGTCCTCTCCCACGAGTCGGGGTTGCTCTGGAGGTTGAAGGAGATTGCGTCTTGTGGGGACTAGACACGGGGTTGCGTGTTGGAGTGGAAAACGCCGTATCTGTAGCCTGGTGCACGTTAATGCCGACCGGGTGTAGGTTTGAAGACAACACTCGTATATGGAAAAAAATATCTCCGATGCGGAACTGAGCACCCCAGTGAATGAGGAGGGTGGAGACCGTGCAGTGGCCGGCTGTGCTGTGTGTGCTGGGAGCCTAACCACCAGCCGGAAAGTGGCTGCATGGGCTGTGCGTTCAGCAGTCACAGATCTGCCCTCTTTGGTGGACTGTAGCTTGGGTTTCTCCGGACCACAGGCACTCACAGGATCTGCGGCTCTGACTCAGCAGCTCTTGCACTTGGCCCCTGGGGGTGCTTTTATGTGGGCATTTCCTTGGCTGATAGAGCTGGGTTGTGATACTTCGCTTGACCAGCAGGAGGCGCTGTTGATAAGCAGCACCCTACATTGAAAAGTGGACTTTAGGTTTGGGGTTTTCGCAAGAGATTGTGGCCTGCTGTATTCGGGTGTTAAAGAATTCGTAGGGTGAGTTGATTTAGTTATTTAGGTATTTCTTATTCCTCACTGAAATTCTTTTTTCTTAACGTATAGTTGACTTACAGCGTTGGCTGGTTTATTTAACGTGATCTCAATCCTTGCATTTTGCCGACTCTAAGAACTGTGAGAGGAGGCGTTTGGGAATTTGTGAGGGTTCCTCCTGCAGCATGTGGTCCTCACACTTCTCTGCAGCTTCGGAGTGAGGCTTCTGGGAGGTGGTGCAGGGAGAGCTGAGGACACGACGGGGCAGCTGGGGCTCAGGGCCGAGGCAGCAGCCGGAGGAGAGCCCTGAGGGCGGGCCGGCTTAGTGCGGGTGGGGAGCTGGGCCTGGTGGGCGGGGCCGGTGGGAGGTGGCGTCGGAGAGCTGGGCAGGGACCGGGTCTCGGCTTAAGCCACCTGGTCACGACTGCTTTGGTCATTCTTCAGACGTCCATCAAGTGCCTGCTGTTTGCCAGCCCCTGGGCGTGGTGGTGCGAGACCCCGGTCCCTCCAGGAGCCTCCAAGTCCAGCCGGAGGGAGGGGTGGCAGAACCACGGTTAGTGGTGTGCCATTGGTGGCTTCTGACCCCATTGCTGCCACCAATTCCGTGTGACAGTGACCAGCACCTGCCCTGTTTCTCCTATGAATCTGAAAGAACCCAAGATCCTTCTCCATGGATTTGCTGAGAATTTGAGAAGGCAGGACAGTCTGGGGTGGCGGTCGGCTCTGACCACGTAGTAGCCTAAGACCCTATCGGGGTCCAGACGGACACCCACGCAGCAATGGGACGCGACACAGGTGATGATGGGACACCCCAGAGCCCGGCTGCAGTGGAGCGTGGATGCTCAGGGCCAGGCTGGGTGGACTCAGGGATGTTGCCTGGCCGTGGGATGCAGGAGGCCAGGCTGTGGCTGAGGCTCTGGCATCAGCTTGGTCCCCCCCGTGCCTTTGTCGTGGCGGCACATTTGGCTAGAATACCCTTGGCCAAAGCGCGTCTGTCTTGGGATGCATTTGGTGTGCGGCAGACCCCACCCTGCTGATTTGGGGGTGTAGCATGCTGGAAAGTCACTTGCACCTCCGACCTCCCATTTTCAGTCTGTAAAGTGGAGATAATAAACTCCCCGTAAGGCGAGCAGTCAGTGGGGCGCGGAACCTGCCTGGCGCGCAGTAGGTGCTCAGGGAGCATGGTGGGCGTCACCCCTCCTGAGCCGGAGACGGGGGAGTTTCTGATCTGTCGCCTTAGATGGATTCGTTTGTTCTTCCTTCTGGGGGGCCTGGCCGTCGTCAAGTTCAGGCTCCCCCGAGCTGAGCCGGGATCCCCACGGCCAGGCCCTGCCTCCTCCCACCCCCAGCTGGTGGCCAGCTGGCCCCACGCCCCCTCATTCACCCCAGGCTGCGTGTCAGCCTCCTGAGCCCGGCAGGTGGCCGCCACCGAGTGACTGTCCGCAGATGAATGGATGGGCTGTTACCCGGCCCCGCCCCACCTGGGAAGGCAGGTGGCAAAGCAGATGGCGGGGCTCCTGCGGGGCCTGGCGCTGGAGCCGGCGCCTCAGACTAGGTCGTCTTTGGGTTGGGCTGCTGCTCCCCGCATGCCTTCCAGATAGAACGTTTTGTCATTCGGCGAGTTGAACTTTCTTAGTTCTATTCCTGCCTTCCTCCTCCTCCGTGTCCTGGTCCCAAGGGCCCCTCCCTAGAAGTCGCTTTTATTGAAGCCGTGCCTAGAGCCCGGAAGGAACCTTCGGAGCGTTCTCATGACCCCAGGTGACCTGTTGGGCAGGGCCGGCCAGTGGCCAGCGCTTTGTTCAGCACCAGGGACAGAGCCAGCGGGAGCCGGCCTGGGCCGTGCAGGCGAGCCTCTGGGAGTTGGCAGAGCCAGGGCCCAGCCCCCCTCAGCAGGACCCCCGCCCTGCCCCGGGCCTCGGTTTTCTTCTCCGAGAAATGGGGGTGACGCTCTCCCCAGCAGAGCTGGCGCGACACAGCGGTAACTCGCCCGAGGCCACCTGGCAACCCTCTGAACCCACGTCCCCTCCCGTGCGTCCGCGCCCCTCCCCCAGGCCTCCCGCTGTCCCCGGCTCCCCGCCCCCACCTCGCCTGGGAGCGGAGTTATTTATCTGCGGACGGTGACAGGCGGCAGTGACTGGAGTTAGAGCTGCCATCCAGAGATCGGCTGGCGGCTGCAGAGCAAACAGCCCGAGCTAATTAGCAAAAGGTCATGGCCGCTCCTGGAGGCCCTGCTTTTTGAAGTCGGGGCCTCGCACAGGCGGGCTGCAGGGAACTGGGGCTTTGAGTTAGTGGCTCGGTTACCAGGACAGCGTCAAACCCTTGCCCGCAGCTTACCGACTGCCCGCCCAGCCCAGACTCCGGCCTTACCTTTCAGAGAGCGCCGGCGTCGTGGGTCCAGCCGTCCACTCCCTGCCCCAGGCTGGACAGACGACGGAGACCACCCCAAGGGTGCGTGGGCGCTGGCCCGTCACCCGCATCCCGTCCCCAGCCCAGGGTCAGACTGTCCCGAGCTGCCAAAGTGCAGGGCCGGGCACTGGCCACTCACGTATCTGCCCCCCCAGCCGCTGCCACATTCCCTCTGACTGTGCTCTTAATGTTTTTCTCTAAGTAAATTTACTTTTTAAAAACTTAAATACGTTTATTTAAAAAGGGAAGTTTTATGGCACTACTACAAATGGAAAACAAGCCTCCTTTTCCATAAATAGAATTCATAATCATAAAAATAAATTCAGTGGAAACAAAACAATGTTATTAAATTCCAGTTGGATGCTGGGGCCCAGGGGAGGCGCAGAGCCCAAGGCTGCTATCGCTTTATTAAAAAGGGAGAACAGCAAGTGTGCAGAGATGTTCGAGCCTTACCAGCCCTGATTTGAGACTTTGTTTTGATGTAATCAGGAGGGGCAAAAAGAATTGAGAGTAACTTTCTAATGAAATTATTCAGCATTATTTTATGCTGTGGCAGCGAGAGATTGAATTTGGCTGCACAAGACAGAAACCTGACCCTCGTGTGGTTGAACCCCACGTAGAGATTCATTTTTCTCATGTAAAGAGTGCAGCAGTGGGGAGCATCAGCAGTTCAGGTTCTTTGTGTCGTCTTCCTCTGCCAGTCTTAGCATTTGTCTGCATGGCTCCCAGATGGCTGCTGTGCCTCCAGCCTTTGTATCTGCATCCCAGGTGAGGAAAGCAAGGAAAAGAGGATGCTGGCTGAGTCTGTTCCTTGTTGACAGGAAGATGACCACGGGCCCCCAAGCCTGTTTCCTTGCCCACTCTGGTCCACGACTGGTTTCATGGATGGTTCTTACATGGTTTCTCTATCTGTCACTTATTCAGTGCTCCTGACCTTCTGGGATCCGGACGCCACATGCTGGTGTTTGTGAGATGAGTCATGGCCCCTTCCCAGGGTGTCCTTCCCTGCCCACCCCCCAGCCGGCTCCTGCTGCCCACAGCGGGCTCAGCTCAAGGGCGGCCCAGCCTCAGTCCCCACCGCTCTTGCCACCTGCAGGGGTGCCCAGGTTCAAGTGCCCGGGCGGCCTGTCCGGAGCTGCCCTGGATGGGGTGAGCAGTGCCCCCGCCAGCCCTTTTGGGCCCTGGGTCCCCGTACCCCCGCTTTGCCCGCCCGCAAAGCCCTTCCGTGGCGTTTTTTGCACCTCTGGCCGGCTTGTGGGCCGGGCTGAGAGACCGTGTTTCCGCTCCTAGACTTCCCTTTGCTGTTTTCCTTTCCTCGTAGGACATGCGTCTGGGCACCTGGACTTGGCTGGCGGGACAGGGCGGGGCGCGGGCCGCCTCCTGCTCTGGCCGATCGGGCCGGGCAGGCCCTGGGGACCCGTCCCCCCAAGGCCAGGGCTGCACCCTTCCCTGCCTTGGGCTTGTCCTTCAGCCTGAGCTCCTTCTCGCCCCCCCCCCCCCACAGACCTTACTGCCTCTGACCTATGTCCTCGGACCGCTCGCCTTGGCACCAGCGCCAGAGACCCGCTGTGGGTTCAGATTTAAATACACGTCCCTGCGCCGTCCAGCTGTGCAGTCCGGGGCCGGTCACTTCACCTCACTGTGTCCACGTGCCGGGGGCGGCGCGTGCTGCGGCGGGGGCTCTCTGCTGCCGGGGCTGAGGGGTACTGCGCGCTCCTCCCCTCCCCGCCCCCTGCCTCGTGACGTCCACGCCGCGCGCACGTGTGCGTTGGCCCCCCTGCGCGTTTGTGTCCCCGAGATCCCGGTGCCCCGTCCCGCTGTCCCCTCCTCCACGGGCTCAGCCCCGGTGACTCAGTCAGGGCCGCAGGCTCGCCCCGCAGCGCCAGCCCGTGAGCTGTGACTTGGGTCGGGGCGTGCGTGCCGGGAGCAGGAGGGCCCGGGGAGGGCGCGCCGCTGCCGAGGCCGGGGTAGCCGTGGGGGTGATGGGAGGGGAGGGGGCGCTAGGGGATGAGTGGCTTTTGGAACAGGCCGGAGAAGGCGGCAGGAGTGGGGCCAGCAGGCACCTAGCAGACGGGGCCGTGGAGGGTCGTGGCCCAGAGCCCTGGAGACGCTGCTGCCAGGACGTGCCGGAGGAGCGAGGACGCGTTTCCTGGGCACCTGCTGTGTGCAGGCCCTTCCGTGCCCGAGCCCGTCTCACACAGTGACCCCGAGTGCTGGGCATGATGAGGGAGGCCGAGGGTCCTGCCCACACCCGGGTCCCCACTCACGCTCACCAGACCTGCAGCCTCGCTGCCCTCCGAGTGGAGCTGGGGGTACCTGGAGGCCCCGGGGGCCTCGGTCTGATCTGGGCCAGGCTGCTCCAAGCTGGCCCTCACCCTGGACCATGAACGTCCCGGCCTGGCTGCTTGCAGCCGAAATGCCAAGTGCACGTGGCAGGCAGCTGTTCCAGGCTGGCCCCCTGACGGACGGGGACGGGTGGGTGGAGGCGGGGCAGTGTGTTTCGGCAGTAAGCACTTGCTGTGGTCCTACTGTGTGCTCTGGGCAGCGGGAGGCACAGAGCAGCTGGAGGGCGGGGCCTGGCTGGGGTTGTGGCTCTCTTGGGCCTTGAGCCTTCAGACAGGAAGTGCGAATGCAGGCAGAACTAGGGGGAGAGCGGGCCGGGCAGAGGAGGCTTCCCAGAGGGAAGGGTGGGGCACTGCGGTGGGAGGGTGGAGAGGAGGTCTCGCTAGACGTGAGAAGTGGCAGGAACAGCGGCGTCTCTTCAGCACCTGCCACGTGCACAGAGGAGGAAGCAGCCCGGGCTGGGGCCGGAGGGGAGGGTGTGCAGGGAAGATGAGGGTGGCGGGCACAGGCTTGCAGGGTGTGTTGGGGGGAGCTGCAAGTCCCGTCTCTGTCCATTCCCCCACCCAAGCATCTCCAGATCTTGCTGAGCTCCCTCCGTAGTAATCTGTCTCCCCAGTGAGAAGACCCTTATCTGTCTCAGTAAGCTGTTAAAGTTTTCCAAAAATAAGGTAATTCAAGTGAGATGTGTATTTCTTGTTCACAAAACAGCCCAGAGGTCCGTGGCCCAGGACCCGCAGGGCAGCTGTATCACTATAACCCGTGGCTTCTCTGTCTGGGACCAAAGTGGCCGCTCCAGTTCCCACCATCACATCTGCATCCCAACTGGGCAAGGTGCATGCGTGGCCATTCCCTTTCAGGGAGTGATCAGCAGTGGTGCACGTTACCCCACTCACATCCCATTGGCTAGAACTGGGTCGTAGGCCATGCCTAGCTGCAAGGGAGGCTGGGAACTATAGTCTTTACATGTGTCCGGCTCACACTTTGGGGTTTAAGTAGGAAAAGAAGAGGGGAGTAGAAACTGGTGACCAGCAAGAGAACTGGGTCACTCGTTCCTCCTGGACGTCCTGTGGCCTCGGGAGCTTATGGGAGGAAGGGAGCGCGGGAGCACCCTCAGCCGGTCTGGCTGGGGGACAGGAGGTGGGGCTGGGGTGACTGGCCCCCTCTGCGGGCCTCACTGGTCTGCAGAAAGCTTTGCCCTTGCTGGTAGTTACGGAGCAAGAGGAGATCATCAGCACGCCTTCAGTGGCAAGGTCTCCTGGAGAGAGCGGCTGTAATTTACTGTCCAAACCAGAAACACGTCGGAGAGTAAAACGGCGCTGTGTTAATTACAGGCCGAGGCAGGGCCTGTGGTCACCCTGCTTCGAGAGCGTCCTGTCCGTTTCCTGTTGAGGGA
>PVHT021183580.1:122544-137812 GCA_004024745.2 Catagonus wagneri
TGTGTGTGTGTGTGTGTCCCTGAATGTGTGTCCGAGTGTGTGTGTCCCTGAGTGTGTGTCCCTGATTGTGTGTCCCTGTGTGTGTGTCCCTCAGTGTGTGTGTGTATCTCCCTGTTTAGGCCTCTGAGAGCATCCAGGCCCCTCCCAGAGCTGTCCAGGGTCCTGACCTCTGGTGAGGGCGCTTGCTTGGCTGGTGTTCTGTCCCCACCACCCAGGAAGTCGCCGGTCACACTGACCCCACCTCCTCAGAGCCTCCTTCCCCCACCCCCCCCGACCATCTTGTTGGAGCACAACACACAGAAATGTGCACGGGTCACCTGTGTGTTAAGCTCAGTAAACCTTTTTTTTTTTTAGTGCCACACTTGTGGCGTATGGAGGTTCCCAGGCTAGGGGTCAAATCGGAGCTGCAGCCGCTGGCCGACGCCACAGCCACAGCAATATGGGATCCAAGCCATGTCTGTGACCTACACCACAGCTTACGGCGACGCCGGATCCTTAACCCACTGAGCGAGGCCAGGGATCGAACCTGCGTCCTCATGGAGACTAGTCAGATTGTTAACTGCTGAGCCATGATGGGAACGCCAAGCTCAGTAAACTCTTATGAACAGGACACGCTCAGGCCCCCAGGCCCCAGGCCTGCCTCCTGTCCCTTTCCAGTGGCCACCCAAGGACAACCACTGGCCTTTTAAAGCCACGCTGTGTCCCCTCGGGCACTCTGTGCAGGTGGTTGGCTCAGCATCGTGTTTGTGACATTCCTCCACGTGCTGTGTCCTGGCGGCTGGCCCACCCCATCGCTGGGTCTTAGTGTCCCCAGCGTCGGGGTCCCACGGAGTGCCGCTGGTCTCTTGTTGCTGGGCACTGGGTAGCGTCTGGTTGGGGCTGTGGGCACGAGTGTCCCTGGGCTGTGTGTGTGGGTTTCTCTCGGGCGTCGTCTGTAGCCCCGGCTTCATCCGTTTCTCTCCCTTTCCTTCCATGAGCCAGTGCGGGCCCCCCCCTGGGACTGTCCGCGCCCCCGCCGTTGTCCTGTAGTCGTCCGCTCTCTGTCAACAGCCAGGGCGACGACACCGCCTCTTGCCTGAGCTGAGGTCGGGGCACCCAGCAGTTCTGCCCCCGGGGGCCCGCTGTCCTGGCCTCCTCGTCTGCTCTCCTGCCCCTTGCGTGGCCGCGCCCTCTTAAGTCTGCGGAGATGGCACCTCTCCGGGAACACTGGCCGAGCCCGGGGCCCCCGGACCGTCCCCGCCTCCGCCAGGTCCCTTGAGCTTCGCCCCATCGCAGCTCAGCTGCTGGGCAGAGCTCCGTCTTCCCGCCAGAGCCGGGGGCCCAGGACTTGGGTCTTGCTGTCGCCTGCACCCCGGTCGGGCCAGCATGCGGCTCGTGTCTGTGTGCGCAGGCAGGGGGCGTGCGGCCCGCATGCTGCAGGTGACAAGTCAGGGCTCAGGGACCAGGGTGTTCACAGCCACCGGGGCCACGGGGGGCGGGGAGGGGGCGCTGGAGGACCGTTCCCTGAGCCGCAGGCCGATCTGTGCCATTGTCCTGAAAACCGAAGACCCAGCGTGGCCCCGAGGACTCGTCTCCAGTGGGGACGGGGGGCGAAGGCCGTCCTGAGATCCATGGAGGGGGCTCATGGGCCCTGAGACGGCCCTCCCCGTCTGGGCCCCTTCTCCCAAGCCCACTCCCCGCCTGGCGCCCCAGCCTCCTTTCCACAGAACGGCTGTTAGGGTTACTTTGTATTTTATTTTATTTTACCTTTTTTTTTTTTTTTTTTGTCTTTTTAGGGCCACACCCGCGGCATATGGAGGTTCCCAGGCTAGGGGTCTAAGAGGAGCTGTAGCTGCCAGCCTCCGCCACAGCAACGCGGGATCTGAGCCACGTCTGCAACCTACACCACAGCTCACGGCAACACCGGATCCTTAACCCACTGAGCAAGGCCAGGGATCGAACCCGTAACCTCATGGTTCCTAGTCGGGTTCATTTCCGCTGAGCCATGATGGGAACTCCAGTTACTTTGTATTTTGGAAGCAGCACGTGCTTGCGGTGCTGTCGGATGCAGCGAGCACTGGCCGCTGAGCCTGCGGGCCGCCCGGTCCGGGTCCCAGCCCGGCCGCTCGCGGACGCGCCTCCCGCCCGCGTGGGGCCTCAGTCTCCTCGTCTGCAAAGTGAGAACCGCCGTGCGGTGACCTCACTGCGTTGCTCTGGGTTTCACAGCGTTCACGTGAAAGCGTGTCCGCCCAGCAACAGTTAGCTGCCGTCTCGGCTCTCGGGGCAGCTGGTGGCCTTCTGAGGAGCGGGAGCGACACAGATTTAGCAGCTTGTCCAAGGCGCTAACCCGACAAGTGGCAGCTCCGTCTGCAGAGTCGCAGCTCTCAGCCCCTCTGCCCCGGTGCCCAGTTGAGCCTCTTCCTGGCCCCTGGCCCCGGGGCTACAGCACGACCCTGTTATCCCGGGGCGGGTACACAGGAGCCGCCCGGAGAGGGGTCAGGACAAGCTGGTCCTCGTGCTGGTTCTGCCGTGACCTTGCTGTGTGATCTGGGTGAATTCCTTGCCCTCTCTGGGCCTAAAAGCACAGGCCCTTAGACGGCAGAGCTGGGAGGTTCCCTGACGTGACTCCTCGGGCAGAGGGAGGGCGGGCACCATACTGGACGGTTCACCCGTTTGCCACTGCCCTGGCGTGGTGCCTGGCACGGAGCCGGGGTTTTAAATTCTTGTTGACCGGGCGGGAGAGGCCGGAGCGTCAGAGCTGTCGGGCTGTGGGACGGGGGAGCCGTGGCGTCATCGAAGCCCTTGGCCTGCAGCCCCGGGATCAAGTTCAGGGCTGGCACACTGCGTCCTCCCCTCAGCGCTGTGCAGCGCCCGGCCGTCTGCCCAGCCCAGGGCCTGGCAGCGGAGAGCTCGGGCCAGGGCAGCGGCCCTAGAGACAAGTGCAGGCGCGGGGGCCACCCTCCCGTAAGGGCACCTCGGCCAGAGCCGGGGAGGGCGGGGGCTGTGGCCTGAAAGCTGGCGCGTGATTCTGGTGGCTTCCCCCGTGTGGGACGCACCGCTTTGGTCCCGTCTCCGGTGTGGCTGCGGCTCCTCGCACACCTCTGACGGCGGGGAGCGCTGACTCACGCAGCAGCCCATTTCTTCTCAAAACATTTAACATTTATTATCAAATATTTAAGATGTCTCAAATATTGAAGAAATCTCTAATAAATATTTTACTAATGATAAAATATTGAATACAGCCCGAGGTAGGAAGAATGATACCAGGAGGACCTGAAAGCTCTTCCCTCCTGTGTAAGACTAACCCTGTCACGGCCTGGGCCAGGGGAAGCCCTGGGGGTGACAGGGTGGGGGGCACGTCCCGCCCACGCCCCACTCGAGGGCCCTGGGAACCCCTCCCGGACCCGAGCCCCACTCTCTCTTTCTAAAGTCTTAATGGCAGTAAAATACACAAAGCATACAATTTACCGTCTTACGGGATCCTGAGTGTGCGGGTTGGGGGCGTTAGGTTCATTCATGGCATTGTGCAGCCGCCCCCACGTCGCCCCACATCACCCCACCAGCGCCCCCACTGTCACCCCCACCAGCATCACTGTCACCCCCACGTCACGCGGCGCTCTGTCCCCCCCAGGGCTTCCCCAGGCCCAGGCCGCGACGGGGTTAGTTTTATGCAGGAGGGGAGAGCTCTCAGATCCTCGTGGAATCATTCTTCCTACCTCGGGCTGTATTTCCGTATTTTATCATTAGTAAAATATTTATTAGCGATTTCTTCAATATCATCTTCAGTGTCATCACCGTCACCCCACCGTCATCCCCACCAGTGCCCACGCCCTCCCCCTCCTGGCGTTCTGTCACCCCCCCACCATCCCCACTCTTGGCCTCGTCACCCGGTCACCTTCAGCATCACTCCCAAGACTCACCTGCTCCCCTCACCAATATAACTCTCAGTAAGTTTTGTGATGATGCGTCTGCCTTTTTTTCCCCCTTTTTTGGCCACCCCATGGCATATGGAGCTCCCGGGCCGGGGATCAGATCTGAGCTGTACCTACACCGCCGTGGCGGAAATGCTGGATCCTTAACTCATGGCGCCGGGCTGGGGATTGAACCTGCGTCCCAGTTGCTCCTGTTGTGCCACAGTGGGAGCTCCTCTCCTGCCTTTTTGGCTCACACTGTTTGCATGCACCTGCGTGAGGCCCCATTCAGTGGGTTTCAGAGCCTTGGGGCCGTGGCCCCCGTTGTGGGCGGCTGCTCCCCGTCGCCGCGGCCTGTTCCAGCGGCGTCCTGCACGTGCGCAGCTCAGAGGCCCTGGGGCAGACCCCTTGGTCAGGTCGTGCACGGCCCGTCGTCTCTCAGCCTCCCTGGCTGCGGGCAGCGTGGGAGTTTTGGCTCCCGGCTGCTGCGTCTTTGCTTTCATGCAACACCACCCCAGTTGCTTTCCAGCAAGACTGTGCTGGCTCATCGGTGGACTCTGGGTGTCCTCCAGGGGTGACAGCGGTCACAGGCAGTGTCCACGCACAGCGCCCTCCCCTCCGTCGTCCATGTGCTCTTCGGGGGTGGAGCCAAACACCCCGCTTCCTCACGCCTTTCCTGGGACCGCTTGGCACTGTGTCCACCTTCCATCGGGTCCCTCACCTCCGCGCACGCCCCCGTCGGGCCCCTTGGCTGCATGGCGTGTCGTTATGCACAGATGCTGTGGGCCACACCACCCGGGATGGAGCCCTGCCCTGCCACTGGGTGGCTGTGAAGACTCAGCTTAATTCCCGCCTCTGTGCCACTTCTGAAAAATGCTTGGTAACGGGTTGGGTCAAATATGTAACATGCTAATAGATACGAAGTTCTCGGAAGGGCGTCTGGCGCACAGTAGGTGCTGTGTGTGTGTGCGCGTTATTACCTCCCGTGGGATCCGAACGTGGGCTGAGCAGAGCTGGGCCGCCGGATTCTCCCCTCCTCCGTTCTACCCAATACAGCTCTGTTAAGTTGGCCTGGGCCCCCCTCTCAGGCGGCCACGTTTACCTGCTGAACTTGTTTTGGGCTCTTTTTGTCCCCTGTGGGCTGCGAGGAGCCCTGCTTCTCAGCCGACTCTTCCCGGTGTGTTCTTGCCCCGTGTAATTCGTGGGGGTGGGTTTGACCCGTGGTTTCAGCTGGAGGCAGTGCCCGGGTCTCTTCCCGCACGCTCTCAGAGGCTATGCAAACTGCTGCTGGCTGTGAGAACCAGAGACTCGGTGGGGCTGGGGGCAGCTGCCCTGGGCACCCCAGGGCCAATTCAGGGGGAGCCTGGGAATGGGGTGGTGGCCTCCAGGCAGCCCGGGGTCATTATGTCACCTCCCAGAGGGTGGCACCCGGCCTGAAATTCAACCCACGGTCACCCTAGGTCCTGGCACTGGGTGGGGGGGTGGTGAGCCCGTGACAGGGGTGTGAGACAGACGCCCGGTGACAGGGGTGTAGGGGAGGAGGTGGCGGGAACCACCGCGGAGGTTGTAGTGTCCTGTGTAGTGTGTGCATGTGCGCGTGTTTGTGTGCGCGTGCAGAAAGCGGGAGGCGTGTGGTAGACCCAGCCGAGGGCTCAGAGCCTGGGGACACTCAGTCACACGCAGTGACACACACACAGTCACACTCTCACCGCCCCCCCCCCCCAGCAGGTCTCTGTAAAACGCAGGCCCCCACTGCCCTGGCCTGACCCCTCCAGTCCTGTGCCCCCTGCCCCAGGAGCTGTCCTGGGATGGGGCCCTGGCGGCACCTCCACCCTGCGGGGCCCGCCCCCTGCCTGCCCTTCTCAGCCCCCCTTGGCCTTGGTCTGGGACCTGGAGTGGGGCTGCTGCAGGGGGGCCTGACGCCCGGGGGCTACTGAGCCACGCCTGCCCCAGGGGGGTCCCCCACCCCGCCGAGCGTAGACCAGGGGCTGGATGGGGCCATGAGGCGTGTCTGCCGCTGTGGGGGGCCGTCACAGCTCAGGGGAGGGCCCTCTACCCCTCCAGGCAGTTCCAGGTCTTGCCACGTCTCTGTCCCTCTGTGCTGACTGGCCCTTGCAGAGCCAGGAAGTGTAGTCAGTTCTTCCCGTGAGCCTTTGTTTTGTTTTGTCATTTTAGGGCCGCACCCGCAGCATATGGAGGTTCCCAGGCTAGGGGTCCAATCGGAGCTACAGCTGCCGGCCTACACCACAGCTCATGGCAACGTGGGATCCGAGCCGTGTCTGTGACCTCCACCACAGCTCACGGCAATGCCGGATCCCTGACCCACTGAGCCAGGCCAGAGATCGAACCTGCATCCTCATGGATGCTCGTCGGGTTCGTTTCCGCTGCATCACAATGGGAACTCCACCCCCACCCCCACCTCCGCCCCGCGAGTGATTTTACTTAGTCCTCCCAGGGTCATTTTACAGATGTGGAGACTAAAGCCCAGAGTGGCTGAGTGCTTCCCCCGGGGCGCCCAGCAGCAGCGATAGATGCAAAATCCAAGGTCAGGTTAGGGCTGTGTGGTCCAGAGTTAATGTTGTCTTCGGAGATGCCGAGGACCGTAAGGACAGTGACCTTGGCCTGTTCCCGAAGCGTGGCTCCTCGGTAACTCCAAGTGAGTGAGTGACTGTGGGAAGCGGGTGGTGACAGCAGATGTCAGGGCTGAGTTGAAGGGTGTTGAGTCTTCAGGGCAGCCAGCCGCGGTCTCCCCACCATCTGGGTGGCTGAAGCGCACAGCCCTGGGGAAGCTGGAGCTGATGGAGAGGAGGCCTTTTATTCTGGTGGGGGGATCTCCTTAGGCTCCGGGCCAGGTACCTGGAGCCGAATCTTCCCTTTCCTCTCCTCGGGACCTCCAGCAACTAAGGGCCTCCTCGGGACGGTTCTGGCTGCCCAGGCTGGCTGCCCAGCCCCTGTGCGGGGCTTCTGGTCACTTGCTTTTTCAGCGCACTGACCCCCGTCTGTTCCCTGGCTCCACCCGGCCAGAGGCTCCAGCCATGTCTGCCAGTCGTTGCTCTCAACCCCTAGACTCGAGAAGGCCACGGATGGGCCTTCACCTTGCGGCAGGGATGGAGACGAGGGGCCGAGAGCCCCGGGCGGAAGCCCCACCCTCTGCACGAGCCTTCTTGGGGTCACGGAGCTGCTGAGAGGTAGGGCCAGGTCCCAGGCACCTCGGCCTCCACTTCCCGCTGGCACAGGCCGCCTCTGAGCACCAAGCGGCGGGGAGAATGGGAGACCCCCAGCTCCCAGACAGAGCGTCTGGGCGACTAGTGGGAGCGCCTCCCAGACCAGCCCCGTTCTCGGCCTTGGAGCTGAACGAGTGTTTGCTGTGTTATTAGACTGATTTTTTACACATTGCGGGAGGCGGGGCCTTACAGAGCGGGCCCAGCCTGTGAACTGGCAGCTGCGGGCGGCCTTCGTCCGGCCCAGCCCACGTCCCCCGGGAGCGATGCTGCGCCAGCTCCCAGGCCCGGCTGCACTTGCTGACTCTGCTCAAACCTTCCCCGGCCCCTCTGCCCCGCTCCCCCCAGCCAGAACCCCACAGCCCTCCCTGAGCTCGGGCGCCGTGAGGACCAGGCCCCGTGCGTTTTCTGTGCAAACCCCCGTGAGCCCACAGGTCCAGTGACAGCACCCCTTGGCAGAGCAGAAACGCGGGCTGGGAGGACTCCTGACAGGCCGGCGCTGGAGCCGGGCAGGGGCTCCGTTGGCACCGCCGAGTCCCACCTCCTGTGAAGAGGGGCCCGGGCCCTGTGCAGCCGTGCTGCCCCCGCCTCGCCGGTCTGTGAGTGGGTGTCAGCGGCTCCAGTTGTCAGGAGAATAAGCCAAGTCTCAGGGTGGGAAAGTGCTGCAGCCGGGCGCGGGCGCACCTGCACCTGCTGAGCGGCCGGGTGGGGGGTCCCTCCCGCGTGGCTCGGAGCCGGCTCCCAGGCCGCCGCCCAGGACGCTGGGGCTCAGATCCCCGAAACCAGCCCCCTCCTCGTTCTGAACGCCCGGCCTCACTGTCGGTGGCACTCGGGTCCTGCCCTGGGATCTCGGGGCCGAGAGCCGGGGTCCTCCGGCCGTGGGGAGAGCGGGGCCGGGGGCGTGGGGCCCCTCTGCCCGGCTCGTGCCGCTCGGCCTGGGGGCGGTTACCGGCCTCTCCGCTGCTGTCTGGCGCCGGACGACCCCACTCCCCAGCCTCGGGGGTTAAAGGGGCCCGTGTCTGCCTGTGGCTTTGGGAGCGGGGATCCGGGAAGGACCCAGCTGGGCGATTGGCCCGCGCGCCGCGTGGCGTCCGCCCTCCAGGTCCCCCGAGCCTGCGGCTCCTCCAGCACGTGGTGTCCGGCCCGGAGTTGGTTCTAGGTGGTGGCTCTTCCAAAAGACCGGAGGTGTCCCCGCCGGGCTGGCTGGAGGCTGTGGCCAGGACGGACGTGGCCAGAGCGGTTAAGGGAGCAGGGACAGAACCCCTCGTGGCGGGGGGGCAGGTCCCACCACAGGAGAGAAGGGGGACCGTCTGCTGTGACAGCCACCGCGTCCCCGTCAGCTATGGGGGGAGGGGTCTGTGAGGGTCTGTGCCTTGGGCGGCTCCGTCTTCTCTGGGCCTGACGGACTCCGTCCGTCCACAAGCCAGCAGCAGTCAGGGGCCCCGAGGGCGGCCCTCTCCCCGCGGCCGTGGGGTCTCTGCTCCGGCAGCTCCGCCCGGAGGCCCTTCTCGCATCGCCCATCCTCCTGGAGGCCAGGCCGGAGTCACCACCTGGGACGCCTGTTGTCAGCTTTGCCAGCGGAGACTTCTCTGCCCTTTAACCTCCCCCGAGCCGCCCCCGAGCTGTCCCCGAGCCGGTGGCCACCGTCTGGAGGAACTCACCTGGGAGGGAGTGAGAAGGTCCCTAAACCCAAACTTTGAAGGCGGTCCGGGAAATGAAACCCCGCTGAGATCTCGTCCATGAATCCCGGATCAAAGTCCTCAGTAAGACACGGGCAAATTCAGTTCCATAGAATATTAGATAATCTGCCTTGATTACGTGGGATTTGCTGAATTCAAAGACGGCTTAATATTAGAGAAAACTATTATTTTGACACATAGAATCGGCAGGTCGGCCTTAATGCAGTGTTAACAAATGACCAAAGCACAGGACACTATCCAACACCAGTTTCTGATTTTAAAGTAACTGCTAAAAATAGAGCTAGAAAGATGCTTGTTTATCACAGTAAAGACTCCCTGTGTCATTCCCACAGCCAGTGTCATTCTAAATGATGAGATTTTGGAGTTCCTGTCGTGGCTCAGTGGTTAACGAATCCGACTAGGAACCATGAGGTTGCGGGTTCGATCCCTGGCCTCGCTCAGTGGGTTAAGGATCTGGCGTTGCCGTGAGCTGTGGTGTAGGTCGCAGATGGGGCTTGGATCCTGCGTTGCTGTGGCTGTGGCGAAGGCCGGCGGCTACAGCTCCTGTTAGACCCCTAGCCTGGGAACCTCCATATGCCGCGGGTGCGGCCCTAGAAAAGGCAAAAAGCTCCCCCCCCCAAAAAATGATGAGATTTCGTAATGGTCCCAATTCAAAAACTTGAATGAAAAATAGCCAACAGTGTCCTTTATCGTTGTCCAGATATTCTGGACGGAGCGATAAGGCATGAAACAGAATTGTGGAATACAAGACAGAATTGTAATTATTGGCAGACGCGATGATTTGAGACCTTAGAAACCCAGAGCAAAGCGAAAACATCGTTTAACGTGGGGATGTGGTGAAGGTACTGGGGCGCCGTCAAGGAAACAGAGCCCTCGCGGCGGGGGTCAGGTCCTGCGGCGGCAGAGGAGGCGGGAGACCAGGACACGCACAGATCAATAATTTTCGTCTGTACCAGCAGCAACTAGTTGGAAAACGTAATGAAATAAATAGTGCCCACTCACCATGGCAACAAAGAATTCCTGGGACTCCATTTACAAGGAAAAGTTAGGGTTCTTACGAGGAAGTCCTTAACGTTATCCTGAAAGACTGACGCGAGCTGGGAAGTGAGGTGAGTCACGCTGGGTATTAGACGCCTGGAGTTCTTCTCGGACGGACCTGAGTGTCTTCTCGGACGGACGTGTGGGTTCCACGCAGCGCACCTCGGGCGGGCGTTTCAGACGCTAGGTGACGTCATTCTGCATGTCACGCTTCCTCCGAGACACGCAGGCTCCTGACAGGGGCAGTGGCCTCAGTGGTGCAGGCTGGGGGTCGGAAGCGGGAGCGGTGACCAGGGGGCCAGAGGGGGCTCCACCCGACGCCGCCTTGGAGGGGGGCCCTGGCACAGCTTTTCAGCCAAATGGGGAATAATCTGCAAGTGAAAGGAGATCTATTAATAGTTACTCCGGGGCGCCAGGCGTAAATGGGGACCATCCCAGCAAAACCGGGACATATGGTTGTCCTCCTGGCTGGGTGACTGTGGACTGAATATTTTCACAAATTCAGCCAGCGTGCATTTCCTGCTCAGAGCCTGGAAGGGACCGGCTGGATGCAGCCCTGCTGGCCGAGAGCCTTCAGCCCAGGATGCGACTCTGGTGGGGAGAGCGGGGGTCTGGTCTTTGCAGTGGGGGGTCGCGGAGGCGGGGGGGGGGGACCCCAGCCCCAGGCTCGACTCTGAACCGAGTACCCTTGGCGGGAGAGCCGTCTGGGTTCCAGGCGGAGGAACGAGGGTCCTGGAGAAAATGTGAGAGATGGGAGGTGACTGCCGCCTCCTGGGACCAGGGGAGTGCGGTGAGGGCCGGGCAGGGACCGGCTCCGGGCGCTCGGCCTGCCAGGGTCGTGGGGCTGTGCGGGGCTGCAGGGCTGGAGGCGAGAGGCTGGACCAGCCTGCGAAAAGCACACTTGCGCTGCGTGGGGCCGAGAGTCACCGCTGGTGGCGTCTTTCGTGCTCAGTGTCAGGACCGGCTTGTTGCTCTTGGGGGTGGGATAGGAGGCAGATTTTTTTTTTTTTTTTTTTGCTTTTTAGGGCCACACCCACGCCCTAGGGAGGTTCCCAGCCTAGGGGTCGAATCGGAGCTGCAGCCGCTGGCCTGCGCCACAGCCACAGCAACGCGGGATCCTTAACCCGCTGAGCGAGGGCGGGGATCGGACCTGCATCCTCATGGTTCCAAGTTGGGTTCGTTTACACTGCGTCATGACGGCTGCTCCGGGGATGGATTTTGACCCTTCTTCATACCCTCGTGGATCCGCACGTAGAGGTGCTCACGGGTGGCGGTGCGCGTCCGGTCCCGGGATGTCGCGGGGTCCCCGGGCTGCAGTGCGGTAAAGCCGTGTGTGTGTGTGTGTGTGTGCGCGCGCGTGCTCTGACACCCACACTGATCCGCGTCTGCGGCCCGGCCTGGCCGGTGTGGCCTCCCCTCCGGAGCCACGGGTGTGTGTGTGTGAGTTGAGGCCACGTGGTGGTGTCGTTTCGTCCTCGAAGCTGAGATGGATCCGGTGAGGCTCATGATTTCTGGGACATGGGCCGCAGGCCATGGCCTCTGACAGGTGTCGCTTGGGGTTGCTTGGCACCCGAGGGGCAGGTGACGGCTGGGGGCTCCTGGGAGGACAGGGCCTCTCGGGAGCGGGTGGTACCGGCCGTAGTCACAGGGACGAGGCCTTCTCCAAAGGCCGCTCGAGGGAGGCCTGGGCGCAGGAAGGTGTGGCCGGCGCTGCTGCTGTGGGCACCATGGCTCGCCCATTTCCCACACGTCCAGCTGTCCCTGTGGCACCAGGCATTTCCCGTGCAGCCACCAAGGCACAGCCGTCAGCCCGCGCACCGCGGACGCGTCCCACTACAGTGTCACCGTTACCATGCCGACCAAGTTTGCTCGGTATTTTATTTCTCTTATTAGCGCTGGACGGCTGATCGCTAATGTATAAGCTCGGTTTGCAAACCGTGCCCCAGATCTTTAGCACAATTAATAGCGGCCAGGAAATATGCTTTGATTAAATAACCACAGCAAAGGTGCCGTGAGGCCAGAGTCACGTGTGCAGGGGCCTGGCCCGCGAGCGGGAAGCGGCCGCCACGTCTGTGTGAGGGGCGGGGGGTGCTGCGTGCAGAGAGGGGCCCGGGCCTCGCTGTCCCCGCACGGCCTTTCTGGCATCCTCCGTCTCGGGCCCCTGCCGGGCTGGGGCTGCAGGTTGGGGGCGCCAGAGAGGCTCCTGATGTCAGGCTTCACCAGGAACCAGCAAGTCCTGCCTTCGGTCTCAGCGCCGCCCTCTCAGAACAACTGGAGAGATTCAGGTCAGACTAAAGATAGAACTTGCCAGCTGCCAGGGCCGTGAGGGTGTGACGGGGAACCGTGCCAGGTGTCCTTGGGACACCTGGACCCTTGCCTGGTGTCGGTGACACGCTTCCACAGCAGCGGGTGGACCCGAGTTCCTGGAGAGGGCCACCTGTGGTCCCACGTTCCCGGCGGCCAGCCCGCCGCCCTGTCCCCACACCCCTGCCGTGCCCGAGCAGGAAGCCATTGCAAAGTGATTTCTCCCTCCAGCGATGCCGTACATCATGTTTTTTAATTTAAAAAGATGCCCAGTGGAAGCATAACAGACCATTAAGTGTTTGGGTCCCTAATTAACTCCAGAGCAGCCTGGAGCTGCGGGCCCGGAGGGAGCGGGCTGCAGCGCCGGCACCTCGCGGAGGCGGCCCCCACCCCACCGCCCGCCCAGCGCCCTTCCTGCCGCATCTGCTAGGTCAGGCACCCCTTCCGGGACCTCGAGGCCGCACGGCCCTGGGCCCCTGCTCGGGCCCCGGCTCCAGGAGCTCTGGAAATTCTGTAGGTTTTTAACAAGAGCGGTGAGTGCCGTGCTGTGTCCCCCGATGCCTTCCCTCTCTGAGCCTCAGTTGCCCATCTGTCTAGTGGGGCACCGTGGATGCCCGCCCCCCGGACCTGGAGAAGAGGGTGTACAGTAGGCGCCTGACACATGCGGGATCTCGGGGGAGCGAGGGCTCTGTTTGCGCGCAGACAGGCAGGGCCAGCAGGGCCGCCTGGCAGGTGTGTCGGGCTCTCAGTGCCCGCCCGGGCCCTGGCCTCCGACCTGCGCCCACACCCTCCGCGTCCTTTCTGGGCAGCGGCGTCATGGGGGCTGGTCCCTCCGCCTGACACATCCTAGCCCACTTCCGGGAGGACAAGGCCAGGGCCAGCTGCAGAGGGGTTTGAGTGTCAACAGGACACCCCTGTGCCGGGCAGCACGCCGGCAGCCTTAGCGATGTGGTCGTGTCGGCCTCACTGAGACCCGTGGGGGATGTGGCCGCTGATCTCCATCTGACAGGCTCAGAGAGGTTAAGTGACCCGCCGAAGGTCACACAGTCAGAGTGTGGCTGAGCCAGCATTCCCGTCCTGGCCTCGGGGCCGGAAGCCCAGGACGGTTCTATGCCCCTTTCCGGGGGCGTGCCGCCCACACGGCTGCCCTGGCGGGCCCAGGTCTGCCCTGCCCGCACGAGCCGTGGGCACTGCGGCACAGCCAGGCTTCAGAGGCGGGCAGACATTAGCGGCGTGATCTATCGGCAAAACCTTGGAAGGGTAATAAGTGATCGACCTCTAACCTCCCACGTTCCCGCCTCCCTGCGTGCCTGGCCCGCGGCCCAAGTCCCTCTCCGGCGTGGAAGGCCCTCAACATCAGCAGCAGCGCCAGGCCGGCCCCGGCCTCTGCTCCGGGCTCCGTGGGCAGGCAGAGGAGTGATATTTTCAGACGGCCGCGCTCCCGTCCCAGCACGGTGGCGGCGATTATGCAAATCCGGTCATAAGAAGTTTAAAAGCCTGGAACCACCATATTTCTTTATTTCATTAGTGGCGACACAGGCTGCAGAGTTGATGTGACAGAACACACTCGGTGCCGGCCTCACGCCAGCTGTCCCCGTCGTCCCCTCGGTGACAGACTTCTCTAGGGCAGATGCGTGCGTGGAGGGCAGGGACGTGGAGGGCCGCGGGCACCTGCTCGTACGGGTGGGGACACAGGCCTGGAGGTGGAGCGGGGGAGGCCCGGGCCTGGCTGCGGCGCCTTTTCCTCGTGGCTCAGGGGTCTGGCCTCGCAGCCTCTCCGGCTGCCGCTGCTTCTCCCCATACGAGCCGTCTGCTCGCAGTGCGTCAGAGGCCAGGCTCTTCTCCCGGTGCCCCTGCACCCTGGCCCCTGCCTCCCACCATGGCATTGCCCTCTGTACCCACATCCCGGGCACCCACGCCTTGGGGAGGGGCATCCTCCGAGGGCTCAGACTGCCTGCCTCCACACCTCTGCACAACCCACTCGGCCTGGGACACCTGCCTCTCCCTGTGCCTAATACACTCCTACTTGTCCGCTAGGACCCATCAAAGAAGGCCCAGTGAACACCTACCCCTCCCTGCCGGCCTGGGCAGGACAGGTGCCTCCCCCAGGACAGTGTCTGTGTGCCCACCCACCCCGGGCACGGAGCAGGCCCTCGGTAGGTGGTTGTTGGGCCGGCGGCCGAGTGGCTCCCAGGGCTTGCCCCACCTGATGAGACTCAGGACCTTGCAAGTCCTTCTTGCGGGGCCTTGGGGTCTGGGACGGGGGGTGTCCTTGCCTTTCCTGCTTGGTAGGACCATGGTGAGGCTTAGCGATGGGGTGGTTCTGCAAGTGACTTGTCGGCCACGACTGTCCCGGTTCCAGTGGCCGGAAACAGCCCCTCCCTGGGCCCACCCCCAGGTCTCTGGTGGCCTCAGGCCCCTGCACTCCCAGTGGCCCCTGGCACCAGGGCACTGCCAGACCACAGGTGTGCAGGCAGACACACGCGTACACACTCACAGACGAGCACACGCAGACCCCAGCACCGCTGGTGCCCCTGGATCAGGGCCCCCGCCCCCGCCAGCTGTGGTCTGATGGGGGCGGAGCCGAGGGCAGCAGCAACCAGGCTTCAGTCCGACCTGCCAGGTGGGCGTGGTGGGGACACGGCGGCTGTGCAGCGAACCCCCACTGGAGCCTGGAGTCAGACCCGGGTGCTTCCTCTGAGCAGTGATTTTAGCATCAGTGACCACGGGGCTGCCCTGGGGAGGCTGGGCGGGCGGGGGCCTGGCGCAGCCGGCTGTCCGGCAAGTCCCCCTGGCTTCCCGCTGAGGGCGCACGGGGTACCAAGCCCCTGGCTCCGGGGGTCCTGGGTGGAGTGAGGGCGTCGGCTGTGCCAGGATCTGCAGGTCAGGCGGCCCCCAGACGGTGGTGCCGGCTCCTGCTGGCCCCACGACCCCAAGGAAGTGGATGCCGGTGAGAGAACGCAAGTCCTGGCGCGGGGGGGGCACGCTCTAACAACCCTTTTACAGACGAGAAAGCGGGCAGGTGTGCCCGCTGGGGCCTGTGCCAGGCGCTGCTCGAGGCCGGGCCGTCAGAGGGGGTCCAGTGGGGGGCTCTGTTCCGGAAGCAAGGACAGAA
>PVHT021183580.1:137912-148028 GCA_004024745.2 Catagonus wagneri
GTCCTCATGAATACTGATCAGATCGTTTCTGCTGCACCACTACAGGAACTCCCGGAAGCACGGTTGTCATTGGGCTGTGGCGGGGATGGCGAGCTCCGTGATACCTTAGGGTTTCTGGCCGTGGGGGAGAATGGGATGTGGTTACCAGGGGGCTTCATCCCGGCCAGGGGATGGTGGTGGCTTGGCCCCGGGTGGGCGCTGTGGGCTTGGCAGTGAGTGAAGACCCATTTGTGATGACGCGTTGGTTTGGGCTTCGGTTTGAGGGCACGGTGGAGAGAGGCTGGCACAGCCGGCGCTGCATCCGGGGTGCAGGGACCTGGGGAAGCAGGTGCATCTGTGAGTCCGGGGGGCGGGGGGCAGGCGCGTGGAGAGAACACCAGGCTGCGGGAGGGCGAGACCGCCGCGGGGCAAGGGTCGGGTCCGGCCCAGGGGACGGGGGCCGGTTACCTGGGCCAAGTGCTGCTGAGAGGCTGCGGGAGATAAAAATAGGAGCGTGCCCTTTGGAGCTGGCAAGACAGAGGCCGCCGGTGACATTGAAGGGAGCGGTTCCCGGCCTGGGGGATGGACGCTGCCCTGGAGAGGCCGGGGGCGGGGATGGAACCCTGGCCCCCGTCTGGAGAGAATGACCCAAGGGAAGGGAGAGCGGCATGGCCAGAGGGTATTCAGGTCACGTTGTCTTTATGGAAGGTTCTAGAACCATGGTTCCAGCACCACAGCTACCAGCCACGTTTTAGTGTCCAGTAGCTGCATGTGACAGTTGCTTCCCTCTTGGACAGCGCGAGTGTGGACATCTGTACCATCCCAGAGTCCAGGGCGGACATGTCAGGGGCCGAGGGCCGCAGGGGTCCCTGAGGGGTCGCAGCCCCTGTCTCTGAAGCACGGGGCTGGGACCAGCACTCCACCTGTGCCAGGACCCCATCCGGGTGGCAGGTGGGGACAGGCCTCTGCAGGTGTCCAGATACGGCTGTGAGCCGAGCAATGCACCGTGCCAGCAGGGGAGGGGTGCGGGGCGGAAGCGAGTTACTGGGTGAGTCTGAGCGGAAGGGCGGTTCCGTGGTCTGCGGCCTGTTCAGGACGTTTCTAGGGAGCCGGCTGGTGCTCTGGGCAGCTGTGTCCCGCGGCCCCCCGTCCTCCTGGGCGCTCAGACCCCGGCGGTGGCATTCTCCCCCCTCCAGGGGTGCGCGCAGCACACAGTGGTCCCGAGGGGGCTGGGAGAGCCCAGGCCCTGCCCTGAGGGGCCTCCCGGGGACACGGGGCACCTGCGGGACCTGCCCCGCACCCCTCTAACGGGAGGAGGAAGGGCTGGCTCACTGGGGGACTCGGAGCAGGCCGTCTGCTCTCCGGGCCTCGGTTTCCCCTCTGAGGTCAGGGCGGACCAGGACCCCGGCGCCCTCCAAGGCAGAGTCAGGGCTTTACAGAGAAGCAGAGGCGGTGCCTGCTGGGGAGCGGGGAGCCACATGCACCGGGACCCCCTGCTCTTCGCAGGTGCTGCCGCGGGGTGGGGGGGCCCTGTGCTCGTCTCCACTCAGCAGGGCTCCAGGGGCAGCCGTGAAGCAGCGAGGTCAGAGCAGGACGCCAGGTCGGCCCAGTGGGAGCCCCGGGGTGGGGCCTACACGGTTCTCAGGGCCAGGACCCAGCGCTGCCTCCCTCGTCACGGATGAGGCTCCAGAACGGGGGCGCACAGGGGAGGCGAGACTGGGCCCCAGAAGCACCGGCCACCCACAGGGTGCTGAAGCAGAGACGCCCAGACTGCCGCCCCTGGAGGGGCCATGGCGGTGACAGGCCGGGGGAGGAGGCGCAGAAGCCCGCACTCCCTCGCCGCACACACGCGTGGGAAACACACGCATTCCCTGTGCACACCCGCCTGCCCCACGTGCACGCGGCTCCCCAGGCGCCCTGCGGCCCTAAGCCAGCCCAGCGGCGGCTCTGGGGCCACCTGGTGCCCAGGTGCCCGGGGAGTGGGCAGGGAGAGGCTTGGTTGCCCTGAGGCCCGTCCCTCCCCGCCACCTGCCTCTGATAAGGGTTCTTCAGGCCTTGTAATCCGCCTTAACTTGACTTGGGTTATTTTGAGCAAGAGATTAAAGGCGATTATAATCAGTCTGGCTGAGGGGCTGCACTTCCCGGCGGCCTGCTGCTCATGCAGTCCGAGGCCTGGAGGCCCGAGCCAGCCTCCGACCAGGGCCTCCCCCGCCCGGACCCTGCCTGGGGTGCACTTGGCCTCAGGGCGCGTGGGTGACATACAAGCCAGCATTGGCACGGGGTGTCCGGCCTGCTGTTTGGATGGGGCAGGTGTGCAGACCCGCGGGCGCGGCAAGCTGATGGCCCGGAGCTTGGAGTCCTCCCTGTGGGGTGTAGATTTTGTGTCAAAGACGGACCATGCAGGGACCCCCGCAGGCTTCCTCTTTTGGGGAGGGCGACCCCAGCCTGTCCCCAGGAGCCAGTTCCATTTGGGCGCAGAGAGGCCCTGGCGTGGCTGGTGTCACACAGCAACCGTGGGCCAAGCCCTGGGCGGGCTCTGCTGGGACCTCTCCCCCGGCCCCTCCCCACCCCTTCAGAATGGCCTCTCCCCTCCCTTTAAATCACAGACTTCCCCAGGAACCGAATCAAAACTGTTCCTTACGAAGTTTCCAAAGGGGGAAAAAATCCATGGCACGTCATTATGTTTTTTCTCCTAATTTAAGCTGCCTCGGTGCAGACTAGTCGCAAACTGTCAATACCGGTGACATAGGCTCCGCTGGCTGCCTGCCAGGCCGCGGGGCGCTTCCAGAGGCCGGCTGTAAATCCGGGACGGTAACAAGCCCATGCGCGCACCCCGCGTCTGTCCTGCGGGAGAAACACCGGGCGGAGGGGCGAGGCCCGCGGGCAGGCGGGCTCCCAGCGGGGCGTCCAGCCGCATCCGCCCCCACGCCCGCACCCTGGCGGTCCTGGAGCCGCGACGGTCACGTCCTGGACGCGTGCTGGCCTGGGAACCAGGCGGCAGCCTCCCCAGGAGAAACGCGGGTCTGGTGGGGGTGGGGGGACCCCAAGCAAGGCGCCCATTCACCGTCAGGTCCCAGCGTCCGGGGGTGGGGCAGGGCAGTGGGAGACGGGAGGGATCAGGGCCCCAGAGCCAGACGCAGAGCTGCAGAGACCGTCCAGCCGGCTCCTTCGGGGAAACCGGGGCCCAGAGGCGTCACGCCGCCTCCTGCCCGTCTTGTCTGGTTCCGGCGGGCGAGGAGTGGGAGGGAGGGGCGGCTCCGCGGGCCGGGGCTCGGCGCGCCCCCTGCAGGTGGCCGACAGCACTTGTCACGGCGGCCCCGTCACTTGTCTGCTAAGTGACTTTCGTCTCGTTCCTGGTCCTCTGTTTCCCCCTCTGACAAATGGGGTCACCAGTGAGGTGGTGCCAGGCCGGTCCGGAGCTTGGTTTTCTGCGGCTGCCTGGATTGGGCCGAGCGGAGCTGGCGCCTCTTTTGGAGAGGAGGAAACAGAGGCAGCGCTTCCCGCCTCAGGTCACGGAGATAAGCCTGGAGGTCTGGGTCTCAAACTAGCGCAGCCCGCCTCCTCGCGGGGCGCCCCCACCGCACCTCCGCGTTGCACCGGGCACCTTGTCGGGGCGCACGTGGGGTCGCGCCTGGCCACAGCACCCCCTGACCGCCGGCTCCCCTTTTGTCTTGCAGCAGGACCAGTTGGAGCTGGAGGACACCGAGGCCGATGGGGAGGGAGGCCGCGGTCCCGGCAGGACGCAGGTGGACAGCAAGAGGCAGCTGGCCGTGAGCGAGGCGCTCCCCCGCGGGCACCTGCGCTGCACGGCCATGTGGTTTGGGACAGGATACCCCTGAGCGCGGACGCCCTCTCCTCCCCAGCTCCGTCCCCTCGGGGGCTGTCGCCCGGCCCCCGACCCCATCCCCCCGGGCAGGCTGTGCGGGGGCTCCCCCGGGGCTGGTCTCCATGGCCGGGTGCCGGTTGGGGGCGCTGTGGGTGTGCGTGGCGGCGGCCGCCCTGCTGCACGCGGGCGGGGTGGCCCGCGGCGACTGCTGGCTGATCGAGGGCGACAAGGGCTTCGTGTGGCTGGCCATCTGCAGCCAGAACCAGCCGCCGTACGAGGCCATCCCGCAGCAGATCAACAGCACCGTCGTGGACCTGCGGCTGAACGAGAACCGCATCCGCAGCGTGCGGTATGCGGCGCTGAGCCGCTTCGGCAACCTCACGTACCTCAACCTCACCAAGAACGAGATCGGCTACATCGAGGACGGCGCCTTCTCCGGCCAGTTCAACCTGCAGGTGCTGCAGCTGGGCTACAACCGGCTGCGCAACCTGACGGAGGGCGTGCTGCGCGGCCTGGGCAAGCTGGAGTACCTATACCTGCAGGCCAACCTCATCGAGGTGGTCACGCCCAGCGCCTTCTGGGAGTGCCCCAACATCGTCAACGTGGACCTCTCCATGAACCGCATCCAGCGGCTGCACAGCGCCACCTTCGCCGGCCTGGCCAAGCTCTCGGTGTGCGAGCTCTACAGCAACCCCTTCTACTGCTCCTGCGAGCTGCTGGGCTTCCTGCGCTGGCTGGCGGCCTTCACCAACGCCACGCACGCCTACGACCGCATGCAGTGCGAGTCGCCGCCGCTCTACGCCGGCTACTTCCTGCTGGGCCAGGGCCGCCACGGCCAGCGCAGCATCCTCAGCAAGCTGCAGTCCGTGTGCACCGACGGCGCCTACGCGGCGGAGACCCGCCCGGCGCCCGGCCGCTCCCCGCCGCCGCCGCCGCCCCCTGCGCCGCCCTCCGAGCCCAGCGAGGCCCCCTGCGCCGACGATGAGTGCTTCTCCGGCGACGGCACCACGCCGCTGGTGGCCCTGCCCACGCTGGCCACGCAGGCTGAGGCCCGCCCGCTCATCAAGGTCAAGCAGCTGACGCAGAACTCGGCCACCATCACGGTCCAGCTGCCCAGCCCGTTCAACCGCATGTACACGCTGGAGCAGTTCAACAACAGCAAGTCGTCCACCGTGTCCAGGCTGACCCGCGCCCAGGAGGAGATCCGGCTGACCAACCTCTACGCGCTCACCAACTACACCTACTGCGTGGTCTCCACCAGCTCCGGGCTGCACCACAACCACACCTGCCTCACCATCTGCCTGCCCAAGCCGCCCAGCCCGCCGGGCCCCGTGCCCAGCCCCTCCACGGCCACCCACTACATCATGACCGTCCTGGGCTGCCTCTTCGGCATGGTGCTGGTGCTGGGCGCTGTCTACTACTGCCTGCGCCGCCGGAGGCGCCGGGAGGAGGAGCACAAGAAGGCGGCCGCGGCGGCTGCGGCCGGCAGCCTCAAGAAGACCATCATCGAGCTCAAGTACGGGCCCGAGATGGAGGCGCCCGGCCTGGCCCCGCTCTCCCAGGGCCCGCTGCTGGGCCCCGAGGCCGTGACTCGCATCCCGTACCTGCCGGCGGCCACGGGCGAGGTGGAGCCCTACAAGCTGGTGGAGAGCGGCGGGACACCCAAGGCCACCAAGGGCAACTACATGGAGGTGCGCACGGGGGAGCCGGCCGAGCGCAGGGACTGCGAGCGGGGCCGGCCGGGCCCCCCCGACAGCCAGAGCTCGGCGGCCGAGATCTCCACCATCGCCAAGGAGGTGGACAAGGTCAACCAGATCATCAACAACTGCATCGACGCCCTCAAGTCCGAGGCCACCGCCTTCCAGGGTGGCAAGTCCGGGGCCGTGTCCACAGCCGAGCCGCAGCTGGTGGTGCTGTCCGAGCCGCTGGCCGGCAAGCACGGCTTCCTGGCGCCCGTGTACAAGGACCCCTTCGGCCACGTGCTGCAGCGGCACCACAGCGTGGAGGCCGCGCCCGGGGCCCCGCGTGCCAGCACTTCGTCCAGCGGCTCTGCGCGCAGCCCACGGCCCTACCGCGCCGAGGCCGCCGAGGCCACGTACATCGAGAAGACCTCCCCGGCAGCCGACGCCATCCTCACTGTGACGCCCGCGGCCGCCGCGCTGCGGGCCGAGGCCGAGAAGAGCCGCCCGTATGGCGAGCACCGGCACTCGTACCCCGGCCCCCACCCCGCCGAGCCGCCCACGTCCCCCGCGCCCCCGCCTCCCGAGAGCCTGGGCGGCCGCAAGGCGTCCATCCTGGAGCCGCTGACGCGGCCGCGACCCCGCGACCTGGCCTACTCGCAGCTGTCCCCGCAGTACCACAACCTGAGCTACTCCTCCAGCCCCGAGCACACCTGCAGGGCCTCCCAGAGCATCTGGGAGCGACTCAGACTCGGCCGCCGGCGGCCCAAGGATGACGGGGAGTTCGTGGCGGCCGGCCACGCCCTGCGCAAAAAGGTTCAGTTCGCCAAAGATGAGGACCTGCACGACATCCTGGACTACTGGAAGGGCGTGTCGGCCCAGCACAAGTCCTGAGCCCTCGCGGCCCGGCGCCCGCGCCCGCCCAGACGCACCACGCCCGCTGGACCAAAAAGGACACGAGACCCACTGCAGCTATTTGTAACCCAGAGACTCGCAGAGAACACACAGACACACACAGAGACACCACACACAAACACACACACAGACACTATAGCAACTCCTAAAGCCTGGGGCTTTGCAGACCAAGTGGGGTGGGGGCGCCGGCGGTACAGTGGGAGGTAAGCCCGGCCGTGCGTACCAGCCCTGAGACACTGTCACCGGTGTGAGCGGCCAGTCCACACACACACACACGCACTGTGCGCACACACACACACACACACACAAGGGACTTCGGAAAACTGTGTCTTAGGGATGGGGGGTGGGGGAGGGGTCTTTATTTCATTATCTTTTCTCTTTCTTTTCCTCTCTTTCTGTCATTATTTTCTTTTAAAAAAGAATAATAAGTTCTCTTAAGCCGTGAAACACCAGACGTGGGGAGCGTGGCCGACGTGGCCACCTGGCTCCTCGCACGATCTCCTCCATCTGTGGTTTTCTATGGACTCCGTCAGTCCGTCTCTTAGCTGCCACCTCCGGAGGCCACCAAAGAGGGACAGAGCGGCCGAGTGGCTCCGGGACCCGTCCTGGGGCCCTGTGGGACTTGAGGGGGAGGGCTGTGCCTGTGGATGGCGGGGGTGGCCAGACGGGGCGCGGGCCGGGGGTGTGTGCTCCAGCCCCGCCCCCTGTACGCTGTCCTGTTGTCGTCCTACTGTATAGAAAAATATTTCTATATTTGCAATGTTTGCTGTAAAACGAGAAAGAAAAAAGACTATGTCTACTAAAAAAAATTCTGCAAAGAAAAAGTATTCCAATACCTGTTTGTGTTGAGTTTTCACTCCGGGATTTAGGGAGCCATGTGGGGGGCTGATGTCTGCTCTAGGGCTGGGCTGGGGTCCCAGGCAGGCGTCTTCCCAAGGGAGCGCCGTGACCTTGGGCGGCGGTGCGCGAGGCCTGTGGGAGAGGTGGGCAGCTAGCGCTGGGCTGGAGAAGGTCCAGTGGCTCAGAGGCGGTGTGGGCAGGGCGGGAAGGAGCTGAGGAGCTGGGCACGGGTGGCTGTGGGTACCCAGCGTTCGTGCACAGAGCCGGGAGCTGACGGGTGCGTGGGGTGAGCTCCAGAGGGTGAAGGGTGGGTCGGAGGGGCCTCCGATGGCTGGAGTCCCACCCAGGGGGAAGTGCCGACACCCAGATACAACAGGCTGCCTGGGATGCTGGGCCCCCGAACCAGCCCCTCGGCCCTGCAGTCCCCTCCACAGGCGGCGTCCCTGCCCCCCCCCATCCTGGTGTGGCCTCAAACTCAGTGCCAGGTGTTTGTGGGCACGTGTACACAGCACCAGTTGTTGAAAATCTACAGAGAAGCCTCAACCTCAACGCCCAGCCCACGGGAAGTCCCTCTTGGTGTCTAGCTCCAGTGCCTCTTGCTGCCAAGGCCTCAGTAGCCAGAGCAGGGCTTTCAGGAGCGATGCCGTGTGGGCCTTGTGTGCACCTGCCAGCACAGTGGGGGGCCTGCAGGGAAGGGGCGACCCCACCCCCCGCAGTGGCCACGGGGCTCGCCCTTGCCTTCCTGCCAGACACGCCAACTCTTCCAGCCATTCTGTCTGGCCTGGGGGGTGCTTGCCCGCCTCCCCCACGCAGGGCAAACCCACTCCCAGTCCACATACCACAAGGGTGGGGCTGCAGCCTGGAGGCCGCGGGGAGCCTGAGAGACGCTCCGCTGGGAGCAGGGTGGGAGTCGCTGCCCAGGACCTGGTGGGTCGCCGGGCAAGGACCGGCCTCCGCCTGACTCAGCACGGCGCCTGGGAGCCGGGAGGAATGGGCGGGGGCTGGAGGCGGTCTGGGGTCAGCAGCACCTCCTTGAACACCCCTCGTGACAGGCCGCTCACCCCTGTCCCCTGTAGCTGCTTCATGTCAGGCACCATTTACACTGTGCAGAGCTGACGGTCCCTCCAGGACCCAGCTCGGACTCTGGGGCCAATGACCGTGCAGCACTGGGCCAGGGCTAGTCAACCTCCTGCTGGCCGGCCCGCCTGGTCCTGGCCTCTGCACCCAGGTGACCCCTCTAAGGTCCTGCATACGGGGTCTCTGCACGGCTCTTCTCAGCTGAGCCCCTTCAAAGCAGGCCGTTCTGAGGACGCCGCGTGCCCTGTCCTCTGTACGTGACCGGCCAGGCCCAGGGCTCCCCCCCCCGCTCCAGCTGCCCCTGACCCTGTGCCACCGGGTCCTGGGGACAGTGCAAAAGGAAAATGACATGACGGGCTGGAGGCCATGCCCGGGGCATCGGGGCAGGGAGAGGAGGAGGCACCAGGTCACACACAAAGCGGTGACAGTCCTGGCCACGGGACAGCGGGGCCAGGCCGCCTCAGCCTGCTGTTCCCTGGCACTGGGTAGACGGAACCGGCTGCTTCCAGGGGATCAGAGGACGACGGCCGTGGACAGACGTTCCCGCCCTGGGGAGGCGGGGCCGCTGGACAGAAAGGCCGTGTCCCTGAGAGCTCTGCCGAGGCAGGGGTCCCGGGGGTGGGGGAAGGGCCTGGGAAGGGACGCAGAGGGAGGGGAGGCGGGGGTCCTGAGCAGTCGAGGACGCCCACCTGTTCCAGAAGCCCCCAGCCCCCGGAACAGCCAGGGTCAGGCAGAGGCGGCCCTAGCTGCCTGACCTGGGGCTGGTCCCGGGCTCAGGCCCGTAGGTCACCATGCCCTGCTTGAAGGAGGTCACAGTGGAGCCAGCAAGAGCAGACACGGAAGACATACACGCTAATTGGGTGCCTACTGTGTACAGGGCTCGGTGCCAAGCCCTGCTGAAGCCCAGAGAGCCATGGATCCTGCCCCCGCCTGGAGATGCCCCCACGCCCAGCGGACCGGGAAGCCGAGGCAGGTGACCCAGCTCAGGGGCGCGGGGCCCAGGAGGCCGGGGGAAGGGCGGGAGCTCCCGCCTGGGAAGGGCCTGGAAGGCTTCTTGGAAGGGGTGGCGTTTGGTCTGAAAGAGGGACACCTCGGGGAGGAGACAGGGCGGAGGCTGCCGCGTGGAGGGAGTGCAGCCTCTGTGGGCTCGGCAGTGAGAGCGGGAGCCCCGCCCGGGCTGGCCCGGCACCCACATCCCCGACAGCAGCCCTTGGGATCTGTGCCGGCCGGCCGGGACCGCTCGTGACCTCTCTGTGCCTGGGGCCCCATACGGTTAAAGGGCACGTGGGGCCTGGCGCTCGCATCCGCCACGTGTGTCCCAACAGTGCCGCGTAAGGACGACCACGTTCGCATTCCCCCTCGCGGACGGGCGCCCCTGCCGCCCGGCGTCAGCCCGTCCACGTGTCTGGGGAGACCCGCTCCGCTCCCCGGACCCTTGTCCTCCGCACGCCGGCCCAGCCGATGGCCGAGGGCACAGGCCCCCTCGGTCCGAGCAGGTGGCCCGACCGAGCTCAAAGTCCAGGTGTGGACAGGGGACCACCCACCGGGCAGACGGCAGGGACACAGCGCGGAGCGAAGAGCTAGGGCCCCCTGAAGACAGAGGCCAAGAGTGGGGGCGAGTCTGCGCCTCCCTCCAGGCGGAGCACACGGCCAGACGATGCTCTCAAGTCACACACACGTGCGTTTGTGCGCCACTACAGAGCACTGACTGCATGCCCGCCAGGCTGGACACAGCGGCCATCCTACCGTGACACAGTGCCTACCGCATGCCAGTCAGGCTGGAGACATCGATCAACCTAC
>PVHT021183580.1:151775-171664 GCA_004024745.2 Catagonus wagneri
CTTTTTATTTTTTTCAGAAATTGTAAATAGTGCTGTGTTTTAAATTTCAGTTTCCATGTGTTCATTGCTAGTACGTAGAAGTGTGATTGATTTTTGTATATGCATCTCGCTCACTGCAAACTTGCTGAGTTCTTTTCGCACCTGATAATTTTTTTCTCTGAAGTTTACATTATCTACTGTTAATATATTCATGCCTGATTTCAAAAAAATAATAATTATTGCATGGTATTTATCATTCTTTTACTTTCAACACATCTATAGAGTTATATTTGAAGTGAGCTTCCTATAGACAACATAAGCTGGGTAATTAAAAAAAAATCCATTCTGACAATCTCTTTTAACGGACATATTTAGAGCAAATTTACATATAAGATAATCACAGATATTTTGGGGCTTAAGGCTGGCATTTTATTATTTGTGTAATGTTTGTGCCCTTTGTCACTCTAATCCTCGCCCTTCATGTCGGTTATTTGAACATTTTTTGAGTATTTTTAATAATTCCATTTAATCTATGATGTTTTTGAGTCTACCTCACTGTATAGTTTTTAAGTGGTAGTGACATCTAGATATTACAATATACACGCAGAATGTTTCGCAGTCTACTGATGTCAACATTTAACTGCTTAAAGGAGTATAGACAACTTACGTCCATTTAGGTCCTTTATCCTCCCCCAGCTTTTAAAATATAATTTTCTTAAGTATTTCTCCTACTTGCACTGAGCACCTTATCAGATTATGGTTATAGTGTTTGCATTGACATGCAATATAATTTTTAAAACTCATGGGTTGAAAGACAGTCTAGTATATTTATTTCCTTCAAGTCTTACCTATTCTCTTGTTCTTCCTGCCTTTCTGAAGTTGCACGCCTCCTTCTGTCATGGCTTATTTTCTGTTTGAATAACTTCTTAAAAGCAACTGCTTAAGGAGTTCCCGTCGTGGCTTAGTGGAAACGAATCCAACTAGGAACCACGAGGTTGCGGGTTTGACACCTGGCCTGACTCAGTGGGTTAAGGGTCTGGTGTTGCCGTGAGCTGTGGTGTAGGTCACAGATGCGGCTCAGATCTGGCATTGCTGTGGCTGTGGCGTAAGCCGGCAGCTGCAGCTCTGATTGGACCCCTAGCCTGGGAACCTCCATATGCCACGGATGTGGCCCTAAAAAGACAAAAAACAACAAAAAAAATTAAAAGCAATTACTTAAAAGTAAGTCTTCTGGTGATGAATTCTCTTGGTTTTCCTTCTGAGACTATCTTTTTTTCCTCTTCATTCCTGAAGGATATTTTTGCTAGACACAGAATTCAGGATTGATGCTCATTTTAGTTTAGCATTTTCCAATGGCCTCCATGGTTTCAGCTAAGAACTGTTCTGTTATTCAATGTGTTGCTGCTCTGTGGTAACACGTCAATTCTCTCTAGCGCCTTGCAAGATTTTTTGTGTGTGTGTGTGTGTTTTGCTTTCAGAAGTTTAATTATGAAATGTCTCGGCATGGGTTTTTTTAAAATCTATTTGGAGTTTGCTCAGCTTCTTTAAGTTTAGACCTTTCACCAGATTTGGGAAGATTTTAGACATTCAACGTATTTTTCAAGCCAGTGAAAATAAAGAAGTCTTCTTGCACAATCACAAAGCTTTGAGAGGCAACTCAGAGCTAGGGCAATGTTGGACGCGAAGATTCACTGTCAGCATGAGGCCATTCCTTCAAGACTGGAGAGGTGGCTCTTTTATCAAGCACACAGAAATCAACACAGAGTCAAGTGAAACGAAGAAACAGGAAAATATGTCCTAAATAAAAGAACAAGATAAAAACTTCAGGAAAAAAGAGCTTCATGAAACAGGCATAAGTGATTACCTAAAGAGTTCAAAGTAAGAGTCAAAACTATACTCACTAAGCTCAGAAGAATGGGGTGAACAAGGTGAGAATTTTAACAAGGAGATAGAAAATATAAGAAAGTACAAAATAGAAGTCATGGAACCAAAGAATACAATGATTGACCTGAAAACTACAATAGACGGGTTCAACTGCAGACTAGATGAAGCAGAAGGAAGGACCAGTGAACTTGAAGAGAGCAGCCAAACTCACCCAAGTAGCAAAAAGAAAAAACAATGAAAGAGTAAAGACAGCCTAAGGGACCAATGGGACAACTTCAAGCAGGCCAGCATTCAGTTACTGGGGTTCCAAAAGGAGAAGGGAGAGAGGCAGAAAAATTATTTGAAGAAGTAGTGGCTATAAATTTCCTAATCAGGGGAAGGGAGCAGACTCCAGATCCAGGAATCCCAAGAAGTTCCAAGTAAGATGAACCCAAAAAGACTCACACAGAGACACATTATAGTTAAAATGTCAGAAGTTAAGGACAGTAGAGACTCGGGAGTGCCTGTCATGGCTCAGCAGAAATGAATCTGACTAGTATCCTGAGGACACAGTTTTGATCCCTGGCCTCACTCAGTGGGTTAAGGATCTGGTGTTGTTGTGAGCTGTGGTGTAGGTCACAGATGCGGCTCGGATCTCACATTGCTGTGGCTGTGGCGTAGGCCAGTGGCTACAGCTTCAACTGGACCCTAGCCTGGAAACCTCCATAAGCCACAGATGCAGCCTTAAAAAAAAAAAAAAAGATGAAACTTAGTTGCCAGCATTAAAACTCAGGTCCAATTCCACCAGTCTCAGAAGCCCAGGCCATCAGAGAGTAAGGTATTTATTTATTCATTCATTCATTCTTTTTAGGGCCATACCTGTAGCATATGGAGGTTCCCAGGCTAGGGGTCCAATTGGAGCTGAAGCCACCAGCCTATGCTACAGCCATAGCAACATGGGATCTGACCTACACCATAGCTCACAGCAACATCAGATCCTCAACGCAATGAGTGAGGCCAGGGATTGAACCCATGTCCTCATGGCTATTAGTCAGGCTCATTAACTGCTGAGCCATAACAGGAACTCCCAGGAAAGAATCTTAAAAACAGCAAGAGAACAAGTTTTTAACCCAATAGTCATAAGACCATCAGCAGATTTACTGGCAGAAACTTTGCAGGCCAGAGGAATGTGGCATGATATATTCAAAGTGCTGAAAGAAGCTAAGAATAATCTACCCAGAAAAGCTGTCATTCAGAATTAACAGAGAGAGAAAAAAGCTAAAGGAGTTCACCACTGCTAGAACAGTCCTAAAACAAATGTAAAAGGGTGATTTTTGTACACATATAATTGTAATAAAATTCATTAAGCAATGGAAAAAAAATAAAATAGCTACCCTAGTAAGTAAAAAAAAAAAAAAAATCAAAATGACCTAAATTAAAGACAAAGAGAAAATACCGAAAGCAGCTAGGGAAAAGAAACAACTGACATACAAGGGAACCCCGATAAGGTTTTCAGCAGATTTTTCAGCTGAAACTCCACAGGCCAGAAGGGACTGGCATGATATACTTAATGTGATGAAAGGAAAAAACTTCCAAGCAAGATTACTTTATCCAGCAAGGCTCTCATTCAGATTTGAAGGAGAGATCTAAACCTTTACAGATAAGCAAAAGCTAAGAGATTTTTGCAACACTAAACCAGCTTTACAACAAATACTAAAGGAACTTCTCTAGGCAGAAAAGAAAAGGCCACAACCAGAAACAGAAACACCACAAATGACAAGGCTCACCAGTAAAGGCATATATACAGTAAAGATACTAAATCATCCATGCAAAATTATGCTACCAAAATCAGAAATCGTGAGAAGAGAGCACAAATGCAGGACACTGGAGACACACTTGCAATTAAGAAACCAACAACTTAAACCAATCTCATTTATATATAGACTTCTATATCAAAACTTCAGGGTAACTACAATTGATACATAAACAAATAAGAAAAATCACTTCAAAAACAACATTAAAGATAGTCATCTTGCGAGAGGAGACAACAAGAGAATAAGGGAAGAAAAAAGACCAACAAAAACCCAAAACAGTTAATAAAATGGCAATAAGAACATACACATCAATAATTACCTTAAATGTTAACGGACTAAATGCCCCAACCAAAAGACATAGACTAGCCGAATGGATACAAAAACAAGACCCATATATATTCTGTCTTCAAGAGACCCACTTCACTTCTAGGGATACATACAAATTGAAAGTGAGAGGATGGAAAAAAATATTCCATGCAAACGGGCATCAAAAGAAAGCTGGAGTAGCAATACTCATATCAGACAAAATAGACTTTAAAATGAAGAACATTTTAAGGTACAAGGAAGGGCACTACATAATGATCAGAGGATCAATCCAAGAAGAAGATATAACAATTTTAAATATCTATGCATCCAACATAGGATCACCACAATATATAAGGAAACTGCTAACAACCTTAAAAGGAGAAATCAACAATAACACAATCACAGTGGGGGACTTTAACACCCCACTTACAGCAAAGGATAGATCATCCAGACAGAAAATCAATACGGAAACACAGGCCCTGAATGAAGCATTAGATCAGATGGACTTCATAGATATTTACAGGACATTCCATGCAAAAGCAACAGAATACACATTCTTCTTAAGTGTGACGGAACATTCTCTAAGATTGATCACATCCTGGGCTACAAATCAATCCTTGGTAACTTTAAGAAAATTGAAATCATATCAAATATCTTTTCTTTTTTTTGTTGTTGTCTTTTTGCCTTATCTAGGGCTGCACCCGTGGCATATGGAGGTTCCCAGGCTAGGGGTCTAACAGGAGCTGTAGCTGCCAGCCTTCACCAGAGCCACAGCAACACGGGATCCGAGCCACGTCTGCAGCCTACACCACAGCTCATGGCAACGCCGGATCGTTAACCCACTGAACAAGGCCTGGGATCGAACCCACAACCTCATGGTTCCTAGTCAGATTCGTTAGCCACTGAGCCACGACGGGAACCCCTCAAGCATCTTTTCTGACCACAACGCTATACGACTGGAAATCAACAAGAAAAAAATGGCAAAAAATACAAACACGTGGAGACATGCTACTAAACAACCAATGGATCACTGAAGAAATCAAAGAGGAAATTAAAAAATACCTAGAAGCAAATGACAACAAAGATACGACACTCCAAAACCTCTGGGATGCAGCAAAAGCAGTTCTAAGAGGAAAGTTTATAGCAATACAAGCCTACCTCAGGAAACAAGAAAAAGCTCACATAAACAACCTAACTTTACATCTAAAGCAGCTAGAGGGGGAAGAACAGACAAGACCTAAAGTTAGTAGAAGAAAAGAAATCATAAGGATCAGAGCAGAAATCAATGAAATAGAAACGAAGAAACCATAGAATAGATCAATGATGAAACTAAAAGCTGGTTCGTTGAAAAGATCAACAAAATTGACAAACCCTTAGCCAGACTTACCAAGAAAAAAAGAGAGAGGACACAGATCAATAAAACTAGAAATGAGAAAGAAGTAACAACAGACATCACAGAAATACAAAGGATCATAAGAGACTACTATATGCAACTATATGACAATAAAATGGAAAACCTAGAAGAAATGGACAAATTCTTAGAAAAGTACAATCTTCCAAGACTAAATCAAGATGCAATAGAAAATGTGAATAGACCAATCACAAGTTCTGAAATTGAAACTGTGATTAAAAAACTTCCAACAAACAAAAGCCCAGGACCAGATGGCTTCACAGGTGAATTCTATGAAACATTCAGAAGATCTAACACCTATCCTTCTGAAACTATTCCAAAAAACTGCAGAGGAAGGGACACTCCCAAACTCATTCTATGAGGCCACCATCACCTTGATACCAAAACCAGACAAAGACATCAAAAAAAAAAAGAAAATTACAGGCTAATCTCACTGATGAACATAGATGCAAAAATCCTCAACAAAATACTAGCCAACAGAATCCAACAATACATTAAAAGGACTGTACATCACAATCAAGTGGGATTTATCCCAGGGATGCAAGGATTCTTCAATATCCGCAAATCAATCAGTATGATACACCACATTAACAAACTGAAGAATAAAAACCATATGATCCTCTCCATAGATACAGAAAAAGCCTTTGACAAAATCCAATACCCATTTCTGATAAAAACCTTTCAGAAAGTGGGTATAGGGGGAACCTAACTCAACATAATAAAGGCCATCTATGACAAACCCAGAGCTCACATCATTCTCAATGGTGAAAAGCAAAAAGAATTCCCGCTGAGATCAGAAACAAGACAGGGATGTCCACTCTCGCCACTACTATTCAACATAATTTTGCAAGTCCTAGCCACAGCAATCAGAGAAGTAAAAGAAATAAAAGGAATCCAAATTGGAAAGAAAGAAGCTGAACTATCACTATTTGCAGATGACATGATACTATACCTACAGAATCCTAAAGACGCTACCAGAAAACTGTTAAAGCTCATCAATGAATTTGGCAAAGTCGCAGGATACAAAATTAATACACAGAAATCAACTGCATTTCTATATACTAACAACGAAAGATCAGAAAAAGAAATTAGGGAAGCAATCCGGTTTACCATCACATCAAAAAGAATCAAATACTTAGGAATAAACCTACCTAAAGAGACAAAAGACCTGTACTCTGAAAACTATAAGCACTGATGAAAGAAATCAAGGATGACATGAACAGGTGGAAAGACATACCATGCTCTTGGATTGAAAGAGTCAATATTATCAAAATGACTATACTACCCAAGGCAATCTACAGATTCAATGCAGTCCCTATCACATTACCAAGGACATTTTTCACAGAACAAAATATTTTAAAGTTTGTTTGGAAGCACAAAAAACCCAGAATAGCCAAAGACATCCTGAAAAGGAAAAACTGAGCTGGAGGAATCAGGCTCCCTGACTTCAGACTATACTACAAAGATACAGTCATCAAAACTGTATGGTACTGGCACAAAGACAGAAATATAGATCAGTGGAACAGGACAGAAAGCCCAGAATTAAACCCACGCATCTATAGGTAACTAATCTATGACAAAGGAGGCAAGAATATGCACTGGAGAAAAGACAGCCTCTTCAATAAGTGGTGCTGGGAAAACTGGACAGCCACATGTAAAAAAAATGAAACTAGAACACTTCCTAACACCATGCACAAAAATAAACTCAAAATGGATTAAAGATCTAGATATAAGACCAGATACTATAAACTCTTAGAGGAAAACATAGGCCAAACACTCTGACAAAAATGATAGCAACATCTTCTCAGATCCATGTGTCAGAGTAAGGACAATAAAAAGAGAAATAAACAAATGGGACTTAATTAAAGGAAACCCTAAACAAAACGAAAAGACAACCCACGGAATGGGAGAAAATATTTGCAATTGAGTTGACTGACAAGGGACTAATCTCCAAAATTTACAAACACCTCCTACAGCTCAATACCAAAAAAAACAAACAACCCCATCAAAAAATGGGCAGAAGATCTAAACAGACAATTCTCCAAAGAAGACATACAGATGGCTAAAAAAACACATGAAAAGATGTTCAACATCACTCATTATTAGAGAAATGCAAATCAAAACCACTATGAGGTACCACCTTACACCGGCCAGAATGGCCATCATCAAAAAGTCTACAAACAATAAGTGCTGGAGAGGGTGTGGAGAAAAAGGATCCCTATTACACTGCTGGTGGGAATGCAAATTGGTGCAGCCACTATGGAAAACAGTATGGAGATTCCTCAGAAATCTAAAAATAGAATTACCATTTGATCCAGCAATCCCACTCCTGGGCATCTATCCAGAGGAAACCATGACTCGAAAAGACACATGTACTCCAATGTTCATTGCTGCACTCTATACAATAGCCAAGACATGGAAACAACCTAAATGCCCATCGACAGAGGAGTGGATAGGGAAGATATGGTACATGCACACAACGGAATATTACTCAGCCATTAAAAGGAACAAAATAACATTTATAGCAACATGGATGGATCTAGAAATTATCATGTGAAGTGAAACCAGTCAGACAATTAGACAGCAACATCCAAGGCTACCGCTTACATGTGGAAACTAAAAAGACCCCATGAACTTCTTTGCAGAACAGATACCAACTCACAGACTTTGGAAAACTTATGGTTTCCAAATAAGACAATCTGGGGGGTGGGGGGATGCACTGAGGGTTTGGGATGGAAATGCTATCAAATTGAGTTGTGATGATTTTTGTACACCTATAATTGTACACCATTAAGCAATGGAAAAATAAATAAATAAAATACCCTAGTAAGTAAAAAAAAAATGTTAAAGGGATGTCTTTTGGTTGAAACAAAAGGGCAGTAATTAGTACCAGGAAAACATATGAAAGCATAAACATCACTGGTAAGGATAAATATGTAGTAAAATTCAGGATAATCTAATGTTGTAAAGGTGGTGAGTTAATCACTTATGAAGCTGGTATGAAGGTAAATTACTAAAGTAGTAAAAGTAACTATACAAGACAAAAGGTGTAATTTGTGACCTAAAAAACTGTGAAGCAAGGTGGGTGTGAGTAAAAATGTAAATGGAAAGGCTTTAGAATGCATTCAAATTTACGTTGTTTTCAGCTTAAAATAGTCTGTTGTAAATATAAATTGTTTTACGTGAGCCTCACGGTAACCACAAAGGAAACACCTGTAACAGACACACAGGAGGTGAAAATGAGACGGTAAGGACTGGGTCAAGACAGGGGAGCAGCAGGAAGTGGGGCTCACCTTTTCCAACAGATACATCAAAAAGTCCATCTACGTGCAGAATGATTCTCACAGAAGGTCTACTGACCTGTGACTGAAGGCCTCAGACTTCCAAAAGGCCACAAAATCTCCACATGACTGGGTCGGACAAAAGGAAAAAAAGAGAGAGAGGTGAGAGAGAAAAAGGCATTAGGATGGGACCAGCACCCCGGAAGGGAGCTGTGAAAGAGGACAACCTTAAGAGAATATTATGAACAATTACATGCCAACAAATGTGAAAATCTAGAGTAAATGGACACATTTCTAGCAACATACAGCCCATCAAAACTGAATCAAGAAATAAATTATTTGAAAAGGACTATCACTAGAAGTGAAATGGAATCGGTAATGATAACGATTTAAAAAATTCCCTACAAACAAAATTCAGGACCAGATGGCCTCACAGGTGAATTCTACCAAACATACAAAGAACTTATACTGATCCTTTCAAACTCTTCCAAAAGACTGGAAAGGAGGAAACACTTTCAAAGAGTTTCTATGAAGCCACTATCACTCTGATACCAAAACTAGACAAAGATACTGAAAAAGAAAATTATAGGCCAATATTGTTGATGAATACAGATGCAAAAATTCTTCTTTTTTTGGGGGGGAGTGTCTTTTTGTCTTTTTAGGGCTGCACCCACAGCATGTGGAGGTTCCCAGGCTAGGGGTCCAATCAGAGCTACAGCTGCCGGCCTGCACCACAGTCACAGCAATGTGGGATCGGAGCCACATCTGTGACCTATGCCACAGCTCACGGCAACGCCGGATCCTTAACCCACTGAGTGAGGCCTGGGATTGAACCTGCAACCTCATGGTTCCTAGTCGGATTCATTTCTGCTGCGCCATGACAGGAACTCCTAGATGCAAAAATTCTTAACAAAATTCTAGCCAAGTGAATGTAACAAGACATAAAAAAGATCACATACCATAACAAACTAGGATTCACCCCAAGTTCACAAGGATAGTTCAACATATGCAAATCAATCAACATAATAGACCACAAAGGAAAAGTCAAAAATCACATGATCATCTCGATACAGAAAAAGCATTTGACAAAATTCAACATCCATTTGTGATAAAAATTTTACTAAAGTGGGTATAGAGGGAACTTATCTCAACACAATAAAAGCCATTGATGATAAGCCCACAGTCAATATAATGCTCAATGAAGAAAAGCGAAAGCCTTCTTGTTAAAATCTGGAACAAGACAGAGACGCCCACCCTCATCACTTCTATTCAGCGTAGCACTGGAAGTCCTAGCCACAGCAATCAGACAAGAAAAAGAAATAAAAATTATCCAAATCGAAAGGGAAGAGGTAAAGTTGTCACTATATGCACATGAGATGACACTGTGCATAGAAAACCCTGAGGACTCCACACAGAAACCGCTGCAGTAGCAGGTACAGATTAACATCTGGAAACTGGTTGCATTTCTGTTACTAACAGTGAGATACCAGAAGGGGAATGTAAAAAAAAAAAAAATACCTTTTAAAATTACACCCCCCCCATAAGAAAAAAACATGTAGGAATAAACCTGACCAAGGAGTCAAAAGACTTATACACTGAGAACTATAAAACATGAATAAAGAAAATTAAAGGAGAATCGAAGAAATGGAAAGACATCCATGTTCTTGGTTTGGAAGAAATAATACTGTTAAAATGGCAATACTACCCAAAGCAATAATTTAATGTGAACAAATAACCCCCCAAATTATATGGAATCATAAAATAACCAGAGTTGCCAAAGCAATCCTGAGGAATTAAAAACAAGCAGGAGGCATAACTCTCTCAGAGTTCAGACAATATTACAAAGCTACAATAACTGAAATAGTGTGGTACTGTTACAAAAACAGACATACAGATCAATGGAACAGAACAGAGAGCCCAGAAATAAACTCACACACCTGTGATCAATTAATATTCAACAAAGGCGACAAGAATATAAAATGGGAAGAAGTCTGTACAGCAGGTGGTGCTGGGAAAGTTGGAAGCTGCATGTAAATCCATGAAATTAGAACACACAGTCACACCATGCACAAAAATAAACTCAAAATGGCTTAAAGACTTAAATATAAGACATGACACCATAAAAATCCTAGACGAGAACACAGGAAAAACATCCTCTGGCACAAATTGTGCAAATGTTTTATTAGGTTGGTCTCCCAGGGCGATAGAGATTAAAAAAATAAAAATGAACAAATGGAACCTAATCAAACTCACAAGCTTTTGCCCAATAAATGGAATCATAAAAAACCCCAAAAAGACAACCTATGGAATGGCAAAATGTATCTGCAAATGATGTAACCAACAAGGGCCTAATCTCCAAAATATACAGAAAAAAAACCCTTATACAACTTAACAACAGCAAAACAACCCAGTCAAAAATGGGCAGAAGAGCTAAATAGACATTTCTCCAAAGAAGACATACAGGTGGACAGTAGACACATGAAAAGATGTTCAACATGATTAATTATTAGAGAAACACAAAGCAAAATTACAGTGAGGTACCATCTCACACCACTCACACTTTTTGCCATCATCCAAAAGTCGACAAATAACAAATTCTGGAGAGGGTGTGGAGAAAAGGGCACACTCTTACACTGTTTGTAGGAATGTAAATTGGTGCAGCTACTATGGAAAACAGTATGGAGAATCTTCAGTAAACTAAAAATAGAATTACCATATGATTCCGCAATCCCACTCCTGGGAATATATCCAGACAAACTATAATCAAAAAGATACATGCACACTTATGTTCATAGCAGCATTATTCACAATAGTCGAGACTTGGAAACAACCCAAATGTCCATCAACAAATGAATGGATTAAGAATATGTGGTACAAATACACAGTGGAATACTATTCAGTCATAAAAAATGAAATAAGGCCATCTACAGCAACATGGATGCAAACAGAGGTTCTCATACTAAGTGAAGGAAGTCAGAAGAGGATGACAAATACCATATGATATCATTTTTACGTGGAATCTAAAATATGGCACAAATGAACATATCTAAAAAAAGACTCACAGACTAGAGAACAGACTTGTAGTTTCCAAGGAGGAGGGGGAAGGGTGTGGGATAGACTGGGAGTTTGCGGTTAGAAGATGCCAATTATTACATTTGGAATAGAAAAACAAGGACCTACTGTATAGCACAGGGAAGAATAGCCAATCTTCTGTGATAGACCATGACGGAAAAGAATATAAAAAAGGATGTGCATATATGTATTACTGAGTCATTTTGTGGTACAGCAGAAATTGGCACAACATAGTAAATCAACTATACTTAAATAAAAAAGTTAAAAAAAATTCCAGGAATCTAGGAGTTCCCATTGTGGCTCAGCGGGTTAAGAACTCGACATAGTCTCTGTGAGGATGCAGGTTCAATCCCCGGTCTCACTCAGTGGGCTGAGGATCTTGCATTGTCACAAGCTGCAGCATAAGTCATAGATGAGGCTTAGAACCAGTGTTACCATGGCTGTGGCGTGAGCCTGCAGCTGCAGCTCTGATTCAGCCCCTAGCCCAGGAACTTCCATGTGCCACAGATGCAGCATTTAAAAAAACAAAAACAAAAACAAAACAAGAAACTGAGCACACTACTACAGAAAATCAAGTCATAAAAGGGAGCAAGAGAAGAAAAAAGGAACAGAGGAACTACGAAACAGCCCGAAAACAATGAACAAAATAGTAATAAGTACATATCTATCAACAATTACTTTAAATGCAAAGAGACCAATCAGAAAGCAGACTGGCTGGACTTCCCACTGTGGTGCAGTGGGTTATGGATCTGGTGTTATTGCAACCAGGGCATAGGTCTCAGATGTGCCTTGGATCCAATCCCCGGCCTAGGAACTTCCATATGCCATGGGTGTGGCCAACAAAGAAACAACCAACAAACAAACAAACCCAGACTGGCTGAATGGATAGAAAAACAAGGCCCATCTGTATGCCGCCTACAGGATACTCACTTCAGATGCAAGCAGTCACACAGACTGAAGGTGCAGGGATGGAAAACGATGTTCTTTGCAAATGGAAACCAAAAGAAATCTGAGATAGCTCTACTTACACTGGACAAAAGAGACTTTAAGACAAAGATTATATATGAGAGACTAAAAGGTCATTACATGATGGTAAAGGGGTCACTTCAACAATAGAATCTAACGTTTGTACAGGTTTATGCACCCAACATAGGAGCACCTAAATAGATAAATCAAATATTAACAAACCTAAAGGGAGAGATAGACAACAAGAAGAATAATAGAGAATTATAGCAATTCACTTTCACCCACAGATCATCCAGACAGAAAATCAATAAGGACACTGGCCTTCGATAACATGTTAGACCAGAAGGACTTAACAGACATACACAGAAAATTCCACCCACAAGCAACAGAATATACATTCTCCTCAAGTACACATGGAACATTCTCCTAGACAGATCCTATGTTAGGCCACAAAACAAATCTTGATAAATTTAGGCCAATAATTTAAAATTATATCAACCATCTTTTCCTACTACAATAATATGAAACAAGATCAGTTACAAGAAGAAAACAAGAAAAATCACAGCAATGTGGCGATTAAATAACATGCTACTGGACAACCAATGGGTTAAAGAATAAATCAAAAGAAAAAATGTAAATATCTTGAGACAAATAAAAATGGAAATACAACATACCAAAACTTATGGGCTACAGAGAGAGCAGTTCTAAGAAGGAACTTCAGAGTAATAAATACTTGTAGCAGAAGACAAGAAAAAAAATCTCAGATAAACTGCATAACTTTACATCTCAAGAAACTAGAAAAGAACAAAGCCCAAATTTAGAAGTAATAAGGAAATAACAAAGATCAAAGCAGAAATAGAGACTAAAAAGACAATAGAAAAGATCAAAGAAACTAAGAGCTTTTTTTCTTTTTTTTTGAAAAGATGAACAAAAGTGGCCAAGTGTTAGCTTGACTCACCAAGACAAAAAGCAAAAGGACTCATACATAAAATAGAAAATGCAAGAGAGATGTTATAACTGATATCATGGAAATACAAATGATCATAAAAGACTCCTGTGAAAAATTATACTCCAAGAAGTTGGAGAAACTAAAAGAAATGGACACATTCCTAGAAACATACAACTTACCACGAATGAATCATGAAGAAACAGAAAATCTGAACCAACGAATTACTGCTAAAGAGACTGAATCAGCAATCAAAAACCTCCCAACAAAGAAAAGTCCAGAACCAGATGACATCACTGGTTAATTTTACCAAACATTCTAAAAAGATTTAAGACTCTCAGAAAACTGAACAAGGGGGAACAAGATCAGCATCACACTGCTACGAAAACCAGACGAGGTGCCACAGGAAAAGTACAGGCCACCATTTCTGATGAAATAGAGGCAAAAACCCTCAACAAAATATTAGTAAGCTGAATTCAACAACGCATGAAAAGGAGGGATAAATTAGGAGTTTACCATACATGCACTGCTACATGTAAACTGAACAATCAAGAAAGGCCTGCTGGGTAGCCCGGGAACACTACTCAGAACCCTCTAATAACCATCATGGGAACGAATGTAAAAAAGAATGGGTATATGTGTATCTGTGTAACTGAATCCCTTCGCTGTGCACCTGAAACTAACACCACACTGGAAATCAACTATACTCCAAAGTAAAATAAAAATTAAATTAAAAAACAAAGGTAGGGTATAAGGCCTTAAGCACTTGCACTGAGCATGGCCACGCGCCACCGTACTGCTGTGCGTTCTGTCTGGTTGCGGCGGCAGCACCATGTTTAACTTGCTGGAGGAGACTGTGCATGAGATACTAGGATGAAGCAATGAAGAGGATTGCGTGAGATTTTACAGGATGTGGCAGAGCAATGAGCTTGCTTTGCTGTGGCTTTTTGTCCCTTTTCTAAATCAATGCCTCGTGCCAAGCTGGAGCTCTGCTCCTGGAGGGTCTGTCTGATGATTAAATCACAGTTAGTGGGACTCCTTTAGTAGTCTTTTCAAATGTTCAGTAGTAGAGCTTAGCTTACTGCTAAGGTATAAAAACATTGCCCTTATTATTATATTCAACATTATCAAGTTATTTCCAAGTGCACGGTTGTAGCAATTACTGCAAAGGAGAAAAAGAGCGTTGCTATCAGGTCTCGTCCGTTGATTCAAATCCCAGTAAATCACCAGCTCTGCGGCCTTGGGGCTGCTTGATCTCTGAGCCTCCTTTTCCGCAGCTGTGTAATGGGATCCACGGCAGTAACCGCCTCACAGAGCCGGGCGAGATTAACTATGCGCCCTCGGCAGTGCCAGGGGAACGAAATGATATGGTGTCTGGGGTTTGCCTAAAAGCAGCCATTTAAATGGGGGGAGTGGGTTGGGGGTACAAATGAGAAAAAGGTTTAAGATGAGCTGCAAGTCACTGAAACTGGGGACAGGCACACGGGGGCTTTGTCTTCATTTATTTTTTTCTTTTCTTTTTAGGGCTGCACCTGTGGCATACAGAGGTTCCCAGGCTAGGGGTCCAATCAGAGCTGTAGCCGCCGGCCTTCGCCACAGCCACAGCAACGCCGGATCCGAGCCACGTCTGCGACCTAAACCACAGCTCACGGCAACACCAGATCCTTAACCCACTGAGCAAGACCAGGGATCGAACCCGCAACCTCATGGTTCCTAGTCAGATTCGTTAACTGCTGCACCACGATGGAAACTCCGGCTTTGTCTTTACTTTGTATGCATTTGAAATTATATAAAATAAGAAACTGGTCTCTTTAAATGTTCACATACCACAATCAAGTGGGATTTATTTCAGGGGTGCAAGAATGGTTCCATATCTGCCAATCAATGTGACGCACAACACCCCCAGAATGAAGGATAACAGATATCTGATCATCTCAACAGATGCAGAAAACACACTTAGCCAAATCCAGTATTCACTTACGAAATGGGTATAGAGAGAACACACCTCAACATAATAAAGGCCATATATGGCAAGCCCAAGATAACATCATACTCAGTGGTGAAAAGCTGAAAGCTTTTCCTCTAAGATCAGAAACAAAACAAGGATGCCCACTTTTGCTACTTTTATTCAACATATTATCGGAAATCCTAGCCAGAGCGAAGAGGCAAGAAAAAGAAACAGAAAGCATACACACTGGAAAGGAGAAAGTAAAACTGTCACTATTTGCAGATGACATATTATGTGTACAAAACCCTAAAGAATCCAAGAAAAACTGTTAGAACTAACACATGGGTTATGTTGCAAGATACAAAAATCTGTTGTGTTTCCATATGTGAATAGCGGAAAACAATCCCATTTACAATTACATCAGAACAGGCCACCTAGGAATAAATTTAACCAAGGAGGTGAAAGACTTTTATACTGAAAGCTCTAAGACATTGATGAAAGCAACAAAAGATGACAAATAAATGGAAAAGTATTCCATGCTCATGGACTGGAAGAATTAACATTGTTAAAATGTCCATACTGCCCAAAGTGATCTGCAGCTTCCATGCAGCCCCTCTCAAAAATTCCATGATATTTTTCGCAGAAATAGAACCAGCAATCCTAAATCTGTAAGGAGCCCCAAAGGCCCCGACAGCCAAAGCAATCTTGAAAAAGAAGAGCAAATTGACGCATTGCACTTCCTGATTTCAAACCATAGATATTTACAAAGCTACATTAATCAAAGCATTATGGTATTGGCATAAAAACAGATACACAGATCGATGGAACAGAATAGAGAGCTAAGAAATAAACCCATACATACATGGTCGGTTTAGGACGAAAGAGCCAGGTATATACAACAGGGAAAGAGCAATCTCTTCAATAAGTTGTGCTGCGAAGACTGGATAACCTCATGCAAAAAAAATTAAAACAGAACAACTATCTTATACCACACACAAAAGCCAATTCAAAATGGATTAAAGGCCAGGGATTCGCATTGTGGCACAGCCGTAACGAATCCGACTAGTATCCAGGAGGAGGCAAGTTTGATCCCTGGTCTAAGTGGGTTGGGGATCTGGTGTTGCTGTGAGTTGTGGTGTAGGTCGCAGATGTGGCTTGGATCGTGTATGGCTATGGCTGTGGCCGGCAGCTGTAGCTCCAATTTGACCCCTAGCCTGGGAACCTCCAGATGCCACTAGTGTCGCCCTAAAAAAAAAAAAAGCAAAACAAAAATAAAACCAACCAACTGAAAATGGATAAAGGACCTCACTGTGAAACCTGAAGCCATAAAAATCCAAGAAGAAAACTTAGATGTTAAGTTTCGTGACTTTAGGTGTTTGTGATGATTTTTTGTTTTTTGGGTTTTTTTTGGATTTTGGGAGCAACCTAAGTGTCTACTGATAGAGGAATGGATTTTTACTTATTTTATTTGTCTTTTTTGTTGTTTTTAGGGTCACACCTGTGGCATGTGGAGGTTCCCAGGCTAGGGGTCTAATTGGAGCTACAGCTGCCAGCCTACACCACAGCCACAACAATGCCAGATCTGAGCCGCGCCTGCGACCTACACCACAGTTCATGGCAACGCCAGATCCTTAACCCACTGACTGAGGCCAGGGATTGAACCCACAACTCCGTGGTTCCTAGTTGGATTCGTTTCCACTGCACCACGATGGGAACTCCGGATTTTTAAACAAGCATTACATACACACACACACACACACACACACACACTAGAATATTATTCAGTCACTACAAAGAAGAAAATCTTGCCATTTGCAACAACAAGGACCTTGAAGTCCTTATGCTAAGTGAAATAAGTCAGACAGAGAAAGACGGGGCTGACTCTCTCACATGTGGAATCTAAAAAATGAAGAGCAAAGATGAGCTCACGGATACAGAGAACAAGTTAACGGGGGCTGGGAGGGGACTGGGAAATGGGTGCAGGCAGAAACTTCCAGTTATAAAGTTCTGGGATGTAACGTACAGTGCGGTGGCTGTGGGTAACAGTACCGTGCTGGCTATTTCAAAGGTGCCGGGCGTTCCCTTTGCGGCTCAGCAGTCAACGAACCCAACTAAGATCCATGAGGATGGGGGTTCAATCCCTGGCCTCGCTCAGTGAGTTAAGGATCTGGTGTTGCTGTGAGCCGTGGTGTAGGTCACAGACACAGCTCAGACCTGGTGCTGCTGTGGCTGTGGTGTAGGCTGGCAGCTGAAGGTCCGATTGGACCCCTAGCCTGGGAACCTCCGTATTCTGTGGGTGTGGCCCTAAAAAGCAAATGAAAAAAAAGAGAGAGAGAAAGTTGCTAAGAGGGTTGAGCTTAACAGTTCTCATCCCCCAAAAAAAAACCTCCTGTGTGTGGTGATGAGCATTAACTAGAGTTATTACACTGATTATTTCCCTCTGTACATACAAACACTGAATCGTTATATTGTACACCTGAGGCCGATACAAGGCCAATTCCATCTTAATTAAAAAAACAAAGATTAACATTTTTTCAGCCCCACTCTCTCCCCTTCTGGGACTCTGCCGACACCAGTACCAGACCTTCTGCTCCGTGGAGCCCCGAGAGCTCGGTCCCCAGGCTGCCTTCCGTCTGCTGCTCTGACCGGCTGGTCCCACATGTCGGAGTGGACGGATTCTCTTACACCACAGCCACAGCAACGTGGGATCCGAGCCGCCTCTGCGACCTACATGACAGCTCACGGCAACGCTGGATCCTAAAGCACTGAACAAGGCCAGGGATCGAACCCCACAACCTCACGGTTCCTAGTCGGATTTGTTTCTGCTGCGCCATGATGGGAACTCCGAAGCAATGCCTTACGATTGATGCTTTGAAATGTCTGGCGGGGGTCCCAGCAGCCGAATCACCGCGGTGTCTTGGTGTCAGCTGTCTTTCTCACCACGCTGCGGTGGCTCTGGTTCTTGGGATGACGAGCGATTTTTTTTACTGTATTTTCCATCTTGGAGTGTCTGTTTCAGCACACAAAGAGCAGTGACACTGAGAATCCTTAATGACTGGGATAGCAGTAACACAGTCCTTACCCTCCACCCAGCCTGGTGTCCCCAAAGTCTTTGTGGTCCTTCCTCTCCTGGGACTAAATTTCCGAACACGAAGGACAGTCTCCCAGGAGCTTTGCGTCTTGAACATAATCAGTGACTCCTTCGCATCCTGTGCAACGAAGTGTCTTCCCCGAACGGCACCACCCATGAACTTCAGCTGACAAAGGCTGCCGTAGAGTCTGCCATGTCTCGAGGCAAAGGGAGCGAGGCTCCTGCGCCATGTCGGCTGGTCATCGGTCACCAGTCGCCCGGGGGAGAGGCCCGATCCCCGTCACCCGGGGGATCCTGGCGAGGGGGCGCAGGTGCAAGCTCTGGCGGCAGCTGGAGTGCGGACGCCGCAGGTGCTAAGGATGCGGGCCTGGGCGGGACCAGCCGTGGCCGGCATGGGTGACCCTGCACCGTCCACAAGCGTCAGCCTCTCACGGTGGGTTTGTTCTCACGGCCTCTGGCGTTGAGTGGGTCTACTAGGGGGTGAACTCAGTCCCCACTGAGGTTCTCAAGCCTGATGCCGACACTGGTCCCCGCACCCCGACCTGGTCCTGATTCCCGCAGCCTCACCCGGGGCTGACGCTGGGCCAGACGGCTCAGCTGGTGGGTAACTCAGTGAGTCTGTGGTGAGCCGACGTCAGCAGCCTTCCCGCCTCCATCACGGTGCGAGGCCCCGCTTTCTCAGGCTGAGAGCGCTGCGCCCTTTCTGGTATGGTGGCCGCTTTCTCTGCCCGCTCCCATCCTCCTGGAAGGAGTCCTCTGCTTCTCCTTGGCCACACCCCCAGCAGGTGGAAGTTCCAGGGCCAGGGATCGAACCCGCACCACAGCAGTGACGACACTGGACCCTTAACGTGCTGAGGCATCCGGGAGCTCTGAAGTGAAGGGGCAGCGGCCACGGCTTCGTTTGGTCGCGCGGGCTTGTGTCCGTGGTCCCACAGCACCGAGTCATGGGGCGGAAAGCGCGCATTCCCCACGTGGGTCCCCAGAGGTGCTGGGGTGGGGGACGGGGCTCGGGCTCGCTCCCTGGGTCTCAAACCTGCGTCTTCTGCTTCCTGGGAAAACAGCGCTGTGCGGTGGCCAGGGCGAAGGTGGCGGTGGGTCCTTCATCTGGGCAGACCCCGTGCTGGCCACACAGGTCTTGCCCCATGTGGCTGGTCCAGAGGAGAGGCGGGGGCTGACCTGGGGGACAGGTTGTCCTTCGAGGCCTCTGCTCCT
>PVHT021183580.1:172664-211594 GCA_004024745.2 Catagonus wagneri
GGGTGGGGCTTATTTTGACTTCAAGTTTTGGACACTTATTTAGCAAAAAGTATCCACCTCGCTCCCCCGCTTTTTAGATTCTGTTTCTGGGAAAATTCACAACAGCTCAAAGCGGGAACACCCCCAACAGAGCTCCCTGGCGGCCCAGTGGGTAGAGACTCAGTGTTGTCACGGCCGTGGTGCATGTTTAATCCCCGGCCCGGGAACTTCCCCTTGATACGGGTGGGACAAAAAAAAATTAAAAAAAAAAACCCAACACCCCAAAACTCATGAAGGGACAAACTGTGCTATCACCACAGAACTAAGTTCTGCTCCGAGCGAAGAGAAAGGGTGCCGGGGTCACGGACAGACAGCGTGAACGAACCCGCAGCCACCACGCACAAAGGGCCTGGCCACATAGTCCCTCTGTGGCCCGATGCCTATGGATTCTGTTTGTTTGTTTGTTTGTTTTTGTCTTTTTGCCTTTATGTAGAGCCGCACCCGCGGCATACAGAAGTTCCCAGGCTAGGTGTCCAATCAGAGCTGTAGCCGCCGGCCTACACCACAGCCACAGCAACGTGGGATCCGAGCCGCGTCTGTGACCTACACCACAGCTCACGGCAACGCCGGATCCTTAACCCACTGAGCGAGGCCAGGGATCGAACCTACAACCTCATGGTTCCTAGTCGGATTCGTTAACCACTGAGCCACAAAGGGAATGCCTACGGATTCTGTTTTGATTGCGCCAGGAATCCTAGCTCATTCCGTACTGTGAAACAATCGCACTGCTTTTTTAGCTTTTATGTACCTTTTTCCCTTAAATATTGGTTCCCTGGCGTTCGTTCCGCTCTGGCACACGCAGCGAGGTCTCAGTTCCTCCCACGCGGCTGACCAGGCGTTCAGCACGGCCGCTGACCCTCGACGCGCCGCCCCCCCAGCGCGAGCTGCCCGCCGCCCCCGCGTCTGTTGCCGGGTCCCGGGTTCTCGCAGCCCTGCCGCCCGCTCCTGTCGCGAGAAGAGCTGTAGGCCAAGCCCCTCCTACTCCCTCGTATTCTCACATTTTTCCTGGCTCTTCTCACACGTCTCCTCTTCCCGATGAGCCTGCGCGTCGCTAGGTCGTGTTCCAGAAGTCGTGCTGCGCTTTTGTTCGGAATTGCCTTAAATTTATAGGCCGACTTGGAAGAAAATGACCCCTTTACATTATTAGGGCTTCTGACGTTGCGACATCTGAACTCTTACAGCCCTCCTTTCATTCAGCCTTTCCACGTGCCCTGGTGTCAAAGACGCACTCATGTGTGTGTGTGCGTGTGTGCGTGTGTGTGCGTGTGAGCGCCAGCCCCCCTCTCCCGGGAGAAAGATTCCCAAGCTGCATCCCCAGCAAAGACCTGGACAACGTGAGCTGCTCCGGCCGATCAACCCCACCCCCGCGACCGGGTCACAGCTCCGGGAGACCTGGGGCCCCCCCACGAGACCCGACATGTGGACGTGGGGAAAAGGTCCCCGCGTCTCTGGAATTACGAGCCTGAGTGAGAAACGCGACAGCTACCCTTTACCGAGCACTTTCTAGGCGCCAGGCGCTGCGCTCCGGGTGTGACAAGAACCGGCTCCCGTGAGCGTCCCCAGAGCCACGCGCGGTGAACGGGGAAGCCGCAGCCCGGCCCGTGCACGGCGGCTGTGTGTCGGCGGGGAGGGCGGGGGCCTGGCCCACGTCTGCTCATGAGGAGGCCGAGGCCACGGTGCCGGCCCAGCGGGTCGGCGGTGGGGACTGGACTTCGCCCTCAGTCTGCAGAGTGGCCGGGGGACACAAGGGACAGGCCCTGAGGTGGACCGGCCTGCGGCGAGGCAGGGGCTGGTCACGCGAGCCCCGTGCCTGGCTGTGAGGACAGGAGCTTTGTTCTGGGGGACAAGCTGGGTAGACCGTCCCCTCCTGCTGTTGGGACACTCATCCGCCCCCAGAGCTGCAGCCGTGGGGTGTCCACTGCCCCGGGGGGGCTGCCTGCTCTCCTGGGAAGACGCCCCCCGCTCCGCGAGCCGCTCCCACTGGCCGTGAAGGTGGCGGCCACCAGCCAGCATCGGACGCGCCTCGAGGAGCCTGAAAGACCAGGAAACAGACACCTTGGTGGAGCCCAGAGACACCCGGCCTGGACTTGTGCCCCAGCCTGCGGTCATTTGTCAGCGAGAGAAAAGCAGCCCTGAGCTTCGGCTGATTCTAAACCTGGTGTTTAAACAGCGAAAGAACACGCGGGCCGCCTGAGCTGATTGCAGCCTCGGGGCGATCGGGGCGCTGGGGCTCGGCCCCCCGGAGCTGTTCTCGGAGCTACAAGACGCCCCCACACAGACCCCGGAGGAGACCGCCCGCTGGGCGGCTTCGCTGTCAGAAATGTGTCCTTTCCTGGACGGCTCTTCTTCCGCATGGGGTGGCCAGCCCCGGTTCGGCCCCAGAGCCTCTCGGTCCGGCCGGCGTCAGGAGCCGGTGCTGGCGCAGGTCGGCACTCGGTGTGACCTCAGACCTCGTCACGGAACTCAAGACTGTTGCCTTCATTCTCTCTGGAATTGTTCCTTGTCCTCAAAGTGAGAGACGAACCGTGGCTGCACAGTTTCTGACCATTTACTCCACGGCTGGGATTCCGGCACCAGAATTCAGGTCACACTTTTTTTTAATTGGCCACCTCATGGGGTTTTTAATGAGTCCCAATATCTTTTCTCTTTTTCAAATGAAACTACTCGGTACCTACAAGGCAACAAAAGAACGTGTCTGTAAATCATGATGTTAGAACAGAGCAAACGGCTGGGGGCCTGGCGCCCCTGTATCCAGCCCCTCGCCTGGCCCCTGGCCCCTGCAGGAGACTGCAGCGTGAGTGCATTTTACTGTCATTACAGTGGTCTTGCTTACGGCCGAACTGCCTCTGGGTATGTCCACAGATACAGCGGGTATTCTGGTGTTATTTTTAGAGACAAAAATGGAGTTGGAGCATACTGATTCTTCTACAACTTGCATTTTTATGCCAGTTTTAAGACTTATCTATTGATGTGTATATTTCACTGATCTTGGCTTCTGGGTTGGGCCCGTTATATGAGTGAGTGAGTGAGTGAGTGTGTGTGTGTGTGCGCGCGCGCAGCATATTGAGGTTCCCAGGCTAGGGGTCTAATGGGCGCTGTAGCTGCCGGCCTTCACCACAGCCACAGCAATGCAGGATCCAAGCCGCATCTGTGACCTATACCACAGCTCACAGCAACGCCATATCCTTAACCGGCTGAGAGAGGCCAGGGATCGAACCTGCACCCTCATGGATACCAGTCAGATTGGTCTCCGCTGCACCCCGACGGGAACTCCTGTACGAATATATATTAATATGCTTTTTCTTTGTGTTCTGATGATGGAAACTGAGGGCTTCCGCACACGTTTCTGCCGGCCTGCGTCCCTGCTGACACCTGGGGGCACCGGGCTTCATCGCCTTGGTCACTGCTGCGCGTGAGCTATGCCTGCGAGGTCGTCACTGCGTCCCCTGACCCGAGACGGGACGCCACCCGCTGGTCCTCTTCTCTGTTCTGTGAAAGCCCAGTCATGCTTTTGGCCACTTCTCTGTTGGGTTAGCACAGTTTTTTTTTTTTAGAAGCGCTCCCTCTGGCCGCCAACCCCACTGCTCACGCGTGCTGCGAGCGTCTCCTCCAGGTGTGAGCTGTGTCCGCTTTCTCCGCGCTGCCTCGGGGCGGACAGGCGCTCCTGCTGCTGCAGCTGGACGGCCTAAACCACTTCTCTGGGACCGGCGCCTGGTCTTTGCCAAGGTGCGAGGTCGGCATGAAATGCCACTCCCACCCCATGGGGACAGCCAGCGGTCCCGGCACCATCGGCTGACGGCCCATTTCTCCCACCGATCCGCAGGGGCACTCGCGGCCCCGGCCAGGCCCACGCGGGGCGTCTAGAGAGGCCCACTTTGTCCTGTCCCCGAGTCCGGGACGAGGACTCCCCCCAGCCAGCCTCGCCACCGACCCGCGGCCCGTCGGCTCAGCTCCCGTCGCCCCCACCTGCGAGGTCAGGGGCCTCCTCGGGACCCTGTGCTCTTTCCCACAAATTCTAGAATCAGCCTCTCCAGTTTCATGAAAATCCTACTTGTACTTCCAATGACTCGCCACTTAACTGAGGTTTTCTGTGAAAGAAATCTTATGTTCACGTTTCCAGGCCTTTCCATTGCGGCTGGACGTTGCTGTTGCCTTTTAAATGCTTTCTCCCTTCGCCGATTGAGTCCGGCAAGGATTTCCCTCTCTCGTCCTGTCACCGCGGAGAAAGGCATAAATACACCTTCTAAGGTAAAGGACCCTCGCCACGGCGATGAACCAAATTCGGTGACAACACGTGACGTGTTGCTTAATGCCACTAGAGGCTTTGCTAAAATTCTTTCCAGGACGTTGCATGTATGTTGACTAGAGACTGTCACTCAGTTTCCTTTCTCTTACCGGCTCATCTGCTCACATCTCACTATAAGGTTTCCTAATCCTCGCCAAGTCAGGGAGTGGTCGCTTTTGCTTTTTCTGGAAGACTTCGACTGAAAAACTGGAATCACGTGCGCCTTGACTATTTTGCCAGAACTTGCCCATAAGACAGGCTGAGCCTAGTTCTTATATTACAAGATTTCTGAAATACTGATTCCGTTTTGTTGTTATTCCAGCACAGTTCAGGCGGTAGCTGCTGAATCTATTTCGGTAATTTGTATTTTCCTGGGGACTCGTCTCTTTCGTCTATGGCTTTAAATCTATTGGCAAAATTCGTTCATAATATGCCTTTATTAACTTTTAAATCTCCCTGTCCTCTGCGGTCACGTCCCTTTCCCAGCCCTAACAGTTTTATTGGTGGTTTCCATCTTTTTATTTTACTATTTTACTTTTGTTTATTTATTCATTTTTGGCCATACCTACTGTAGCTGTGGGAATGCCAGATCCTTAACCCACTGCACCACAGTGGGAGCTCCAGCTTCCATCTTTTTATTTATTTATTTATTTATTTATTTATTTATTTTATTTATTTTTGTCTTTTTAGTGCCCCACCCGTGGCATATGGAAGTTCCCATGTTAGTGGTCAAACTGGAGCTGTAACTGCCAGCCTTACACCACAGCCACAGCAAAGCAGGATCCGAGCCGCGTCTGCAACCTACACCACAGCTCACGGGAACGCCGGATCCTCAACCCACTGAGCGAGGCCAGGGATCGAACCCGCGTCCTCATGGATGCTAGTCAGGTTCGCTAACCACTGAGCCATGACGGGAGCTCCCACCTTTATTTTCTAGTTCATTAATTTTTATAAAACAAAATCCAAAGTGAGTGGAAATTTATTTTGTTGTTTTCTAACTTTTTAGAGTTTTAATGAATAAGTTTTAGGTTTTTTTCCTCTGGTATCCTCATGGATGATTAGAAATCACCCCCTGAGGAGCACACAGTAGGCCCACAGCATCTGGAACTCCTGGGCCAGGGATCAGATCTGAACCGCAGTCTCGACTGAAGCTGCAGCTGCGGCAACGCCGGATCCTTAACCCACTGAGCCAGGCCAGGACCCAGCCCGTGTCCTGCGCCCCCCGAGATGCGACCGAGCGCCGCCACAGCAGAAGCTCTTACTGAGTACCCTTACGTTTCCGATTTACGACTTTTTACTCGCGAGTCCTTAGAAGGATGTTTTTTAATTTCCGGGTTAAGATTTTCCGGGGTTCGTCCCCTTCGCTGCTGCCGGCTTCCAGCGTGCTAGTCCGCACTGGAGACCGGCCCTCGGTCCGCCGAGACTGGACGTGGGACCGAACGCGCCGTCCAGCTTCCGACGGTCCCCGCGCGCTCAGAGAGGCGCGCTCGCCCGGGGCCGCGCGGACTCTGCCCGCGTCCCGCACGCCAGCCCCGTGACTGCCTCCGGTCAAAGCCGGTTCCGCCCGCCCTACAGCTGCGTTAAGAGCCCTCGGGGCGCCCGTGGCTTTGCCGGGTGTTCCTTCTGGTTCCGTAACTTGTTTTCTTTATAAAACGGAAGTTACGCGAATGCCAGTTCCGAATAACGCTGCGCTGCACAAGCAGAGGCCCCTCAGACGGAACTCCTCCGCTGCGCTGAGGACTCACCCCTGTGTCCACGTCGTGGCACCCTCCCCGCCCGCACCTGTCCCTCCCCTCCCCACACCTGTCCCTGCTCAGGATTGAGTGGCATCGAAGAAAAGGGGTGACAGTAACCGCGCAGGGGTCCAACCCCTGCCCCACCGTGTCCCCTGCCTGCCTCTCGTTGGCAGAAAAGCTTTAGCGACCCAGCCTCCCACCGAGTTGAGCTCAAGAGTTAATGACGTGGGTTCTTGCTTTTCTTTTCTGTTGAGAGGTTCGTCTGTGCAGTACACTGGACTCCAGTTATAAGAGATTTCATATGGCATCTGTGTGCGTCGGTGATGGAAAAGCAAGGAGATCCAGCTGTATAGTATAGGGAACTATGTCTAATGACGTGACAAATCCAGTGCAGTTGGAAAATGTAACAGAAATCTGTAAACCAACTATAATGCAAAAAAAAATAATACCAATAGCATTTAACACAGAAAAAAAAATTCCTCTATGTTCAAACAAACAAAAAAGAGTTAATGACGCGCGAACCTGGAGACGCAGAGATAAAAGACCGGCCGCGGGGGCTGGGAAACTGGACGGCAAAGCGGCCCTGCAGCAGAGCCAACCTCCATCCCCCGAAAGACAGAGAAAAAGGCTGACACGCGGGCCTAAGTGGTCTCTACCGAAAGCAGAACCCACCAGATGAGAACTGCTGACCCACGAGCGCGGAGACCCCAGACCACCTGACACCTGAAGACAAGTGAGCCCAGCTTCACCTTGACGTCGACCCACCCTAGACCGGGCACGAGCCGCCCACGGCCTTTGCAGCCCCGCCTCCCCGCGACTTGGGGATCCCCTCGGGGCCAGTCCACCGTCCCCCCTGGCTGCCGGGCTCCCACGCGGCCTTTCCCAACACCTGTCACCTGAGTACTGTCCTTTCCAGCAGCGAGCAGCCAGACTTGGGTTCAGTACCGGCCTCAACTGACTACAGTTCTGTCCAATCAAACCTCTATCAACACAGAGTGGATCTCGGCCTCACAATGCTTCTGGCCTTTTCATTAGACCCATCATTTCCCACCTCTGACTTTCAAGCAATCTTTGTTGTAAAGTTTTAGGTTTAGTTTACATATTTATTTTTGTCTGTGCCCTCAGCATGCAAAGTTCCCTCGCCATAGCAGTGACAACGCCAGATCCTTAACCCCCTGAGCCACCAGGGAGCTCCTCTTTTAAACAGGATGTAACCGGACGGATTCCGTGTCTGTGTGCGTATTACCACAACAATGTCTGCTGATTGGAAGGTTACATTTATTGTGAAGATTTTGATTGACTTCTTCTGTTTTTATTTCATTTCACACGTCCTTCTTGGTCACATTTTTTGGTGGGTTTTCCTTTCTTTCCAGTTTTTGAATTAACAGGGTCTCCCCCACTTCATTCCCTTTTCTAAAAACTACTGGTTTGCTCGTTAATATGTGCTTTCAGGGGTCATTCTTAAAAATGCCCTCCTCGTTTAACAAAATAGAAAATGAGTCAACATTTTATCCTTCTCTGAACCTCTGAAACCTAGAACTTGCTCCAGAACCTCTGAAAGTGCTAACGGGAATAACCGCCTCAGCAGCCCACATGCCACTGCTGTGTAGCTCTCCTTTTCCTTTTCTTTCCTTCCTTCCTTCCTTTCTTTCTGCCACACCCACAGCCCGTGGAAATTCCTGGCCCAGGGACTGAATTCGGGCCACTGCTTGGACCTACGCCAGACCCACTGTGCTAGGCCAGGGGTCAAAGCCTAGCTCCTCAGTGACCGGAGCCGCTGCAGTCAGACCCTTGTTTTTCCTTTCTTTCTTTTTTGGCCACTTCCTGGCATACAGCGTCCCCGGCCAGGCATCAGATCCAGGCTGCAGCAGCGCCAGATCCTTAACCCACTGTGCTGGGCTGGATCGAACCTGTGTCCCTGCGCTGCCAAAATGCCGCTGATCCCAGCGCCCCACACGGGAACTCCTGCAGTTGAGTTCCTAACCCCTGCCCCACATGGGAACTTCTCACTCAGTGGGTTAAGGACCCGGCATTGCCGTGAGCTGTGGTGTAGGTCGCAGACGCGGCTCGGATCCCGCGTTGCTGTGGCTGTGGTGTAGGCTGGCGGCTACAGATCCAATTCAACCCCTAACCTGGGAACCTCCATATGTCGTGAGTGCGGCCCTAGAAAAGGCAAAAAAGACCAAAAAAATTTTTTTTTCAAGATATTTGTTCTGTTTTATAGTTCTTTTCTCCGTTTTGTTATTCTTTATTACTGATGTTTTCATTTTCCTGTTTAGGTCTTTAAACATATCGAACATATCTTTTGTTTTTTCTTTTTACTCTGGGGCGTATGGAGTTCCCGGGCCGGGGGTCGTGTGCGAGCCACGGTTGCGGCCTAAGCCGCAGCTGCGGCAACGCTGAATCCTTAACCCGCTGAGCCCAGTCGGGGATCGAACCTGCGCCCCAGTGTTCCCAAGACACCACTGACCCGGTGGCAGCACAGCGGGAACCCCGAACACGCCTGTTTTACCTCCTGCTTTTGCTGGATCTTTATGGACCTAGTTCTGCTGGTATTTGGGGTGATCTCTTTAGTGTATGTTTTGTGATTTTAAAACATACTATATGTTTATATACGTGTGTGTGTGTGTATGTAAAGATGTCTGACGTTGCTGTGGAAATTTCCAGGCCTGGGCAGGGCTGGGTTCCTTCCGAGGAAATCAGCATTTGCCTCAGGAGGGACCCGGGACGCTCCGGTCACTTCAGAGTGTCCCTGTCACTGTGCCGTCTGGGGCGCATGCCGAGTGTAAAATTCAAGTCTGAGACCCACCCCAGGGCTGGCCAGTGCCACGCATTCCCGGGGGGCTTTAAAAACAACGTCCCCAGGACTGAGACTGTGACAGCCTGCGCTGGCGGGGGGGCCGGCCCCGCCCGGCTGTGTCAGCCGCGTGCGGCCCGCGGTGTGCACGCTCCCTCAGGCTCCTGCTCCCGATTCAACCCACTTCCCGGCTCCCGGCACGCCCTGCTGGTTCTCAGGCTCAGCCCGGACCTCCGTGCCTCACGGGCCTCTTGGCGTCTCGGTCAGAACCTCCGGGTGGGGCAGCCTCCGACTCAGAGCACCTGCGCTGGGCCCGAGGAGTCCAGCTTCGAGCAAGTTTCTCAGCTGACGCTGAGCTGCTGGGTGTGGGAACACCTGCAGTGAATTCAGCTCTCATGTCCCCCCAGCACACACACACCCATCAGGGACGCGGGTCACTAATCTTCCACTAGGCTAATCCGCTGTCACGAGGACTCGCAGACCTCAGCAGGCGTCACGGTCATCTGGCTGCATTATTTACTTTTTTATTTGCCTGCGCTCCGGGGCACATGGAAGTTCCCGGGCCGGGGATCGAATGCGAGCTGCAGCTGTGGCAATGCTGGATCCTTAACTTGCTGGGTCACAGCGGGAACTCCCAGATGGCTGATGAAAACGCACATTCAACCTGCCTTCAGTGTGTTCATATTGGTTTCCCAAAAATCAGCTTTAGACTTTACATACTTCATGGGTAATCTGACTTTTTAAAATATAAATTGTTTATTCCTTCTTCCTGTTTTCTTTTTAGGTGCGTTTTGATGTTTTCCTACATTCTTGGCTTTTGTTTCTTTTTGTTAAATAATGGAAGTACATTTAATCCTTCATGGGACTTTTTCCCTTGAAATCTTAGCTGAATCCCATGATTGAACATCATTCTCTAAACCCTTATAGTTTTTTTTTTTTTTTTTTGCTTTTTAGGGCCGCACCTGCAGCATATGGGGGTTCCCACGCTAGGGGTCGAATTAGAGCTGCAACTACCCGCCTACACCACAGACACAGCAATGCAGGATCCTAGCCGCATCTGCGACCTACACCACAGCTCACGGCAACGCTGGATCCTTAACCCACTGAGCGAGGCCAGGGGTCGAACCTGCGTCCTCATGGATACCAGTCAGATTTGTTTCCCCTGAGCCATGATGGGACCCCCCTCTTCATCCTTACAGAATTTAAGTGCAGTTTTTTATTTCCTCTTTGACTCAGGTCTTGTTTAGGAGAACATTTCAAAATTCTAACTGAATAATCAAATGCTTATTAATTATAAGTTAAATTGTGCTGCAGCTTGAGAATACCATCCAGATATAAACTGCGAGGTTGTCTGCTGTCTCCCACCTATGGTCAGGCTTTCTAAGTGTCACCGTCCGTGCGTGAATGAGGAATGATTAGAACCCAAAGTCCTAACAGTCACAGTGACCCGATTTTCTCTAACTTCTCTCATCTGCTGCCTCCTCCACGGAGTCCCAGTGGCCCCCAGCTTTCCGGCCCGAGACGGCGTCCAGCAGGGCAGGCAGGGCGGTCGGGGCGAGAGGAGGCTGCCCCAGGGCACCAGGTCCCAGGAGCCGCCCCACGTCCGCGGAGCCCGTGTGGCCGCCCAGCCTCTGCACCCAGGCCCCCGCCGCCCCCACGCCGGCCACATCTCACCCGAACTTCCTGCCGCCCACCCTGAGCGACGCCCCGGGTCCCAGCCTGGTTCAGCAGGTCTGCAGCCAGAGGGGTGCCCACTTCCCCGGGCCGCGGACCAGCGCCCGTCCAGGAAAAACGCAAACCTTGCCACCATCTGGGGGAGGACACCCCTTCCTCGGGGAGCCCTGAGCCCCGGGGCCCTTGGGAGCAGTCATCCCATCACACTAGAGTCTTCCTGAACCAGCCCGAGAATTCTTCACCTTCTGGGTGTGAACCTCCCTCCCGGCTTAAATTACTGTGTGGTTTCTATTTGATAGGATGCCCATCAAAACATAAAAAATAAGACCAAGTAAACCCCGAAGCAAGCAGCAGGAAGGAAGCTATTTTTTACAAAGGAGCAGAAATGAGTGAAATTGAAGAGAGAAGAACAGGGGGGGAAAAAATCAATGACACCCAAACCTGGCTCTTTGACAAAGTCAATAAAATTAAAAACTCTTTAGCCTGAGGAGGAGGAGTGACCCATGGAAACCTGGGGCCTCGTAGCGTCTACGGAACTCAAACACTGTGAACAACTTTGTCCTTGTAAATTCTGTTAACTCGGACCAGATTCCCTGCAGAGGACGAAACACCAACGCGCCTTCCAGGACGAGTAAACGGGACATTCCGCCCGGTGTTCACGGAGCGACAGCCCCGAGTCCGCGGTCTGCTCGCATTCGGGAACCGAAACCGGAGGGACCCCATCAGTCAGATTAGAAACACCCTGACTCTGAAAGCAAAACTAAAGACACGCCCCAAAGCTGCGCAACATGCCCCATTAACAGACGCCAAAGTCCTTTTTAGAAAAAAATCGCAATTGCAAATTGAACGCACTGGCGTCTAAAAAGGACCGGCTCTCACGACCAAGCGGGGCTAATCTCGGGAGTGAAAAGTTGGTTCAGCACCTAAAAAAAACCAGTGTCATTCACCCCAACAACAGAGTCGAGGGGAAAAGCCACGATTGCCCCATCTTACAGCACTGCAACTTTTCTCAGTAAAAGCCCGGAGAGTGACAAACAGTACTTGCTTAAGCCAAACAAGGGTAGCAGAATAACGCACAGTAACGCGTGTCGGGGGCGATATGCTCAACAGTCGCCCCTCTGTAAGACGGAGGAGAGAAAAAAATAATAAAGACTTTGTCTTCATTTGCAGACCCGAGTGTGCTCACAGTAAATCAGAAATGATGTACAAACTAGTAGGTTTAATAACAAATTTAGCCATCACTGGATGCCTTATTTCAAGACTTAACAGGAAGCTCTGGCAAGAAGGAGGGTGTGGAGTTAGTGAGGCCCCGCCGCCCCCGCACACAGAGCCCCAGAGGCTCCACCGAGACGGCCATAACCCGGCCTGGAGAGGATGCGCTTTTCCACGCGGTTCTAGAGCAACTGGAAGCTCCTAAGCAGGAAGGAGCCCCGCCCTCACGCCACACCTCGCGCTAACGTGGCGTCTCTCCGGACAGAAAAGCTAAACCGTCAGGTTTCTAGAGCGTCCCAGCGTTCCTGGGCGAGACAAAGCCGCCTGCCGTCGAGGGCGCAGGCGCTGAGCACGAGAGCGAGGCCTGAGACCACCGAGCGCGAGCCTGGGCCCGTCAGGGCGGGACGAGGCGGCGGTGCAGACCCAGGCGCGGCCAGGGTGCCCTGACCCCCGCGGCACGCGGAGGTGGCTCAGACACGGGCGGAAAGGCCGCTCTTGACTTCGCTCCGGGAGGAGCTCGGAGTCGTCCGTCGGCCCGACGGGGCCGAGGCCGAACCACCTGCCACCAGCGTGACTGCTCAGACGGCCGGGCCCACGGGGCAGCCCCCCACCCGGACTGGGGACGCAACGCGACGCGGACGCCCACACTCACCGCGGCTCCGCTTCGCCCGCGGCCGGCGGTCCCCGCTCGCCCCGCTCTTCCTCCGCTCGCCCCGCAGCGCCGCGCGGGGCGGCCGCGAAGACCCGCTTCCGGGGGCGGGCGGCGGGCGGAGCCCTCCCCCAGCGCGGCTCAGCACAGGGGAAGCCACTTAACGGAGCCTAACCGGAGCCGGCTGGCCCGGGTGCGCCGGGCGAAGGGGCGGAAGAGACACAGGGACGAGCGAGGACACCGCGCAGGCCCGCGCGCGCTCGGAACACCCCGGGGAGACCTGTGGGCGCGGCGCCGGCGGACCGACGCGAGCGGACGCTCGGTGTCACCCGGACCCGCAGCCACCAGAGGCCCGCTGTCCGCAGGGGGACCGGAGCCCAGCCACTTCGCACGCGTTCGCGGGCGTCGGCCGCGGCGGGTCTGGGTGCCCTTGACCCGCGGGTCTGCGCCACTCCCCCCCTGCCCCCCGGAAAAATACACTCGTCTCCGCAGCCGCCCGCAGGGAGGCCCGCGGCCCAGCCCAGCGCTAGGGCCTAGTCACGGACGGGGTGGTCAAGCCATCAGCCGCCCCCGTCGCTCATGTAGTGACCGCGGGAGACAGGGGCTCCTCGTGCGCTGTGGCCTCGCCCCCACCACGCGGTCACGTGCGCGCTGGGCAGCCTCGGACATCACGTGGCCAGTGTGCACCGTGCACTTCTGCCACGTGACCAGTCGGTTCTGCCTCCGCCGAGCGGGCGAGGCCCGAGGAGTCCTCTCGCCTCTCGGGGCCCAGGCGAAGGCCAGCTCAGAGGGGAGGAGAGAAGCGTCTAGAGCGGTGGCGGCTCCGTGCGTTGTTAGGGTTGGGGACACGAGCGCGTGCCCCCGTCACTTGGGAGGTGCACACTCGTTTGGAAATTTTACTTCCAAAGGACTCTGACCTTACAAGGCTAAACCGTCTGGTGTTGCCATGTGTAATTTACTCCCAAGTGCCCTGAGAATGAAGGAAGATTGATGGAGTGACAGATATGCACCAGACCCACTGGAGTAAAATACTAACGGCAGAACCCAGGCGATGAGCCCACGCGTTTGCTGTAAAATTCCGTCATCTCCGCCGAACGCTTTTCCGTAATAAAAGGCTGCGAAAAGGTAAGCGCTTGTGGAGCCATGGTTGGCGGTGCCGCAGACGCAGTGTTGAGTGGAAGGCGTCAGGCACGGGACACAAGCCGTCGGACTTCGTTTTCGTCAAGTTCAGAAACGGCCAGGGCTTCTCCAGCTGGGGGGCGGGGTGACCACTGGGGGGGGTGCGCGATGGCTGCTGGTGTTCTGGAAACGTTTCGTGTTGGGTGCTGGAGGGCTGGAGAGTGCCTTAGGATTTGTGCGTCTTTATTCTCTTTGTTAGGTTTCAATAAAAACGTATCTTCTAAAAACTCCCGGGGAGACAGGGCTGGCGGGGGACTTGCCTGCCCCAAAGAGGCTCTGCCCATCTTCCGCTTAGCGCTTAGAACCGTGAGACGCGGAAGTATTCGCTTATTAGACAACCACTAACAAGGTCACCGCGGGCACAGAGAAGCCCCTGGGGTCCCCTCCAGGCGCTGCCCTTGTCGTGCGTGCCCCTCAGACGTTCGGACAGTTGGGCATCAATCCTGGGACAGACGCGGTGACCGAGGAAACGGGGAAAAGCCCAGCAGCGGGACTCGTGACTCGGGGATGCCCAGTGTGTGAGCCTGTGGGCGGCGGGGAGGCCGCCGGGGACAGACGAGACCGTTTAACAAATGCTACCGAGACAATTAGTTATTCACGTGGAAAAAGTGAAATTGGATTTCTGTCTCACGCCATAAATAAAAATCACTTGTAGGAGACAGTGTGGGATTACGTCGACGACCCACTGCAGTGGAAGCCTTGCTTCAGCAAGACGCGGACCGCGCTGGGCGGCAAAGGACAGACTGATAAATGGCAACACATTAACATGGAGAACTTTGTTTATCGAAAAATCACACAAGGAGGGTAAAGAAAGCAAGCTGCAAAGTGGGAGGAGATGCTCCCACATGGGAAACAGCAAAAGGATCGCATGAGATAAAACCCAACAGGAAAAAGACCTGCAAGCCCCGGAAAAGCGGGTCGTAGGTGCAACAGGCTTCTTCCAAATGCTCACTCCCAGTGACTCGAGGAACCGCGCGCGAAGCCCCCGCCGCGCCGCTGCTGACGCGGGTGACTGTTTGCTGGTGGAAACGCAGAGCGCTCCGGGCACTTTGGAAAATAATTAGGCTTCATCTAGTACAGCTGGGTGTTTGCAGACGCCCTGACCCCAGAGCTCCACTTCTCGTTAAATTGTGTAGAAATGTTTGCTCACGAGCCCAAGGAAACGCTGGGGACCGTCAGAGCGTGTTTCTTTTAGTAGCAAAACGCTGGAACAGGTCCAAAGTGCCGTGCGGCGGGGGTGGGAGAGTACACACACCTTGAGGAGGCACGGGTGCAATGGAATTTTACCCCGCAAGGCGGGCGAACGTCGGAAACCCGGCGAGGATGGGGAGAGGTGGCCGGAGTGCATGGCAGGCACCGAAGCAGGCAAAAGTGAGCCTCGCGCCATGTGGCGTTGAGGCACAGCGGCAGTCAGAGTGAGCATTAAGGAGCACGTGGCTTGGGTGCAGGGCCACCGGCCACCACGACACCCCCGAGACCACGTGGGGAGGGGACTGGGTCTCGCCGAGCACACCGGTGACACGTTCCCTGGCGTGTGTCACAAACTGCGCAGCCAAATTAATTCAGAGCCGAAGGGGAAGCTTTCACTGGCGCCAGCATCGCGGGTCCGCTCACGTTGGGCGAGATGATGAATGGCCCCCTCAGCCTGGCGGACAGGCCTGCAGAAACCGTGAGACGTGGCGCCGCTGGCACCTGCCTCGGCCTCCCCGCCGGAGCCGGAGCCCCGTGGGCTCTTCACTGGGCCCACTTTTGGGTCCACGGGGACAGGCCTTTGAGGAAGCCTCTCCGGGCTGGGGGCGCTTCCTGAGCGCCCAGGACCTGGCGGGTGTTTGCTTTGCTTTAACCCATGAAACGCAACTTCCTTGAACTCGAAATCCCAGCTCATAACCGGCCTTGCTCCGAACCCCGTGTTTGGTCTGCTGCCCCCAGGCATCAGTTTCAGGTGCCAGACCAGCTTCACTCCAGGTCTGAAGAAAGTCACGCTCGGAAACTGTCAGCCTCCTCTAGCTGGGGAGGTGTCCCCACCGTGGCCGGGACGTCCCCTGGCCCGGGAGCACTGCCCAGGCCCCGTCCTCCTGCGGGGTCTCCGGCTGTCTGTCTGGGCCTCTCCCGTCCCCCAGGGGCTCTGCCGGGTGGACTGGAATCTCGCTGCTCGCTGTGTGTTGACTGGCGATCGATTCCCTAGTCTGACAAATCTATTAAGCATATTTCCCAAAATATTTAAACACTCCCACAATTAATGAATTCTAACTAAAAAAATTAACCAATGAAATTTCCCAGATATTTAGATATTGATCATAAACTTTAATCAGCTGCTTCTAAACGTTCAATTAAAACCACAAGCTAAATATATCAGCTTTGCTTAAGTGGCTTCAAAGGCAGAACCTCCTACTGCGCCTCAGCGGCCCCCCGCCGTGAGCCGACTCCCGCGCCCCCGGTTGGGCTGTATTTGGCAGCAGGCCTTTGGGAGGCTGTTGAAGTGACACGGGTCACAGAGGTGGGGCTGCACCCAGCAGGACTGTGGCCTTACGAGAAGGGGACAGAGCCCAGGGCTCGCTGCTCTCGGCTGGGCTGCGAGCACACGGGGAGGGCCGCCCTCCGAGAAGCCACCCGCCGCCACCCCACTCTGGCTCTCGGGGCGCCGGAGCTGGCGTTTGCGCCTGAGCTTAGGCAGCAACGCGTTAGCACGGGGACTCAGCAAGGGGGCACCTGGGGGCAGCGGTGTCCTCGCAGGCAGTGTCACCAGGACTGGTTCCTCCACGTCCAGGGCCCGTCCACCTGCTGTCACCTGCGTGGGCCTGGCTGTGAGCCCCACGGGGAACGGCCACGGCCGTCGCCCAGTGACAAAACCCCACCCAGGAGGGGAGACGTCGCAGCTTGTCCTCCTTGGGCTGCGAGTCCCCTGCTCCGCACGCAGGCGGTGCTCCTTCCCCTTGGCCGCTGCCATGGCCTGGCTCCTGCATGTCCCTGTGCCGGGCCCAGGCCCCTTTCCCAGCTCGCGGAGGACAGCTCTCCCCCAATACCTGGATGGCTCCCCCCACACCTGGAAGGCTGCCCGCACACCTGGACGGCTGCCCGCACACCTGGACGGCTGCCCGCACACCTGGACGGCCCCCCCACATAAACACCTGGTCCCAGAACCACCTAGTGGCATAAATGTAACCCAGTCCTTGCAAGACTCTTTGTGTGGCGACTGCCTCTGGTGCACTTGAACCTGACCTGGCTGATCCGTGGCTTTTCCCGGACAGAAGTTGTCCCGGGAAATTCATGGACTGTGTTTGGGGTGAAGTGGTCACAGCCTGGGCGCCGGGCGCCCTGCTGGGTTGCTGCTGTCCTCCTGGGACAGTCCCAACACCCTGGAGACGCCCCCGGCTGTCCTGGGAGGGAGATGCCGGCGTGGGGGCCTCCGGTGCTGCCGGCCCGGTTCTCACCCGGAGCAAAGGCAGGATGCCCGCCGGCTCCGGCTGCCCAGCCCTGGCGGGTCCCTCGTGGAGGTGGTCCCGCTGATGTTCAGCCTGTCTCCTCTGCAGCAGGGGACGACACCCTGGGCGTGTGACCTGGAGAAAGGCCAACGTCCACGTCCTTTGACCCTTCGGCCCCGAGAACCCCAGGGGTGTGCGTAGAGCAAGGCCACGGGCTCCAGACGGCATCCTGGGGAACCGCTAACGGAATCACACAGCCGAAGGGACAGCTCTGATGTCCTGACAGATAAAGGGGCCCCACTTGGCTGCAGGAGCCACACTGCTGCGGGCCAGAGGGACATGGAACCGCACCTCTGGTGGAAACAGACACCGCAGAACACACACGGAGATGCCGGCCCGCGACACGGGTGTCAGAGCCGCAGGCCCCGGGGTGGGGAGGCGGCTGTCACAGGCACACGCATGCACAGGCACGCCACACGTGTGTGCACACATGCACACACAGGCACATGTGCAGGCCACACGTACACACACACGCTCTTGGGGACAGGTCCAGAAGACAGACGTCCAAGGTGGATGGCGCGGGCCTCCGGGGCTGGGCGCCGGGTCCTTTTCACCTCCTCCCTGGGGCTCTCCCACATTTTCCAAGTATTTGACCATGGCTGGGCATGAATGTTACAAGAAAAATAGAAGTCTCAGATATGTTTGTTTTTAAGAAAAACCCACGTGGTACCTGGTCAGGGTTGCAGCGGGAGTGGAGGTGAAGGCTGGGCCCAGGCCCGACTCTGCTGCCGCGGGGCTGAGGTCTCCCAGGCACGCGTGGCCGCCAAGAAGGGGCCCAGGAGCTGGCGTCGTCTGTGGGCTGCCCTGTCCCAGCCGTCCCAGCCCCAGGCTGGCTAGAAGGGGTTAAGGCGCTCCACCAATGCAAATTAGGCTTAATTAATCCTTTTCATCAGTTGCAAATATACCTTCTGAACCCTATTAAAAACATGAATATGCAAATACAGACCTTTTCAAATTCTCATTTTCAAGGAGTTGGTGTTGGGGTTTGATTAAGTGAATTCCGTTAACAGCCTGTAAACCTGGTGCAAAATTGAATTTCCATTTAAGTTGGAAAAAAAAAGAAAGAAAAAAGGCACGAAGGCTGTTGGCAATTGAGCTAATTATAGTGTGGGGAGGAGACCACACGCGTAGCCCGTCAGGCGCGCAGCTGCAGGCAGTGCCTGGGCCCACGTCAGCCCACTCTCCGGATGTGAAGGTTGAGGCTCAGGAAGGGGAGGGGCCGTGCCCGGGCCTGGCAGGCTGGGGGGAGGCTCACGGGGGCAGCGGGGGTGCCCAGCGGGGAGACGACGGCCGGGCCTGGGTCCCCTGGGGGGACAGAGCTCTCCCTTCTCAGCTTTGCCAGCCACTCCGGGTGACCTGCTGGGCTGGCACTTCTCTCGCCAAACAGGGACTTGCCTCAGTACGAGAGGACCAGTGAGCCAGACCCTGCCAGCGTCCGGACCCAGTGGGCGAGGTCCCTCCGCGGGACTGGTGCTCAAGGGCCAGCCCATCCCACGTGGGGCCCGTGCGGCCACTGAGCGCCGGAGACACGGCCGGTCCAAACCGAGCGGCAGCAACTGCAAAACAGGACCCTGGATTCCCAAGCCCCAGGGCCAAGGGCGGGGAAATGGCTGTCTCCTTGATCTGCATACACGCACTGGAGAGAACTGAACTCACTGCTTTTTAAACGAAGGGATAATTGAGAGAGCTCCCTGGTGGTCTAGTGGTTAGAAATTGACACTTTCACTGCTGTGGCCCAAGTTCAATCCCTGGTCTGGGAACCGAGATCCCACATCCAGCCGCTGCTCGACACAGCCAATAAATACATAAATAAATACTTACATAAACACATACATAAATAACAGACTTATTTGCTTTCCGTATACAACACAACGACTCAATATTTGCATATGCCGCAAAATAATTTTTACATTGAGTCCACGTTGCAATAAAACTTTGGCTTTATTAGGTTAAGTAAAATAGATGCGTTGAAATTCATTTTACCTGCTTCTTTTTCAATGTGGCCACTAAACATTACCCGTGTGGCTTGTATGTTATTTCTCTCATCACGATGGTTGTACATGAGAAGGTGCTAGGACCAAAAATGTGCATTTACACTAAAATGTGTCTTACCAGCAAACACGCATAAGGAAGGGTCAAGCGGTGCTAAGGGCCCCGGGAGAAAAAGCCTGGCTCCCGTCCTGGAGGCTGCAGGTCTGAGACCCGGGGGTGGGCAGGGCTGGAGCTCGAACACGGCCGCATTCCCGAGTCTCACGTGGCCGCCCGTGTCTGTCCCCGTCTTCGCTTCCTACAAGGACCCCAGTCACAGGATTAGGGCCCTGCCCAAAGGCCTGGTTTTAGCTCCGTGACCCCTTTAAAGGTGCCCTCTCCATGTAGTCTCATTCGGAGGTACAGGGCTAGGACTCAACATCTGAATTTGGGGGGCACAGCTTGGCCCACAGGGCGGACGAGTGCGCCCAGACCCTAAGACGGCTGGCACGTCCCAAGCGTGCTGGGGTCCAGTTCTCAGAAACACCGACTGATCAGAAAAAGCCCCAAACCTCCAGATCTCTGGAAAATCTGGAGCCACAAGTAGAGGGGGGACCAGGACCAGGAAAAAACGGTTACAGACAAGACTTGTTCATTTGCACCTGGAAATGAATTTTTGTTTGTTTTGTTTCAGCTTTTGTTTTGAAGGTAACGGCAAAGACGGCTCTGCGGTACGGAAGTGCTGAGTGATACCGTCAGTTTTCCTTGAAAACGAGAGTCGGGTTTCTGTAGGTTATTGTTTTCCATAAAACTTCGTTAAGTGTTTTGAAAATAACCACAAACTGAACAAAATACATCAGGAGAGGTTCTTATGGAAAATTTCCAAGCCAATTGTTAAGTGAGAAAAAAACAAACTGCAGAGCCGCCCAGTTATTTCAAACCCGCGCACGAGCCCGGGAACACCAAACACGGCGCTCTGTCTGCTCATGTGTCGGGTGCGCGGCAGCCACGGCGGGCGAGGCTGGGACCCGGCCAAGGGCCTCTTCTTTCACTGGCGTTGCTGCCGTTGCCGGTTTTTCTTTTTACACTGCGAGGGCCTCAGACTGTGCCGTGGACGATACAGCAAAGCGTGAAAATGGAAACCATGAGGCGGCGGCAGGACCCGAAGGTGCCTGCCCAGTCCCTGCCCCCCGCCCGCGGCCCCCTGTACTGTGTGACTCTGGGCAAGGCCCTGCCCCTCTCTGGGCCTGAAGCAGCAATTTAAGCAGTCTGGTAAAGCCACTTGTCCTCATTGTGCCCGCACACGACACGCGTACATGCGTGCACAGCCATGTACGCAAATGCACACACAAAGACACACACACACACTCACAAGCCTGCCCCAAGTCACCCCCCCCCGAGGCTACTCAGGGACAGAGGCCTGGCACCTCGCTTGACCCTGGTGTCCTGGTTTGATCCAGAAGCTGGGGTGCTGATGGCTGCTGACCTTGGCCAGGAAGGCTGGGTTTGGGCCCAGGCCTGACACACTTGGATGTGACCTCCGAACCTCGGGCTCCTCCTGTGGCCCAACTTGAGGACCGTCATGGGGCGGAGACCAGCTCGCGGACGGGAGGCAGCCTTGCAGACGGGACGTGTGATGCAGGAGCCTCACGGACTGACCGTGACTCCGCGGGGGGCACTTCAAAGGCAGATTCCGACTCGGGGGGTCCAACCAGCGGGCGGGGCTGCTGTGCTGATCCATGGTCCACGCCGAGGTGGGGAGGCACCGAGAAGGGCCAGCAGTTTCCTCGTGTCCAGAAGCACAGGAACCAGGCGTAGGTGGAGGGGAAAGAGGCAGAAAGTCTTGCAGATTCTTGAGCTGCTGGCCAGGACCTGGACGAGGAGCGAGGCGGGGTCCGGGGGCTCCTGCAGGCGTTGCTGGCCCTCCGGGAGCTGGGGGAAGCTGGGCCTGTCACACACCAAATCCTGTTCCATCCTGGCAATTACAGTTTATCGCCGCAGCACTAATCCCTTAAAATTAGTCATTAGCGGTTTAACAGCCACTTAGCATCCGTGCCCACTAACAAGCTGGCGGCCAGGGTCTGCCAGGACCACAGCCTTCGGGGGCCCGGCTCCCCAACCCAACACCCCGGGCAGGTGGAGCTGGGGGGGTGTTGACAGACTCAGTGGCGGGTGACTGGCCGTCCTCGGAGGTGGGGTGGCCCCGCCTGCTCTCTCCAGGGAAGGAAACGCTGTCATCAGCACAGACGCTGCCGACCTGCGCTGGGGAGGTGGTCTGGAGCTGGGGGGTGTCTTTCCACCCAGAAGGGGCCCTGGAGAACCGATCACTTGGAGGGAGAAGGTGGTGAGACCGAGGCAGGGGTGAGACCAGGTCCTGGCACCACCCTGTCTTCCTCCACAGGTGGGGAGGGAGGGGGGCAAGGCTCTGGGGCTGCAAGACCTCGCCAGGGACTGACTCAAGAGGGACACGAAGGCCGGGGACAGGTTACAGTCATTGTGGAGGGTGGGGCAGTGGGCTAAGGTGAGCGGGGGCCCCACCTGGGGGCCACATGTCGCCAGTGGGGGTCGGGCCCGGCACGAGGGAGGTGGCCCCAGCTCTCCGAACCCGAGTCCTCAGCCCAAGGCTTTCCAGTGAGCGGCTCCCCCCAGGGCTGGCCGGAGTTTAGATCTGGGGGAGCCCGCCTGGCCTCCGTACCCCTATGCCCAGGACCCCTCTGCTGCCCACTGGGCAGAGGTCAGGAGTTCCAATCCTGGCCCCTGTCCCAGGACACACCTGGCCTTCTGACCGGCGAGACCCTCTCCGTGCGGCCAGGCCCAGCTGGACCCCAGGACCTGAGCTGTCTCAGTAAGAGCTGCACCCCCACGACGGGGAAGGGTGACGTCCCCACCTGCTCCGTCTCGGAGCGGCCACCAGTAAGCACGGCCCGCATTCAGGCATGTGCTTGGCGCACGGGCCTCGTGGTGCTTTATTTGGGCTAATGATTTTGTGTCAGGCTTGGACTTGAGCATTTTATTACTGCTGGTAGCATCTGGTCTGAGCCCGTTTCACTTAGGAGGCCGGCCGGGTCCAGGCTTGGGGCGGGAGGGCTGGCCCCCGGCTCCCCACGGGGCTTGGGGCAGGGGGAGAGCTGAGACAGGTGCTTGGTTTCTCGGTCTGTTCTCGGGGAGAACGGCCGGTGGGGTTGGGGTCCTGGGGGAGGGGAGGGGGCGCGAGGCCCAGGCCACGTGGAGGGTCTCAGCAGGAGGAGGCGAGCTGGGAACTGGCTCCTCCAGGGCTGAGTCCATTTGACGTCTGCCTGAAACCCCCAAACAGGGGTCTGCGCTGAACGCAGGGCCGCCGGGATCTGCCGCTGTGTGGCGAGAGCACCGCAGCTTGCAGGGCAGCTAGCGAAGGAGGAATGTGACAGCGGAACCGCCCCCGGGACTGGGGGAGACCCGCCCCCCTCGCGGGGACTGGCCAGCCCTCGCTCCCAGCACCCAGGTGAGGGGCGCTCGAGAAGGCCCGGCTGTTAGGGTCTCGGGGCCACGGGCAGGCGGGGCTGCGGCGGGGCTGGCCCTCTGAGCACCCGCTGTGTGCAGAGACTTCACAATCCTCACGGGAGGCCGGGGGCCTGTCAGTGCGGCTCTGGGGCTGCCCACCCCACGGTCCCCTGGGCCTTGGACCTGCATGGGGGCCGCACCCAGTACCAGCAGAGGGAGGCGGGCAGCCCGGGGGCTCGGACACGCAGGCTGGGCACGGTGGGGTGCTGAGGAAAGCCTTTATTTCATAAGAGCCAGACCTCTGCTGGCAGCCCGGGTTCACCTGCTGGACCCGGGTACAGCCGGGCTTGGGCAGAGGGTTGGGGGGCACCCGGGAGGGGACAGGAAGGGGGCCCGCAGAGCACGGCCCCCCAACACCCCCGCCCCTGCTGCCTCCAGGAGCAGCCTCGCGCCTGCTTTCCAGCAGGAGGGTGAGGGGTGGTGGCCTGTCCCTGCTGAGTGGGCCTGAGCCAGGGGCCGGGGAGGGGCCGCCGCTCACAGCATAACTGCACTGGCCAGGGTGGTCCTGCAGGGGTCCTGAGCGCGGGAAGGCCGCCCGGGCGGGGCTCAGGGTCCGCACCGAGCCGAGACGCCGGCCGCCCCGCCGGCCGGGCGGTGGGCCTGGGGCTGCGCTAGGCCACGGTCTGGCGACTGAAGAGGTCCAGCGTGAGGGCGCTGAGGAAGGCGGGGATGCTGTCCTGGTGCAGCAGGTGCAGCCGGACGAGCTCCGGCACGGTGCGCGAGAACTCCGTCTCCAGCAGCTGCATCTTGCTGCCCGAGGGGCCCGCGGCCTGCGGGGCGGGAGACACGGAGAAGCCGGTTAGTGGGGCGCCCGCGCGGGTCCCCCCGCGGGACGGGGAGGGGCCTCACCCCATGACTGTGGTCTGGAGGCCTCCCCACCCTGAGACCCCAGCCCCTGCCGGTCAGACTGAGGGCTCGGTGCTCGGGCGGGCCTCACACAGCCCTGCGTTACGGGGCGGTCGGGGCTGCCGTGTCGGCCTCGCCCACCCGCCCTCGGGGACCAGAGACATCAAGGGTGGCGTCTCTCTCAGAGGCCCTGGGGCCGTCTTTGGAGTCCGGAGTTCAAATCCCGTCTCTTCTGGCCGTTAGCTTCGGCTACAGACGGAGGGGTTCCCACGTGAGGGCGCTGGGGGGAAGCTGACCCCACTCGGGGGGCTGTGACAACGCCCCTGGGCCTCAGTTTTCCCTTCTGCGCAAATGGGGGTCTGGAGCCCGAGGCCCTGCTGGGCCCAGGATCTGAGATGCCCGTGGGGCTGAGGGCAGGAGGGCAGCAGGGAGGGCCTGCAGGGGGCCAGGCGGTCGTGGGGACCGAGAGGGGCTGGGGGAGACCCGGAGCCCACGCCAGCTCCTTCTGCTGCCGCTTTATATTAATGTCCCTTGTCAGGAGGACAGACGGGCCCACCGCCCGGGACCGTGCAGAGACCAGCCGCTAACACTGTGCCACGGGGCAGGCCCCCAGAGCCAGCCAGTCACCCCAGATGCAAGCGGGGAGACGGAGGCCACCGTCTGACCTCAGTGCCCTCAGCGCTCCCTGCCGGGTCACTCGGCCCCGAGCCCTCCTGGGCGGCCGGCCCTGCTCCGTCGTCTGTTAACACATTCGGCCTTGTCAGAGTTCAGCACAAACCATTTTTAAACAAAAATCAGAGAAACCAGTCTGACCTTTACCAAGAAAATCCTTTCATTTCTGCCTTCTGATCTTGATTCTGAGTTTTCCCCCTAAATGTCAGAGGGGCTGGTTTTCCTGCAGCTGTCAGCTCAGCACAGACGGGCGGGGGGGGACCTTCCTCCCAACCTGCCCCCGGCTTCCTGCTCCCCTGGGGGGCGGCCTTCAGCTCCGACTTAAAATCAGGGTCCCCTGGGCGCCTCCCCAACCCCTGCGGGTGCTGACACCCTTCACGTGCGTTAGACGTGCCCGCGGGGCCGCAGGCCCAGCGCCACCCTGACCAGGGGTCCCTCCGGGCCCTCTCCCCAGAACCGGCCACCGTGGCAGGGCTGGGCAGGGCAGGGGGGCCAGGGCCACCGCCTCGCCTCGGCCCAGGTCAGGGTCTGCGTCCCGAGACCCCGGCTCCCCAGGCCTCGGCCCCACCCCGTGGGCCCCGAGCCTGCACCCTGTCCCTCGAGCTGCCGTGTCATCAGGACATGCCATCGAGTTCTGTGTTCAATACCACCTGGTCCCCAGGCCCCTGTAAGTCACTATTTTTTGTCTTTTGTCGTTTTAGCGCCGCACCCACGGCATATGGGGGTTCCGAGGCTAGGGGTCTAATAGGAGCTATAGCCGCCGGCCTTCGCCACAGCCACAGCAACGCGGGATCCGAGCCGCGTCTGCGACCTACACCACAGCTCACGGCAACGCCGGATCCTTAACCCACTGAGTGAGGCCAGGGATCGAACTCGCAACCTCATGGTTCCTACTCGAGTTCATTTCTGCTGCGCCACGACGGGAACTCCAAGTCACTCTAATTAGACCTGTTCCCCTAAAGCCAGAGAGCAGTTCTTAACAGAGCAAACTGCTGACCGTGCTGTGGCTGCAGCCCCGCCTGGGAGGGGAGGGCTGTGCACTCGTGGGTGCCCTGTGCAGTGACACGCTCGGCCACCACACAGCCCGGCCTCATCTGGGGCCGCCCCCACCCGCTGGGCAGCTGGGCTGGGCAGCCTGGGGGCAACCGGGCCGGCATGGGCCAAGGTCGATGCGGAGCGGTGGCGGAGAAGGGCCCCGTGCCGGGTGCCGGGGGCGCGGTGGGGGGGAAGCCCGGACTCGAGGGTCCCATCCCTCTCCGCTGCCGCGGGTCACCGTCAAATGGACGCAGAGAGCACCCCGCACGGGGCTGACGCGCGCCTGCCCCGAGGGGCCTAGCAGGGCAGCGTCAACGCCCTAAGGGCGGGCTGGCCCCGAGTGCCTCTCCAAGCTCCTTCGTGGAGGCTCCCCGTGTCGGGGGCCCCCCGCAGCCCTCCGGAGCGGACGTGCTCCTGGCAGGGCCAGGCTCGCCTTCGCTGAGGGCCGGCGGACACCTCGCGAGCGAGGAGGCTGATGGAGCCGGATCCGGAAGGCCGAGCCCTGCGCGGCGCGGAGCAGATCCGGATGGAAGGAGCCCCATGTGCACAACACACCAGAGCGACCGCGGGGCCGAAACAGCCCCTCTGGGACACGGTGGGGCGTGTCGGGAGCCGCCGGCAGCAGGAAGAGCCGCGCGCGGATAAAATGCGCCCGGCCAAGTCCGGCAGGGCCCTCGGCCGTGGAGCCAACCTGAAGGAACACAGCAGCCGGGACCCAGCGACCAGGTGACAACCCCGGGCACGCCCAGGGCAAAGCCGAGGGGACAGCCACGGGCTGGACACCTCCGGCATAAAGTGGGAGACCCCCGGTGGGCTGAATGGGCTCGGGCTCGAGAAACTAGAGACAGGAGAGCAAACAAGCGAAAGCGCGCGTGGCCGGAGGACGGGGCGGGAACAGGCGACGCTAAGGGCCGGGCCTCTGAAAACCACGACGGAGCCCCAAACCCCTAACGCAACCAACGCAAGAGGACGACCTCGGGTTCCCAGTATCAGAAGTGAAACAGGGACTCGTACGGCAGCCCGGGGACTGCGAAGACGAAGGAAACGCGAGCGGCCCCCTTGGCGCCCGCATGGTTGACAGCTGACGAGAGGGCGGCTCCTTGGAAGCGCACAGGACCAACGCCGGGCCGAGACGGCCATGCGTCCCGGAGCCGGGCCGAGACCCAGCTCGTAATGAGAGGCGCCAAAAGGCATCTCCAGCCCCGAGCCTCCACTGGAGAATTTTGTCAAACATTTAAACAAGAATTAAAACCAATTTTACACAATCCTGCCCAGAAAACGGGAGCGGAAACTCCCTGGCCAGGATTAACCTGATTCCAAGACTGACAAAGACGGCGACACAGCACAAAGAAACCAGACAAGCCCGGACCCCCCTCTCCCGGGAGCTCCGAGGACCGCGCGGGACCCGGCCCAGTGCACCCAGAGGAGGGACAGGCTCCTGATGGGGTCCAACCCCCGCCCGTGACGGTGGCGACAGGAAGGCGGGCCCGGGGCACCCCGGCGCGCAGGACAGAGACCTTGGAGGAGAACCACCAGCAGCCCGCTCGGCTCTAACGGCGGGCCGGCGGCTAGGCCAGGGCGCCCCTGCAGCCTTCCCACCACGGGCCGGGGCAGCCCAACGGCCTAGCCAGAAAAAAGGAACCCGACCGAAACCTCACACCCCGTGTACCCCTTAACTTAAACTGTGACGTGGACTTGAATGTAAAAAGCAAAACTCTCACCCCCACCCCGCCCGCCGCGCCCCCCACTGAGCAGAAACGCCGGGGCCAAGAATTCCTGGACCGCACACCCAGAGCTCAGTCCGTGAACTGCACCAAACATGGGAGCCAGGAGCCGTGGGGACGCCCAGCACGGCCCCGCACAGACCCCGTGGGAGGGGAGGGGGCTGTCCCCACACACGGGCCGGCTCCCCGCCCGCCGGTGCCCACATGCCCGCCGGTGCCCTGTCCCAGCGCCAGGGCCGTCTGCTCTACTCCCGGGACGCGCCTGACGGAGGCGACCTGGGGCCGTGGCGGGGCAGCTCACCGGCCGACAGCTGGGTCCCCTCGCCCTGTGCTCGGACCCCTTGGGCCCATTCTCTGCTCCCGCAGGGCTGTCCTGAGAGAAGGCGGCCAGTTCTGGACAGGAAGCTGTGGCTGCGAAGCTGCGGAAGGAGGCTGCTGGGTCACCGTCTTCACAGCAGCAGGACGCCTGGCCGTTCCGCCTGGCCTCACCCCGGGGCCACTGCGCACAGGATGGGGTGGGGGCTGGAGACTGGCAGGGCCGGCCTGGGAGAGGCCTCGTGGGGCTGCTCCGGCTGGGACGGGAGAGGTCGGGCCAGCCCCGGCAGAGCCAGACCCTGAGCTGGGTCTCAGCCCAGCCGGCCTCAAAGCCCAAGGTGCCGAGGGCCCGGGGCAGTGACCCCTGCAGGAGCGGGCCGTGCTGTGTGCCCAGCGTCCGTGGGCTCTGGGCTAACGGGAGCCGTCCTCACACTTGGACGTGGCCGGCCCAGCTGCTCCCGCTGACCCACCGTCCAGGCGCCCCTGCCGCGGGTGCCGGCCCACAGGCACGGCTGCGGCCCTGCCCAATGCCCAGGCTCCAGCCCGGCTGGCGGGGACACGCGACCGGCCCGCAGCTACGACGCCCAGAGGCCCACCCCCCGGCTGCAGCAGACACGGCTCTGCGCCCAGGGAAGACAAGGCTCCCGCCTGGACTAGGCTGCGAGGAAATCAGTGCCCCGTCTCCCAAGAGAACCGGGGTCTAGCCGGGAATCTAGCACGTTCCGAGGCCTGGCTGTGATGGGGACATGTTGTGTCTGGACCAGGATTCTTGGGACAACCTGTCACGGTGCCCTGTCACCACCGGCTGGCCTCCGGGGCTGTGTGAGCTCGGCTGGGGCGAGTGGGGGGCACTTCCAGGGGTGGCCCTGCCTGCCTGCCCCCAGGCGTCTGGGCTGCGGGTGACATCCAGTGTGGCAGCCGGCAGCCTGCAGACGCTGGCAGACGTCTCGACACGGCCTGCACCCCCGTTCCACAGGACAGAGAGGTACACCCCCTCCCCGGGGACCTGGGCCAGTGGACCTTCCCGCCCCACGAGGACGAGCCTTCCCAGCCCACACCTGCTGCTCGCGCCCAGCCTCAGCGCCTCGAGGTCACTGCCCCCGTGGAGCCACAGCGAGCCTGCCAGCTTGGCCCAGCCACCCTGAAGCCTGGGCTCCCTCCGTCCGCGGCTGGACAAGGCTGCCCCGACCACAGGTGCCGCTCGAGGCGGGTGGGCAGCTGGAGGGGGGTGGCCGCTGCACTCTGGGCCCCTGTGCTGAACAAGAGAGAGACACTCGGCAAGTGGGTCGGAAGCATTGGCCAGAGCGCCGAGCGTGCTGTGCCGGCACCAGGTCCCAGGGAACGGAAGCTGGCAGGAAGCATGTCCAGCACTGGGGAAAATAGCTCACCCAATTATTCCTGCTTAATTGTACTGAAAAAACGCCTAAACACTGCATGTTCTAATTATACCAGCGTTACTGGAATTCACCGTCCCCAGCTAGGGGTGACCTTTCCCAAGAGTGAATGCAGGGAGAGCAAGGCCAGGCACCCCAACAGTTACAGATCGATCTCAAACCCGCAATTATTATTATTATTCTATTTATACAGTCTCCAGCCTCCTGGATGCTCCGTTTTAGAGCCAGACGCAGCTGTTCCTGCAGCTCACGAGGGACAGGAGGGCGCACGTGGGGCGGCGAGGCCCAGGGAGATCATTTCAGGAGCCCGGCCCTGCACAGGTGGTGTCCCTGGCCAGCGGCTCGCCCGCCCGGGCCCAGGCTGCCTGCTGGGTGGGGCGTGGAGGCTGCCAGGCTGGACGGGCGGGAGGGGGCAGGCGGGGTGGGCACAGGGTGGACGGGAGGGGACACGAGGGGTGGGCACAGGGCGGACCGCCTCCCTCCCGCTCTCCAGCGCCAGCCGCTCCCTCGGCCCTGCTGCCCACGCATCCCGCTGTAGCCACCTCCCACCTGAGGGACTCTGAGAAGCCGCAGAGGCCACAGAATCGCCTCGAGAGCCACATGGCTGGATGAACAGCAGAGGTGGTGCCGCAAAAGCCAGGCTCATCGCTGGCTGCTCCCCCATCGGCTGTGTGACCTCGGGCACGTCACGCCACCTCTCTGAGCTGGACTCGCCTCAACTGAACTGGGGACGCGGGGTCTGTGTTCCCACCCTGGGGGGTGGCTGGTGGGCTCTAATGATGGCATGTGTCACAACGCTGGGCAGCACTTGCCTGAAATAACCAGAAAAATGAGACACAAGGACACAAAGGTGCTTTTAAGTCCAGGGGCTTTCTGGGCACAGTGAGGGAGGGGGCCAGGCAGGCTGGGCTCCCAAGCTGAGTCTGAGGAGACCAGAGGCCAGAGGGTGCGGGACAGAGGGCCCGAGAGGAGAGCCTGGAGGATGGACGGAGCAGGGGTCCCCAAGTACTCAGAGCACACGTGCAAGAAACCACCCGAGACCAGGAGATAAAACCCATGAGGATTAGAGCAAACCCCAACAGTGGGAGAAGCTCCCCCAGATTAAGCAGTCCTGTCCCCACCGGCCACACCAGCAAGGCCATTGTCACAGGGCAGGAACCAAGATGGGCCTCCCTCAGTAAGAGCACTGTCACCTGGCCTACAGGCCGCTCTGGTCCTGCTCCCAAACCCTGAGCCAAGACCTCAGAACCGTGCAGTTTCCAGGTAACTCACTGTACCCTGAACAACGCTCAGGAGCAGGAGAAGCCCCCCAGGCCAGCAGGAAGAAATTCACCGTGCTCACACCCACCAAAGACCACAGACACACAAAAACCAGGAGAACACAATTCTCACTGAAGAGGAAAAGCAGTCAACTGAAATCGATTTGGAGCTGACACTGACGCTAGAATCAGCAGAGGACACTAAATCAGTGTTCACAACCTCATTCCATGTGTGCAGAAAGTGGAAGACACAAAAGAGTGAAACCGAAGCTCTAAGGTGAAGGCCACGGTGATGCAAAGTGTACTGGGTGGACCAACAGCAGACCGGCCACTGGGGAAGGAAGTTCAGTGAACCTGAAAACACAGCAACAGAAACCAGTCGGGATGAGGGGGACGGGGAGCCATCAAGGTTGGGGGCACTCTGTTACTCAGCGATGGGTAATCAATCCAGGAGGACAGAAAACAACACTTGGAAAAAACAAGAGCCCAGAGAATTTGAAATGTGATGAACAGTATGAACTCGCAGATCCAAGAAGTTCAATGAACCCCCAGCACAAAAGATAAATGAAGAAAACGACACGAAAGTGCCTGGTAATCCAATCACTCAAAACCAGTTGTAAACACTCTTCAAGCAGCCAGAGAAAATCAGACAGGGGATCAGAGGACTACGTGGGGGCTGACGGCAGACTTCGCACTGGAGACAATGAAAGCCAGTGGGCAGTGGGACACTGTGGGCTGATGGTGCGTCATCAAGTCCGTGTGGAGCGGTCTCAGGTCACTTGAAGTCAACTGTGAGAATGTGCACAGTGCAAGGGCCTAAAGCACCCTGTAAACAGCAAGATTAAGTTAAAATTAACAAGTCAAAAAGGAGATATATGAGTTTGTACAAATTATCCCATTAATCTTAAAGAAGGCAGAAAAAGGGGAGTGCCCATCATGGCGCAGTGGAAATGAATCCGACTAGGAACCATGAGGTTGTGGGTTCCAATCCCTGGCCTCGCTCCGTGGGTTAAGGATCTGGCATTGCCGTGAGCTGTGGTGTAGGTTGCAGACATGGCTCGGATCCCGCATTGTTGTGGCTGTGGCATAGGCTGGAGGCTGTAGATCTGATTAGACCCCTAGCCTGGGAACCTCCATGTGCCACAGGTACGGTTCTAAAAAGCAAAAAAAAAAAAAAAAAAAAAAGAGGCAGAAAAAGAGGAACAAACTGAAAACAAATAATGAGATGTGGGCATAAAGCTGTAATCAACTTAAATGTAACGGTCTAAAGACTCCAGAAAAAGGCAGAGGCTGTCAGACTAAATACACATGCAAGGCTCCACTACATGCAGCTTATAAAAAAGAAAAAGTATGGAAAAGATATACTATTCTAACAAAAGTCAGAAGCAGGAGTGGCCATGCTAACATCATACAAAATATATTTCAGAGCAAAGAATATTACCAAGGCTAAAGGTCATTTCAAAACAATAATGGGAGTAATTTATACATGAAATAAGAATGAACAGAAATACAAGAAAGAAGAGACAAATCCATAATTATAGTCAGATTTCACTACTGCTTTCTCTATTGATGGGAAAGGAAGATAGAAAATCAGCAAGGATACAGAAGATCTGATGATATTAAAACAAACAAACAAAACCTGAGCTGACATTTAAAGCATACTCCAGTAGAAGAAAACCATTTTGAAGTAATTTACCTAGACAGACAACATTCTGAACCTTAAAACAAATTTCAATACATTTAAAAGGATTCATGTCATTGAAGTTATGTTCTCTGACTACAATGAAAGTACATCAGAAACTAACAACAGCAACATATCTGGAAAATCTCAAAATATTTGGGAACTTAATAATATACTTCTAAATAATGCATGAGCTAAAGGGAAAAACAACGAAAGGGAAATTAGCACTTGAGAAACCACATGAAGATAAAAACAAAATATCAGAATTTTTAGCACTAAAGTGTCTAAATTAGAAAAGAAGAAACCTTCCACCTTAAGAAACTAAAATAAAAAGGGCAAAATAGACTCAAAGTCAACAGAAGAAAGGAAGGAAATATCAAAGCAGAAATCAGTGAAACAGAAAACAGAGAGCATTAGAAAGCACGAAACCAAAAGTGATTCTTTCAGGGCGGTTAATAAAATTGATAAAGTGCTCTGGTCAATCAGGAATAAAGGAAGACACAAGTCGCCAGCGTCACAAATGACAGAGGGGACAGCTCTACGGAACTTAAAGGACAATAAGGAACATCGGGAACAAACTTCTGCCAAGAAACTTGACAGCTTGGATAAAATGGACAAATTCTTTGAAAGACACCCAAATGACCAGAATTCACCCAAAAGGAAAGATAACCCGATAGCCCAATAGCTATTAAAGAAAATGAGTGTGTAGCGAAAAACCTCACAAAGAAATCAGCAAGGCTGGATGGCTCTCGTGATGAATTCTAGGAGACACTCACGGAGTGAAGAAGACCAAGTCTATGGAAACGGCTCAGGAGAACCCAAGAGGAGGGACACTTCCCAGCTCGTGCTGAGACAGGCATTGCCGTGGTACCACGATCAGACAGGAACATTACGAGGGAAAATCACGGTCCAGTAACCCTCACGGACACAGGTGCAGAAATGCTTGGCAAAACAGTGGGCGGTGTGTGTCTGGCAACGTGCACAAGAGATGATCCAAGTGGGGGGCACCCCCGGAAGGCAAGGCCGTCGACCCTCAGAAAACCCATCGGAGTAACTTGACATGTTAACAGAGGAAAGACGAAAAGCCCCGATATCTCAACAGACACAGAAGCAGCCTCTGACCGAACCCAACACGCATTCCTCAAAAAAGCCCTCGGCAGGTGACGGTTAGAAGGCCCTCAGCCTGATAAATGGCATCTCTGACTAACCCGCAGCTGACACCACGCTCGGCTTCAGATCAAAGGTGTCCCTGCAGCTTGGACAGGGACAGGAATGTTCGCTCCTCCACTTCTGTTCAGTAGAGTTCTGGAGGTTCCAGCCGGGGAAATAAGGCAAAAAAAGAAATAAGGGCTCCGGTTTGGACCTGCAGAAGCACCGCTGCCTTTATTCACAGATCGCATCACTGTCTGTAGAAAGTCCGACAGAACACATTAAAAAGCTATTAGTGCGTGAGACTGGCGAGGCTGCAAACTAAAAGGTTCATATGCAAAACGGAACTGTTTTTACATGCTAGCAACAAGGAGAAACTAAAAGGAAAAATTTACCACAGCATCAAAATATGAAATCCTTTAGGATAAAGCTGACAAAAGGTGTGGGGCAGCTCACTGAACAGCGCGGCGAGCTGGCCCCGAGCGGCGACTCAGTGCCGCTGAGAGGGCAGTCCCTTAAGGGCCCCCCTCGAAGCCCAGCAGGCTTCCGTTACAGAAGCTGACAAGCTGGGTCTCAAGTTCACGGGGAGAGGCCAAGAGCTCAGGGCTGGCCGTGCAAATGAAGAACAGAGCTGGGGCTGGGCGGCCGCTCGGACACTGCTCTCCAGCCTTGGCCGCTCACCCGTCCCAGCTCCGCGCCCGCGGTCCTGCGGCCCGACGGGCCTGCCCTTCTCCCAGCCATGAACCCGGGCGGCCCTGGGAGCCCAGCTCGTCTGCACACAGCTCCTCCATCTGTCACGTCGGGCTGGATGGGTGTCTGCAGCACGGATCTCCGGCACGACAACCCAGCAGCTGCGGGCCCCTCCTGGGACAGAGTGACCTGGGCACTGGCAGGGGGCCCCGTCCTCAGTCACACCAGCACCGCCTCCCCCCGGCCACTGGACACAGACGGCGGGACCAGGCCAAGGAGCCGACAGTCCCGGGCCCGAGGCCTGGTGAGGGAGGACTGGGCCTCGAGGGCGTCACAGGTGGCGGGTCAGGTCTGGCTGCCGGCGCCCAGTGCTGCTGGGGGGCCGCCATGCTTGGTGCGCTTTGCTGGCTCTGGGTTAAGAATATTCCTAGGAGTGGGCTTCCAGAAAGCTCCAGTGCCGGGCGAGCGGCTGCCTTGGGCTGGAGCTGCCTCTGTGAGGTGGAAAGTCAGCTCTTCACAGGCCAGCTGTGGCGGGCGCGTTTGTACCGAGTTCAGAGGTGACTCCAGCCCTCACGATAAGCATCGGCTCTTCTCTCGAGTTTCAGGCCAAGCGTTCTGACAACAGCTTGATTTGTGTCCTGCCCTCGGCCGGCCATCGGGCCCGGGGTGGGGTGTGGCGCCGCAGCGTCCCGGGAGCCAGGCCCTCACAGCGCGCCACCTGCCTCTGCCCGCCGCCCCTCCCCCACGCTGCCTGGTTTGTCACCTCTGGCAAGGCTGATGATCCGATCACAAGAAGGAATTTTCTTTTTCCCTTTTTAATTAGTACTTGGTAACATTACCAAGCTGTGAGTTTATGGCTTTGTAGATCTTGTGTTTTTGACACTAATTACTCACAAAGGCTTTTTAAGCTCCATTTCAACTCTGCAACTGCCACGCCGGTAATTAAACGAGAGGAAACAGCAACAGATTTCGCCCCGGCCCTGCCCACCTGCGCGCCGGGCCTCCTTCCGCGTGGCCGCGGCCCCGCCCCACGGAGACCCCGCGCTCCAAGCTGCAGCCCGCGGCCCGCCCGCTCGGCCCCGCTCCCCCTTGCTGAGCCACAGGCTCCTGACAGCGAGAGAGGACCCGGGGCTCTGCAGCAGTGGGGTCCGGCCCCAGGCCAGGCCCGCCCAGCCCCTCGGAGCTCCCCTTCCCGCACGGCCCCACCGTGGTCCTCGGTCAGACACCCCCGTGCACCCCGCCCCCAGAGTCCCTGCAGAGAGGAGCAGGTTCCCGGCCCGGAACGCAGGGCACGGTGTGGGGGTCCAGGGGTCCTTTGGGGGCCGATAAAGCACCTCAACGGGGCACCATTTTCCCTCCTGTTTTCAAGGCCCAGGCAGTGCCCGCCCTGCACAGCGCAGCGGATGCGGCAAAGGGCTGGGGACCAGGCGGGGCGAGGTCCCCAGCGCTCCGGAGGGGCTGCGGCTCGCCGAGTGGGCAGATTTTATTGGCTGTGCTGGAGGCACCCTTAAATCCAACCGGTTAGTCACAGTTTAAAGTTCTTTACTGCCAAATTCTATTTTAAGATGCAATTAAAACAAATCACTGCTGAAGTGCACAGCCCCTACTGGTTACTCTGCTAATGTGGTGCGCGTGCAGACCCGGGCTGCGGACTCCGGAAGCGGCAGGTCTGGTTGGGACCGGCCTTCCTGGAGAGGGCGCTGCGGAGACACGGGCTGTGGGACAGCCACCCCTGGCCAGGCGTGTGCGTGCTGAGCTCAGCTAGGGCCTGAAACCCTCCCAGAGGCCCCGGGGCGGCCGGGCACGGCTCGTATGCGGTGGGCACCGTGCAAAGAGGGTCCCGTGTCTGACAGCCTCTCCCTTCAGGGCTTCTGGTCGGGGGGCTCGGAGCCCCTCCCCGTGCTGCAGTCCTGCCTCTGCAAGCAGGCTGCTGTCGGGATGCAAGGCCAGTGGCTGTGAGTGGCCAGAGAGCATGGTCACTGCCACCGGACACAGGTGCTGCTGCCGTCGAGGGCACTGCTCAGGCCACCCCACCCCCTCCGGGCCCTGCGTACGGGGCTGCGGCCTGGCTGCAGCTGTTCTGATGCTGCAGCAGGACCCGTGAGGCCTGAATCCCCAGGCTGGAGCGGCAGCAGCTCTGACCTGGGCCCCACCACTCCGGCTCTCTCCAGAGCCGCCAGGAGACCTCGGCTGGGCCAGGACGGGCCCTTCACTGCGGCTAAACTGTGGGACCTGCCCTGAGGCTTCGCTGTCCTGCCTCCGGGAAGCCGGAGGCGGTGGGAGGGGACGGCTCTGCTCCTCGGCCGTGGAACCTCCCCGAGGCCAGGCTCGTCCTCGGCGCCCTCCCGGCTCTCGCCGAGCATCCCAACACCAGCAGTGACGGCCTCACGCTGCCCCCCGTCCAGCTGCGCAGAGGCCCGCACCTCCAGGGAGGTCAGAGCACGGGTGGGGCGGGCGCCCTTGGCCCTGGCTGCACGGGTCTCTCCGGCAGGAGGGATGACACCAAAACCTCCGAGGGAGGGCCTGCCCCCCAAGGGCACCCACTGGAGGAGTTGTGGGCCCCCAGGTGTCCGCCAAGTGCAAGACCACAGAGCGCCCGGCGCAGGATGAGCACCAGCAGGTGACGGCCTGGTCCAGGGGGTCGTCTGAACCAAGTGTTCCCCCCAGACGGAGAAGCAGCTGGAAGCAGAGGGCCCGAGCCCCCGGCCCCGCTCCGGCCGCAGGAAGGACACGTGGTGTGCGCAGCATCAGCGGAGCCTCCGCCCCCACCGCGACAACGAGCGCGTCTCTCTGCAAAAAGCGCTCTGACGTGCGACCTGCGTGCGCGGAGCCTGCACAGCGCGTCCCGTCCCATCGGCACCTCGGCCTGTGCGGGGCTGCTCCCCGCCTTCGGACCCGCTCCACGGGGCTTGGGTTCCATCACGGGGCTGTCTCTGTCTCGCAACAGGAGAGCTCCCGTGCTGCTGATGGCGCGGTGTTTTTGTTGACCGCATTCATTTAAAAAAGGAATTTCAAAGCACATCCTGCAGTTGATTTGCAACTTGGCCCCGAGAACAGAATGCAAATGATGTCCTCACTTCTCGCAGGTATCTCTCTGTGATTTAATTTCAGAAACGGTTTCTTAGAGGACTCCAAGGTTCCCAGCTGTCCTGGGAAGGGGAAATTACTCTTGGCGGGGCGGGCGGTTGTCTGAAAAGTCACGCATCTCTCCCGAATTCCCAGCCTTTTGTCGAGTAAGCACCACTTGCAGGAGATGGCACGTCCTCCCAGCCGGAGCCAAGCACCAGGCACTGGGGATAGGCCTGCAGAGCTATAGAAGCGGTGGGGACCAGGGCGCAGCAGTTTGGGGGCACCTGCAGGGCTGGCCCTCGAAGCAGCACATTGGCTGCCCTGACTCAATGTCACAAGCGGCCACCCCGGGCCGTGCACCCCAGAGGGTCTGACACTGAGCCCCGGGCCACGTGGAGCCCCTCCCTGAGAGCGGGGTGGCGCAGCCTTGGATCTGTCCAGGACAGACCCGCGGGACCCGGGGGGGGGGCATCCTGCAGTGACAGGGATGGGGGCCACGTGTGACCCCCACCGCAGGCCGTGAATCCGCGCTCCCCCGGGTCAGCACCGGCTGGGGCAGGCTGGGGTCTCTGGGACCCTTGCTCTCCGACCCCCGACCGCCAGGCCCGTGGGTCCTTCCACCGCAGGGGCCCGTGCTGCCTGCGTGCCCACGGGAGCACACGGATGTCCCACCGTGCCCCCACGCTCCCCTGTCTGAATGCATGTGGGCGCAGGGCACGGACCTGCCGAGGACACACGCGTTTGGTTTGCTGCGCTGTGTTGTTTGCAAACATGAGTCAATGTTTCAGGTTTAAGAAATGAGCCTAAATATTGGTTGTTTCCAGCCACTCAGAACCTGGACACCCTGGGCCCACAGGCCCTGAGGCGCCAGCCGCACGCTGTCAGCAGCTCCTACCGGGCCGAGGGTCCCCGCCCGCACTGTGCTCTCGCTGCCGGCCCGTCGCAGGTGCACTCTGGGATCAGGAAAGAGCCGAGGGTCCACCCTGGAGGCAGTCGGGAGTTCAGCTAATTCTGGGTCAAGCGAGGACTCGGCCAGCGCCTTGGTGGTGACCCTGCTGCTCTCAGTACCCGGGGGGGCCGCGTCTCTGTGGTGCCCGCGAGCCCAGGCCGCCCACAGGACACTGGCCTGGCTTGAGTGGGACGACCAACAGCTCCCGTCTCCTCTGTGTTGTAAGAGGCGCTCACTCCGCAGACAACACGTCACCCTGGGACGCGAGGGGGAAAGCTTCCGACCACCAAGGACCAACGAGCCCATCTCCTCTGCCGTCAAGACCCACGAGCGTGTGCAGGTTCACACACGGGTGCACGCTCACACACGTGCTGCACACTCGTGCCAACCCACACGGGCAGGGCTGCTCATGCACAAAGTCCCCCAGACGCCCTTGTCGCAGGCAGCGTGACCTGCACAGGAGAACAAGCCGCGCTTGTGCATTCGTGAGGTCAGCTAAGCGCGTCCAGCCCCAGAGGCTCAGGGCCGAGTGGGGCGTGCAGCCCGCCCACCCCCCGCCCCGGTGGCTGCCAGCCCCACCGAACGGTCTGCACAGCCGGAAACTGGACAGGACTGAGAAGCACCCGCAGCCGGGCCTCAAGCGGGACGGGCACAAATGAGAGCGAGGTCGGGGAGCTGGGGAGGCCTGGGCTCCGACCGGTGAGACGAGGCACGAGGGGAGCGGCTGCCTTCACGCAGCATCACGCAGCGCCGGATAGGGCCCCTCCCAGAAGGAACAAGCTTATTAGCTTTTGGGGGAGCGTGTGGCCTCGGGGGGCACTGTGACCTCCCGGGCAGCTGGGAGGCCTGTGCTCCAGCACTCACGCTCCCCCGGCCCTGCGGCCTCGCCCCCTCCGCCCGCCTCGAGTCCTGGCTCCAAAGCAGCGCTGGGATTTCCAGGGGGCCGGGACCACAGGCCACATGGTGGCGGCAGCGGCGGCGGAGGCTGCCTGCAGAGCCTGCATCCTGAGGGCGCGGCGAGCACGGCCCAGGCCCAGGCTGACGCCCGCTCCTGGGGGGTGTGTCCCCTCTGCTGGCCTGAGAGGCTGGAGTGGCACTGGTGCCACTTGTCTAAAGATGAGCGATGGCGGGGGGGCTACCGTCACGAGCGCCTGGGCTTCTGCCCAGGGACAAGTCGGTGCTTGCCAACGCCCGTGCGCTTGCTCTGGGCTGTCCCTGCACAGTGACTGCCCTCCTCCCAGTGGCTCCAGGAAACTGCCAGGGGGACTCGCTCTGAGCGGGCAGGGCCAGCGGCCGGGACTGAGTGTGGCCTCCGGTGGTGCCCCCACCCCCGCCCCGCACAGACCAGGGGCGCCAGGCAGCACACTCGCCTCCACCGCCTGCTGAGGGGGGCACGGCCAGAGCCCCGAGTTCTCTGTGCCCCCCTCCCCAATGGAGACGCCCCACAGGGGGAGCTGTTACCCCCCTCACAGAAACGGTAAGAGCAGCGACCCCCCATCACAGAAACGTAAGAGCAGCGACCCCATCACAAAAACGTAAGAGCAGCGACCCCCCATCACAGAAACGTAAGAGCAGCGACCCCCATC